>VCJN01002967.1:0-65824 GCA_006384855.1 Tetraselmis striata | reverse complement strand
CCTTTCCTAACTGCTTTGCCGGCTACCGTTGCTGCTAAGTGGTACGGGTCACTAGTTCACCCGTCGTTGCGCCCCCTTGGGTGCATCACGAGTAGACAAAAAAGCAGATGTAACAGCTGCCAGAGCCTGCCAGAATCTTATAGTTTTGCTGTCTCACACACATCGATTAACTGTCTCGTAATGTGTTGCGAGCAAGGTCACATGTTTCAAGTCCACACCCGGCTCACCATCCGCGTGTGTGTGCAAATACCATCCGTACGTCCGTGCGTCACCATGCCAAATGGAGAAGAAAACGTCGCCGAGCCGACGCTTGAGTCGCTACACGCAGACGTGAAGGCCAAGTCTACATTACTGCGCAAGCTTACCGCAGCGTTGGCCCAATTGACGGCTCATGATCGTGTTGTTGATGGAGACTGAGCACATGGCTCTGGTTCCGGGCTGTATGTGCGTCGCGGGACATCCGACAAGCATCGGGGGAGCCGCGAAGTGCGCCCCGGCAGTGCGCCCGAGAGCAGCCGTGTCGGAACAAAATCCGCGAGTTGTGACGAGGACGACTACCTCACTGTGCCAGAACTACGGCAACGAGCAGAGTATGGTTACGAGGGCATTCGATCGGTCAGCCGAGTATCTTGTTGGGGTTTTTCTTTATTTGTGTAACCATACGAACGACTACCTCAAGTAGGATGACCGGCGTCTGCTAACTCATGAGGAGTACCTTATGTGGATGACGTGTTATGGGGTGCATAGCACATTTTTGAGTCAAAACGGTCCAATTCATGGACTCAAAAATGTGCCCCCACGTGATCGCTTAGGCTGGGATATGTACCCATTTTTCGGTCACATTTCAGGTGCAATGCAACACTATACGAGAGTACTAAAATGGCACATCGGCGTGTCCTCTTCGCGCCCTCAGTCGCGTAAAGTACTATCTGCCTCACCTGGAAGATTGCGGACGCGAGGGCGTGGCGGCTGGCGTTTCGAGCCTGGAAATCGAGCCTCACTCGCGCAGAGAAGACGCCCCGGGCCTACGAGTCTATCGCCGACCTCAAAGATTGTGTTCGTCGCAACGAGATGCTACCTCTGAACCCTGCTGACAGCGACGCGGCGTTGGGGCGAGATGTCGGCGCAGGCGGCGGTGCGGGCTTCGCGTCCAGCGATGAGGGCTCCTTAGGCGGAGATGCGGGTCGGGGAGGCGGAGATGCGGCACCGCCACGTGAAGATGTGGCCCTGCGACTCCCACCAGCGGCACCCGACGGCGCCTGACGGCTTGACGTGGCTTCGCGTTTCGGCTTAGGCGCCTAGAAGGGGTCGTCGTCCTCCAACTCTTTCGCCATCTTAAAGGAGGAGTCGGCCCACGCTTCTTGGAATGCTTCTTGCGCAGCTTAATGGGCGACAAGCTGATGCTGCTCTTGCCTCCATAGGCGGAGATGCGGGTCGGGGAGGCGGAGATGCGGCACCGCCACGGGAAGATGTGGCCATGCGACTTCCACCAGCGGCACCCGAAGGCGCCTGACGGCTTGACGTGGCTTCGCGTTTCGGCTAAGGCGCCTGGAAGGGTTGTCGTCCTCCAACTCTATCGCCGTCTTGAAGGAGGACTCGGTCCGCGCTTCTTGGAATGCTTCTTGCGCAGCTTATTGGGCGACAAGCTGCTCTTGCCTCCCGTGCTCAACGCACCGTGCGGGCGCTTCGTCGCACTCGAAGGTTGAGGCTCACTCGGCGGCTTGGCAGTCTCCGAGGGACCAAACCTGCTCGGGGGAGGGGCGGAGCTGCTCGAAGCTCCTATCAAGAGACATGTTGCAGCGCCGTTTTGGGAGCCATCTCCGCCGGACCCCGGTGGCGGTGATTGAGATGCGGGCTTGGAGGACCTGCCAGCCTGACGCGGCGCCGCTACGACCTGGTAGTAGCGGTCGTCGACCAAGACGGTGGGGGGTAAAGAGCTGGCTCGGCCACCTTCCAGTATAAGGATTTATATGACAAAAAGGGGATTTAATCGCCCACATGCTTTACAATACTAGACATGTTGCAAGGCAGTACCACTAATGCCTGATATTTGCTCGCGGCACACCGAATATTGTTGCAGCGTTGCACCGCAGATGCTGCCTTAAGGCATGCTTTAATTGCCTAGATGGCTGCAAACCATTTCGTATGCGGGGTTGCATGGCATAGAAGGGATGTGAACACGCACCTGCATGACGATACTATACAGATTGCAAGGCAGTACGGCTAATGCCTGATATTTGCTGGCGGCACACCGTAGATTGCTGCAGCGCTGCACCGCAGATGCTGCCTTAAGGCATGCTTTGATTGTCTAGATGGCTGCAAACCATTGAGTTTGCGGGGTTGCATGGCATAGCAGGGATATGAACACGCATCGGCTTGACGATACTATACACATTGCAAGGCAGTACGGCTAATACCTTATATTTGCTGGCGGCACACCGCAGATTGCTGCAGCCATTTGCCTAGATGGCTGCAAACCATTTATTAGTATGCGGGGCTGCATTGCATGAAAGGGATGTGAACACGCACCGGCTTGACGATACTATGCAGTTTGCAAGGCAGTACGGCTAATACTTGATAGCTGCTCGCGGCACACCGTAGATTGCTGCAGCGTTGCACCGCAGATGCTACCTTAAGGCATGTTTTAATTGCCTGAATGGCTGCAAACCATTTATTAGTATGCGGGGCTGCATGGCATAGAAAGGATATGAACACGCACCGGCTTGACGATACCATACAGATTGCAGGGCAGTAGGGCTAATACTTGATATTTGCTGGCGGCACGCCGCAGATTGCTGCAGCGCTGATGCTGCCTTTAAGCATGCTTTAATTGTCTAGATGGCTGCAAACCATTTGTCATGCGGGGCTGCATGAATCACCAACATGCGCCGGCCGCCGCGCGTTGGCGCCGCGCTGCGCCGGCCGCGCTAGCAAAGGAAGTGCGGTTTGTGAAATCGACGGACATGAGTCGATTCACACTCTTATCTGCGGTCGAGAATGATTTGTTATGATCGTTGATTATGATTAATGAGGTATTGCCCAGGGAGCTATGGCAGCGAATTTCAAGCTGCATGAATCCCTTGTCACGGACCATACACGAACCCGCGTTGCTTGCCTAGGTCATCCGAGAGATGCGCCCTTAAAGTCGCCGAATCTCTTCCGACGACCAACCACAAGGCGCGTCCGTTGGTATCGGGTTTTCTTGGGTGCTTTGACGCGATGAAAAGTGCACGACCCGCTGTCAACAGACTGTCGAGGTAGTCCATTCGCGGGAGGGGCCCTTGCGTCAAGTAGGTGCTCGGAATCTGCACGCGATAGATTTCCGCCTTGGAGGCCGCCAGCAGCTATAGGAGGAAATTCAGGTGAGCGAACCAAGGCGACATGACAACGACAAAGGGCTCCTTGCCTAGGGCAGCGTTACAAGAGGTAGGGGAGACAGTACACCGGCTTGTACACGAGAGATGCGGGCGTTCACCTGCCCCCACTGCGGAGATGCGGGTAATCCCACCCTTTACGGTCAATTCGATCTCTCCACCCTCCGCATCTCTTGCTGCTTTGACGTCCGCGAGGACGTACCCGTCGTCCCCAATGTGGGCCTCCGGGTTCTAGTGCCGCATCTCTTTCGCCGCCGTCATGGTTCTCGCTGTCTCGCATACACGAACCCACGTTGCTTGCCGAGGTGCTCCGAGAGATGCGCCCTTAAAGTCGCCGAATCTCTTCCGACGACAAACCACAAGGCGCGTCTGTTGGTGTCGGGGTTTCTTGGGTGCTTTGACGCGATGAGAAGTGCACGACCCGCTTTCAACAGACTGTCGAGGTAGTTCATTCGCGGGAGGGGCCCTTGCGTCAAGTAGGTGCTCGGAATCTGCACGCAACAGATTTCCGCCTTGTACGCCGCCAGCAGCGGTTAGAGCAAATTCAGGTGAGTGAACCAAGGCGACGTGACAACGACAAAGGGATCCTTGCAACATGGCAGCGTTACAAGAGGTAGGAGCGACAGTACACGGGCGTGTACGCGAGAGATGCGAGCGTTCATATGCCCCCACTGCGGAGATGCGGGTAATCCCACCCTCTACCTTTAAATTCTCTCCACCCTCCGCATCTCTTGCTCGTCAGTCGTGCCAGCGGTGGCCTCAGCCACCGCTGCTTTGACGTCCGGGAGGACGTACCCGTCGTCCCCAATGTGGGCCTCCGGCGGGTTCCAGTGCCGCATCTCTCGCCGCCGCCATGGTTCTCGTTGTCTCGCATACACGAACCCACGTTGCTTGCCGAGGTGCTCGGAGAGATGCGCCCTTAAAGTCGCCGAATCTCGTCCGACGACCAACTTCAAGGCGTCGACAATTGTCACATCTCGCTCCCTCCTGACGGCAGTGAGTGGCGCGCGGCAATTGAGAAAGATGATGAGGAGCATCCCCCCCCCCCCCCCCCCCCCCCCCGCCACGCCGTCGACATTGGCAGGACCCGAGCCGCAGTGCAGGTCTACCATGACGAGGGCTTTTGCCGGGTAATGTAACCATGGGATGAGATTCGCATCTGCCGGTGAGCTTCTTGGACATACTCGTTGCAAATCCCCGCAGCTCGTTGTACACAAGCCGGTGGTATTCAGAGGCCAAGAAGGCCCGCATGTTCACCGTGCTCTCGTCCCTGCCCCTCCCATGCAGTCTGAGGTCATCGGGTACTGCGGATCGTGCATGAGGTGTTAGAGGTCGTTGGCAGACAAGGACGAAAACACGAAACGGGTGGGAAACGGGGCGGGTGTCACCACTCATGTCGAGATTCGCGACGGCGAGGTGCGCTTAAGCAGCCGCCCACGGCGCCCTGATGAGAGATGCGAGCGAAGATGCGAGTCCGCGTACCGTTGGAGTCGCTCCTGGGAGAGGGTCCAAAGGTGGCACACCTTGAGGCTTGGGGGGTCAGGCTGAGGCTCGCGGTGAGGCGAAGGCTGCGAATCTCCGGCCCCGGGCCATAGCGGTCCGCTTCCATGTTGCCCACCGCCGGGCTGCAGGGGCCTCATGGGCTGAGTCGTGGGTATTGGCGCCTGAGACGCCCTCCTGCCGGAACGCGAGTGCATCTGCGGAGAATCTTGCGCCCTGGGGGGTCACTAGCAGTGTGTCGAGAGCCCTGCTCGTTGGGTCAAAGCCAAGTGCAACCGCAGATATCCCCGCCACGCACATGACTCTGCAAGCGGGCAGATGTGCGATTTGCTCTGCGAGGACGGTTTGCCATGCTTTGTGTACCGATAAGCGTTAAAATGCCTCAAAGAATACAAGCGCGAGGGAGCTTGCGAGGGGTAGATGAGTGGGAAGCACAGTGGCGGCGTAGCATTCGAGGCCAGAAAAAACGGTTAGCATGGAAGGGTACAGCTGGCAACGCATCTCGTCAAAGGGCGGTGGACAGGCGTGTAGTACATAGTGCAGGTTAATTTCACTGAATAGTACCTCGCACAGTGTTGGCAAGAAAAGGAATGTGTCAAAGGCCAGTTTCACAGTACATTCGTACAGTGTTAGGCGTAACTCAAATTTGCACCCCCCAAAAGGGGTACAATATTGAGTTAAGGGGGGTGCAAATTTGAGTCCAGAAATGTGCGCATTTTGACTCAATAATCGCCCTTTTTCCACGTTTGGGCCCACATGGCTACCCTTTTTGTGACTCTCGACGAGCTGCTACCTTACGTCCTTGCTGCTAATCAAGACCTCACCCCCTTCCTCGCGCGGGCCCGGAATCACGCCGAGGCCATCGACAAGTCTTCTTGCCGAGGCTTATTAACGAGATCAAGCGTGTGTACGGTGACCAAGGTGTGCTGGACAGAAAAGGCCAAAACGCGAGCAAAAAGGTACTGTACCGCAAGGTCCTAGTTTTGCTGCAGTTTCTCGAGCCAAATCACGATGCCCGTTTAGGGTTTACTGCTCTGCATTAATATACTGTTTTCGCCGCCACCTGTGCGGGAGTATGAGGCTCGAACATATGCGCGACGGCTGCCGTAACGAACTAGAACCACCTCCCCCTCGCATCCACCCACACTCCTTGTCACGCCACTCGGTCAGTGGTCACCCTTGCTAGCCGTACAACCCGTCGGAGTGAAGCGCGGGCCACTAGACGCCCACATGACCGAGCCATACCTACGACGGTCCATGCGCAATGTCGCTTGGGGGGTTAAGCCAGCGGACGGCCCGCTAGAGGACCCTCCGGACGCTCGGCGGCGGCGGCGGAGGCCCACCCCGGAGGTGGAAGGCCCGGGCACGGCTCCTATGCCGGTAGCTCAGTCCCAGCCAGCACCTTCGCAGGCGCGGCGGTCTTCGCGGCGGGTGCGGGGGAAGCCGCCCTCTTTGTATTGGCCCCGCCTGGGGTTTGACGAGGAGTCTGATGCGGATATATCTGATAGCGGCGAGCATCCGGCCAGTGTTCCGCCGACAGTCGTGCAAGCCTCGCCACCAGCGTCTACGGAACGCACCGCGCCAGCGCAGCGCCCAACTACGAGATCAGGGGTTCCACGCATACCTGACGGCGATTCCATGCAACAAACCCAAGATTTACTGCCGGCAACATAGGATATCGCCAGGGCTTTGGACATGGTTCGCCCCCACACTACCCCCCCCCCCCCCCCCACCCCAACCGCCGAACCCCAACCCCACATCTCACGAAAGGTATTGAATTCACCCATTCCCTCCTCGACGCAGTCTCCCCCCTCGGACGAAGGAGAAAAATGCGAGATCAGTGAGGCGAAACCAAGGCGCCGCGCGGTATGCACTAGGCGCTCTGAGCAACAATCTGCCCGAAGAGTAACAATCTGCGATACAGCAGATTGCGTAAGTGCTTACAGTTCAATATATCACAGGGCAAGGCTCCCATGACCCAGGCGCAACTGCAGGATGAGGCCGAAGAGCACGCACGCGCTGCTGCTACTTCCACTGCTGATGTAGCTGCTGCGGGTGACGAGGGTGGCGCCGGGTTTCCGGACGCTGGGCCGTCAAGGCTGCCGACAATCTTGGAGGAGGGGGCGCCAGAGTCGCTTTTGCACTTGCAAGACAGACTTGATGCTGTTGACAACGAGCTTGCTTCCTGTGAGGAGTCGCGTGTTCTCCTCGAAGCCGAGATTGAACGTCGCAGAGCCCAGGTGGCCGCCCTCGCTCGACAAGCGGGGCAGCTCTTCACCAACCATTCCCAAGATTTCAAGAAGCGAGATCGCCCGCCTGTGCGCAAACTGGCCCACTTTGAGGAGAGTGTGGGGCTTCCCGAGCAGCAGGGAATGCTTTGTGCCGTCCAATGTCGTCTTGAGGAAGTGCCTACTCGTCTAGACGAGCTGCGTGAGGTAGGCATGTCCACGCTTGCATTTCGCGTGTCGCACCGCCTCGTATGAACATGAATGCATCGCCTTTATGTATCACACGTCTCACTGCATCTAGCCCACCCTCGTAGGAGAAGGACATGCTGCTGGCTACCATATCGGGACCTCACCTGTCTGAGGACCGCCACGACGTCGTCCCGGAGACACCCGTGCCGGCCGACTCTCCCGATGATGGGACTGGGACCACCGAGGGAGCTCTGCGCAAACAAGGGGACACGACGCAACCGGCACGCAGTAGGCCGCCGAAAAGGCTTGCGGCGGAGGCGGTACCCCACGAGCCACCATCCGCCGCACGAGCCTCCGACGGCCTCGCCGACGACGACGCCCATGACGAGGTCTTCTACGACGCAGGAGAGGAGCCCGCCTCATGTGAACGCGAGGACGGTGAGAACTTGGTTTCAGATACGGTGGGTGCACCCGCACTATGCTTGCCGCAGTATAAATTTAGAAATGCCCATTTACGTGCTAGGGCCCAACAATCTGTGTTTTGTCGTCGTGCCTATGCGCATGCATGGTGCTTCCGTGCCGCATGAATACGACATGTATAAGTCTACAAAGTATAAGGGGCTCTTTTTTAGGAAGTTCCCGCCTGCGGAAGGCAACAATTTGAAGTGCACCGCAGCAACCTACGGCACGTTATCACGAAGTACGCCGTACCTCGGGGTGTGGCTACCTACCGCTGTCTTGACGCCAAGCCTATGCGCTTGTGTCATGTACGCAACTATTATCCGAACGATGACAGTGTTACAACGTTGTAGGCAGTAGAAATTAAGCAACAATCTGCGGTGCAGCGCAGCAATCTAGGGGTGCGGCTATCTACATGTGCCTTGTCTTCAAGCCTATGCGCCCGCATAATACCTCTAAGCCGTAGTACCGGGAAGTGTAATATCTGATATGGAGTTAATATATGAAGAAGGCAACAATCTGCGGCGGGGCGCAACAATCTATGGCGTGCCTTAACGCGGGGTAAGGTTGATATGTCTAGCACCTTCTGCGGCACCTTGCAGCAATATATGCCTTGTCGCAATCATAAATGAAGCAGCCAGTGTTGAACGGCTCAACCGATGAGTGATGGAAGGTGGAAGTGCTCGGAGCTACTTACAGTGGGTGCAGCGAGCCGGGCTCGAGCTGTTGGGACTAATGAAGTGAGCAGAGCAGCTGCGCGGGCCGAGCCTATTAGGATGGGCGGGGCGCGCGCACTAGCGTGCTGATACTAGTTCTGTAATCTACGATATCTACAGTACTATTGTCTTGTCTTGCTCGGGTCGGATGTGAAGTCCGGACGCGCGCGCAGCACGCCATCTACTGATATTGGTATCAGTAGATTGCCAGAAGGACATGTCAGAGCACATACTCCAACAGCCCCCCTCGACGGTACACCGGGGGTTCCAGAACGGGACCCGTGTGGCGTCGTCACTTCCGGAGTGTGCTCACCAGCCCATAGCAAAGCGGGCGTGCTTCTCCAGTGCAGGTCGAGGCAGGGGTTTGGTCATCATGTCCGCCGTGTTGAGGTCGGTGGCGATGTAGTTGACCCTGACTGTGCCTGCCTCCACATGGTCTTTGACAAAGTGCCACTTGACATCAATGTGTTTCGTCCTATCACTGATGACAGCGTTTGTGGCGTAGCTGATCGCCCCTTGGTTGTCCTCCATCATGATGAGTGGTTGCACCGGACTACCAAGGATCTCAGAGACGAGCATTTTGAGGTGAATGCCATCTTTGATCGCCTGTGCCAATGACACTGTCTCGGCATCGACAGTCGACTGTGCAATGCCGCCACCGGTTTCCTGCGTCGCCGTGGGCATAAGAGCCGACTTGTAGCTGCATGCCCCGTGATCTCCGAGACGGAACAGGTACCCACCACGGGATCGGCGCTGGATTAGGTCGGCGGCGAAGTCGGCATCTGCATAGCCGACCAGTCGCAGGTTGTCAGTCGAGTCGGCACCCAGAGTAGTGATGCCACGATGCATAGTGCCTTTCAGGTATCGTAACACCTTCTTAAGCGCTGTCATGTGCATCACACGTGGCTCCTTCTGAACACTGCCCAGGATACTGAGGGCCGTCGTGATGTCTGGTCGAGTGCAAGTGCTGACGTACAGGAGGCAGCCCATCAGTCGCACGTACTGTGACCGACCATCAGCGTCCAGCAAGGGTGATTCGGAGACACTGGTAAGTGGCTGTTTGCAGAAGTCGGCCACCATAGGTACGTCGGACTTCTTGCAGTCAAGCATGCCGAATCTCTCCAGAATCTCCTTGATGTAGGCTGTCAATGTGAGGGTGATGCGTCGGTTAGATCGATCGTAGGACACGGACATCCCAATAACCCAAGGGTCGTGTTGTCTCTTGACCACGAACCGATTACGCAAGTCAGTTTCAAAGCTGTCCAACCAAGTGTCGTCATTGCCAGCCAGTTCCATGTCGTCCACATAGACTCCCATGGCAGCGTAGATTTCTCTCTGCCGTAGGATGAAGATGCATGGGTCTGCCTTGCATTGGATCCAGCCGACACTGATTAGCCACATTGCCAACAGCTTGCACCAGTATCTGCCAGACTGGCGGAGGCCATACAGACACTTGAGAAGTCTGCAGACTCTGCCAGAACCATCATCAAACCCCTGAAGCTGACGCATGTACAGATACTCATCTGCCGGAATGGAAGCGTTGAGGTACGCCGCCACAGCATCAAGCTGCCGGAGGTGGAGCTGCATGGCGGCCACGATGATGAAGAAGACCCGCAGACTGGAAATGCGGATGACAGGTGCGTATGTTTCCTTGCACGTGTCGCCATCTTTCTGGTAGTTGCCACATACAACAGCTCTGGCTTTCGCCTTGTCCAGGGTGCCATCAGGTGCTGCCTTGGCCACAAAGACCCACTGATTGGGTAGGATTGTCGCACCAGGTGGGCAGTCAACTAGTTCCCATGTACGGTTGGCCATCAGACCCTCATACTCCTTGTGGATGGCTGGTTTCCAGAGGTCGCGGAATTCTGGGCTCATCGCCTCTTTGAAGTTGCGAGGTGTAAGTATGCCCGCAGCACTCAAGAGTGCAACTGTCTGCTGCATGTTGCTCTCGCCGCTGGGGTCTGGAGGATAGCAAGCATAATCTGGTTGGGGGTCAGATGGGTCACGGTCCAAACAGATGCTGCCGCATGCCATCATGGCCTGATACCGAGCTGGGGGTCGTCTCTCCCGGATGGGTCTGCTATGCTGATCACTGATGGCTGTCTGCGCTGGGTGCTCTTGTTGCTCATCTAGATCCATCTCCACCGTGGGCTGTTCTACCTCAGCCTCAAGTATGATGGAGCTGTCAGTGTGTGGATCCGGAGCGAAGCCGCTCTCATTCTCGAGGAAACGGACATGGACGCTGACAGTGACCCTGCCTGTGGTGGGGTTCAAGACCATCCACCCAGGTGCGCTGCCAGGGTAGCCCACAAAGATGCCAGTCCAGGCCTTGGAGTCTAGCTTTTTGCGAGTGCCATCAGGGACCTTGACAAACACCTTGCAGCCATAGACTCTACCTTTGTCAATATGTGAATCAACATTGCCTTTGGTCAGTACAGAGAGCGGTGTCTGTCTGCCATCCGAATTACCAGCCGCTGTGACAGCACGCCGGTTCTTCAGCCAGAACGCTGTGCTGATTGCGGTTGCCCACAGCTATAGGTGCCAAAATCCCGGAATGTTGAAAGAGCGGATTGAATTATTCTGCAATCATTCTAAATCTAGAATGATTCTCAGAATCATTCTGAGAATCTTTGAAACATCTAAACACTGGCGAAAAGTGCGCGCGCGGCCCGTCCTTCGTCTGCATATCTGGGCATCTACGGGTGCCCTGTACTCACGTCCCCTAGCGACTGCCTCGTACAGGAACTGTCGTACATGCCTCGACTGCCTCATCGACTACTCATCGTGCACGAGTTCATGTACCTAGGTACATACAGAGGAACAGTGCTCGCTAATACTCGTACGCTATATCGTGGCAGATCGAGAGGGCAAATTAAATGAAGTTGATTATGCGTTCAGTCAGCGTCGGATTAATAATGCCGGGAGTACCCGTATTGCTCCTGTTATGCTGTTGATATTAATCCTGATCATGATGATGCTGATACGAACATATATGCTTTAAGTAGTAAAAACATGCATGTGACGTCCCACGTAACAATGCGTGCCAGAAGGATGAGAAGGCCGGCATGCCTACTTCACATTTATTGCTGCAAGTAGCTAGCCAATAACATTATTACACCAAATCACCAAATTCGATCAACCCGCGCCCTCATCCGCATTGGCTAGCGCAGCATCACCAATATCTCCCTCGTGGTTGGTTGCGTTGCCAGTAACATTCGAAGATGCGGCAGCAGCATCCATCGCAGCAATCTCTTGGAGCAGCATATCCTCTATCATACCTACCATCTCCTCATCTATGGAATCAAGCAGCCGCATGTTGACATAGCAAAACATCAGCTTCACTACGCGCTGATGTTTTAGAGCAGCCCGCCCTTTTGTTTGAATCAGTTTGTGTATGCTGTTCATGCGCTCTACGGGCGCTGCGGTAGGTGCAAGCGACAAAACCCTGACTGCTATCTCAGACAACTTCTTTGCAGACTTCACAGTCTTGCCCATTGTCTTCCACCACGTAATAGCGCAATTACCATTGCTCATGGCAGCTTGGCAGTACATGATAGCCTCAGACACACAGTGAGGCAGCTTGCCCAAGTTGTGGTCCCGCAAGTACTTCTCCTTCAACCGTGCAAACTCCCGCTGGTGAGTCTGCTCAGCAAAGTCCTTCATCATGCCATAACCGCCATCGCCGTTGTGGAACTTCATGAACTCGTTGACGCACTGGGCTAGTTCCACGTCATCGCAAAACTTGCCAAAGATCTTCTGGAATGCGCCAATAGCATTCAAAGGAAGCTCTTCAACAAGCCGGCATAGGAAGGGATCCAGGAAATAGGCCACCATGTGAACATCATCGTAAAGCCCAGCTTGGATGCGACCAGTCGCTCCCCATCTAGCATGGAAGGCACGGAAAGCTTTCACAGACAAAGGCTCTTGCCCATCCAGCAGCACACCATCAAGCGCTCCGGAGGTCCATTGTGCCACATCGTTGCCAATGTGCAGCATGATGAGGTACACGAAGGAAACTCTCGTGGTGTTGCCCTCGATGAACTGCAGGGCGTCGCTGACAGGCAGCAACAGGTTCACAGCGCACTGCATGTCCTCCCACTTGGACCTGGTATCGACGACATCCAGGAACAGCTCCCGGTTTGCCACAGCGCTGCCATCCTTGTTTTGTGATACGTCCTCCCAAGAGGCGTCGTCTACCATGTCGCGCAGGTGCCGTTTGTTGCGCAGGACACTCTGTATCATGAGGCATGCATACCCAAACCTGGTATCTGGGAATGTCCGCAGGCCAACGCCCTGTGGCCCTTTGATTCGCAGGAACAACTGGCGCAAGCGGTCATGTTGAACAATGAAGAGCACAATAGTCTTAGCAGTGTTCACGGTCTCGTCCAACAGTTTGGCAAAGTCCTCGCACAACAAATCCAGCACGTGCGCCACACATCCGATGCAGAGCAAAGTGGGAAATAGTTCCACGAGAGCTGTAAGGGTGTTCCGCATGTATCTGACGTTGTCCGCCACGACGCCAGCCCAGTCTATGATAGGCCGAGTTTCAAGCTGAGCCTTAAACAAAGGAACGTACATGTCCACATCCTCACGATCTACGCCTACCGGATGGGAGTCCTTGAAGGCCAACCACGATTGAAGTTGCTCGGTGAAGTTCACTACCTTGTCGCCGGCCTCGGTCTTGAAGCCGTCACCGGCCAGGGTATACAACGACGTAGTGGCAGTGCTACTGAACGTCTTGTCTAGCCGCTCTTTGATTTGAGCGTACAGGTCGTCCAAGCCCTTGCTGCTGAACCACGATCGAGACATCAGCCAGTCATTGACAACAAATCCGGGTCGAAGAATGCTCAGAAGAGCAATAAAGTATGCACTCTGCACAATGGCAAAGGGCAGCCCACAGCCCACAATGAACTTGGTGATGGCCATATTAATCTCTGCAGCTTGCTGCCCGGTCACTGAGTCCACAAACTGCAGCATAGGCCCCTCACGGGCAGCCTGTTGGCCGGCTGGTTGGCCGGCTGGCTGGCACGCCGGCTGCGCAACATGCTGAGACAGTCCAGCCCGGGCTGCGCAGTTGCCGCCACCATGGTTGCCAACTTGCGCTGACTCAGAGACCAGGGGGTGCATGACCACGGTCTGAGTTTTGCGGCCCCCACCACCAGTCCGGCGCCGTTGAAATGAGCCTGAAGTTGCGTCATTGAGCTCCGGTATCTTGTCCTGCATGTTGCAAAATTTGTATTCAAGCACTTGGTACATGCATGTATAGATATAAGCAGTGTGCGTGGAAGCATGGCAACAAAATCAAGTTGATGGCTTACCTCAGGCAGCTCGGTACACTTCAAAAAATGTTCCAGCATCTTGGTCGTGGGCAGATTTCCCTTTTGGGCTTTCAGCTTATAACTGCAAAAGGTACATCCAAAGGCCTTTATCGGGCGGACATCAAATGTCTCTGTGTCACCGTTGATGAAGCTCTCATTAACAGATGTCTCGCGGCAAAATCCAAGGCCAACCAGGTTGAACGAGCGCCGCCCCCCGGTATGGCCTCTGCCATACGAACGATGGTGCTGGCGCTGAGGCAATAATGGACAAGCACCCTGACGCGAGCCCTCCCCATTATCTGGACCAGGTGTAGCTTCAGTAGGTGCTGGCGCGAGCGGTGCTGGTGTTGGTCGCGTTGGTGGCGCTAGTGGCCTTGATTGTGGTAGTGGCCTTGCGGGGCTTGGGGCGCCTGTAATACCGTGGATATACTCAGCATTTTTGAAGAGAACGGACAGTGAGACAGGTGACGCATAAAGGCGTTAAGGAATCAGGGGAACGAACATACTCTGTGAGACTGCAGAGGCGAGAAGGGATGAAGCCGCAATGTCCGCGTCACTGGGCGCGCCGCCAGCGCCGTCTCCTGGAGGCGGCAGCGGTCCATTGTCCTTTGCCTGCTTTTTGAGGCAAGGCAAACAAAGCTTGCGCATGTCGCAGTTGGCGAAGAGTTCCGAGAACTTGGCCTCGTACTCGCCCTGGCAAAGATGATGCAGCGAGTTGATGCATCCTGGCTCTCCACAGCTACTGAGCTGCGGGCCACCAACAACGGCCACCCGGCAGTGATCTCCGTAGGAGCATACGCGCACAGTGTCTGGATTCGGAATGCTAGTCGGCAGGAGGGCCTGATTGGCGACACGCTCTGGATCTGCCGCTGGTGCCGGTGGCTCAGCTTGGCCTGGCGCATCGCATGTGGGACCACACACAGTCGGCATTCTTGCGTATGCAGTATGCAGCCATAACGGCTTAAAGAGGCAGCACTAAAACATGTAAGCATAAAGCGAGATATCGAGAGAGAAGGGGGGGTGTAGGGAGAGAGGAAGAGAAAGGGCGAGAGAGAGAGAGAGAGTGAGGGAGAAAAACTGAGCGAGAAAGTAAAAGGGGAAAAGCCGAGGAGGGCATACCTGGCGCGGCGGAAAGAGATGACCCTGCATCTTCCGCGAGCGAGCCCATAGGCGCGTCCATACTGCGCACTAGCTAGCAGTGTAGCACGGAAAACAAAAGCCCTTGTGCAGCGCTTGTGACGCGAGTAGGCGACCGCATGAGCTATGAGGCAGCGGCTGGCCTGCCGAGTGTAGCGGCCGTGTGATCGGCTGTTCGCTGAGACATGCCAGCAGCCGCTAAGGCGGCGCGATGTTGCGGGCGGCGCCTGTGGCTGCGGGGCGGGGAGCGCGCGTCGCGCCCCTGAAAGATTTTGGAATGTTGAAAGAATGGACGTCGAATCATTCTGAATCATTCTAGAATTATTCTCGTTTCAAACATTCTGAATTATTCTCTTGGCAGCTATACCCACAGCCGGCTAGGCACTGACATGTCTGCCATCATGCTAGTGGCACTGTCCCTGATGGTGCGCCATGGCCTCTCAATCTTGCCATGCTGATGATGGTAGTACGGAGCTGTCCACTCAGTACGTCCCCCGATGCCACCTACTAGAGCGTCCATCGCATCTGTCTCGAAGATGGAGTCGCGATCAAAGCGGACCTCGGGAGCAAACGGACCACTGGACTCTGCCCAGTACTTGAGGTAATAGTGTCTGACCTCATTTAGCATTGAACGCATGGCTGTCAGCACTTCTGTTGCCTCTTTGGTTCTCATATGTCTGTGCCACTGAAACCTCGATAGGCGGCAAATGATGCTGATAGTCCAGCGATAGCCACCTGGTGATGTGATGTGGATAGGACCCAGTGTGTCAACAGAGAGTTGGCTGCAGAATGCATCAGGGAGGGCTGTAGGCTCTCGGTTGGCAATAGCGGCTGTTGCTTTGTTGAGTAGGCATGAATGACAGGGGAGATTCCTTACATCCGTAGGAAAGGCAGGTACAGCAGGTACACCATTGTGATGTTGTGCCTGGACTGTGCCCATGCCGGGATGGCCTAATCTCTTGTGCCACAGGACTGCAGAGTCCTTGACTGTAGCAATAAGCATGGCAATGCTATATTGTTGTCCAGCAGGGGTAGGAGCAGCTCCATCCGCTGGCGCGAGGTCCAGTAGGTAAAGGCCGTTGTAGCCTCTCAGGCGCACCACTCCTGCGTCCATGGTCAGAGTGCCATAATCAGTTCCACCCGGAAAGTGGATGGTACCAGGTAGATGTTTCTGTAGCCATGACACGCTGAGTAGTCTGCCTACACCCATGGAATTCGTGTTGAGCAGGGATGGACAATAAACAGCTGGCATTCGCAAGTGCAGTAGCCACCAGAGGTGAGTGTTGCCCTAATAGCCACAGTGCCGCCCGGGACGAGATGTACTTGCACACTTCTAGAATGTGTGAGGGCCCATAACCTGAACGGCTCAACCGATCGATGAGTGATGGAAGGTGGAAGTGCTCGGAGCTACTTACAGTGGGTGCAGCGAGCCGGGCTCGAGCTGCTGGGACTAATGAAGTGAGCAGAGCAGCTGCGCGGGCCGAGCCTATTAGGATGGGCGGGGCGCGCGCACTAGCGTGCTGATACTAGTTCTGTAATCTACGATATCTACAGTGCTATTGTCTTGTCTTGCTCGGGTCGGATGTGAAGTCCGGACGCGCGCGCAGCACGCCATCTACTGATATTGGTATCAGTAGATTGCCAGAAGGACATGTCAGAGCACATACTCCAACAAGTGTAGTACCCGCTAGTAACATGTTTGTATCGCCGAGTGTATCGGGAAGACTTGGTCTTTCGTGAGCTATGAATCGGAGGAGGACAGGTTTTCTAACAATCTTGACAGTTTCGTTCGGTAGGTAGTTAGCAATCGGCAGTGCTGCGCAACAATCTACGGCCTGCCGCTACAAACAAACACGCTAGCGAAGCCTTTCTATATGTAAGATCGTCACGCGTGTGCACATTCATACAGAGACTTGCATGCCATTTAAATGCACATAACGGCTTGTATCTATGTAGGGCGATACGGTGTGCCTGGAGACAACAATCTGCGGCACCTCGCAGCAATCCATGCCCTGCCGTAACCACATGTAAAGCAGCAAGTGTAGTAGCTCCTACGAACATGTTCCTATCACCTAGTGTATTCGGAATATTTGATCTTTCACGCCCTATGAATCGGAGGATGACGGGTTGTACAACAATCTAGGCACTAACGGCGGGTAGGTAGCAATCTGCGGAGCAGCGCAGCAATCTAGGGCCTACTGTTGGACACACCAGCTAGTGCAGCCTTTTCATATGTATTTTCGTCAAGAATGTGCACATTCACACTGATACTTGCATGCCGTACAAATGCAGGTAAATAACGGGTGGTATCCATGTGTGGCGATACGGTGTTCCCAGAGACAACAATCTGCGGCCCCTCGCAGCAATCCATGCCTTGCCGTAATCACATCTAACGCAGCCAGTGTAGTACCTGCCAGGAACATGTTCCTATCACAAGAGTATTCGGAATATTTGGTCTGTTATGCCCTATGGATCGGAGGAGGACAGGTTTTACGACAAACTAGGCAGTTACGGCGGGTAGGTACCTATCGGCGGAGCAGCGCAACAATCTGGGGCGTACCGCTGGACACACTAGCTAGTGAAGCCTTTTGATATGTGTTAACATCAGGAGTATGCACATACACACTGAGACAAACATGCCATACTAATGCATATACGTGCCTAGGCTGCAATGTAGGGGAGTATAGTATGCCGACAAAAACAGCAATCTACGCCTTTTCCGTAGAGCCACTGTGGACTAGGTCAGGCACCGCAAACAACGGGTGGGGCCGCGAGCATATGTTTCTTGTACTTATAACGGTTTTGTGCCGTAGAACTCTGAGGATTGGAGGCAACTGCGCCTCGCTCGCCGGCCTCGACGCCACCCCGTTATTCCGCCGTCGTGGGACCCCAACCACGACTCCTTCCGGAAGTGGTTCGCGAAGTGGCCACGTGCAACAGAGGACATGGCCCATGAGTATTCCCTCCAGTGGGCGGAACTAGACCACCTCTTGACGCGCGGCCCGACAATGTGGATGAACTCCAAATGGTCATATTGCTTCGTGGACGCGTTTCTTACCTTGTGCCCCTCGCCGCCTTGCGTCGAGTTCCGACTGTGTATCTGCTCTTTCGATAGTAGTCTTCACGGCACGAAGGACCTCGTCGCCAAGTACGAGAAGGTATCTGTCCGGCCGGAGCCGCCTCCAAGCACTTTGGTCGTTTGGTTCCACCTCTTCTGCCCGTATGGTACTCTTTGCAACCCTGTCGGAGCCGACACATGCGCTGGCCACTATGCCACTGCGATATGGCAAACCATAAACCGCAAGATTGTGGCGCCCGTCTTCTTGTACGACAGCCTAAAGATGATCGCGCGTGGCACTCTTCCTTTAGTCGAGTCGGGAGACTACCCAAGCCACGCCAACGCTCTATGGGAGGTTACGCGGTCTGACAGCGCTGTCTTGCCAAAGTTGCTCCGGGGCATCACCTCTCATCAAGGAGGCCGCAGCACTTGCTGGTTGCATTGCGGCCGGAAAAAGGGCGATTATTGAGTCAAAATGGGCACATTTTTGGACTCAAAATTGCACCCCCCTTAACTCAATATTGTACCCCTTTTGGGGGGTGCAAATTTGAGTCCAGCCTAACACTGTACGAATGTACTGTGAAACTGGCTTCCTTTTCTTGCCAACACTGTACGAGGTACTGTTCAGTGAAATGAACCTTCACTATGTACTACACGCCTGTCCACCGCCCTTTGACGAGATGCGTCGCTACCCTTCCACGCCAACCGTTTTTTCTGGCCTCGAATGCTACGCCGCCACTGTGCTTCCCACTCATCTACCCCTCGCAAGCTCCCTCGCGCTTGTATTCTTTGAGGCATCTTAACGCTTCTCGGTGCACAAAAGCATGGCAGACCGTCCTCGCAGAGCGAAACACACATCTGCCCGCTTGCACAGTTCTGTGCGTGGCGGGGACATCTGCGGCTGCACTTGGCTTTGACCCAACGAGCAAGGCTCTCGACACACTGCTAGTGACCCCCATGGCGCAAGATTCTCCGCAAATGCACTTGCGTTCCGGCAGGAGGGCGTCTCAGGCGCCAATACCCACGACTCAGCCCATGAGGCCCATGCAGCCGGGCGGTGGGCAACATGGAAGCGGACCGCTATGGCCCGGGGCCGGAGATTCGCAGCCTTCGCCTCACGGCGAGCCTCAGCCTGACCCCCCAAGCCTCAAGGTGTGCCACCTTTGGTCCCTCTCCCAGGAGCGACTCCAACGGTACGCGGACTCGCATCTTCGCTTGCATCTCTCATCAGGGCGCCGTGGGCTGCGTTAAGCGCACCTCGCCGTCGCGCATCTCGACATGTATGCGAGACAGCGAGAACCATGGCGGCGGCGAGAGACGCGGCACTGGAACCCGGAGGCCCACATTGGGGACGACGGGTACGTCCTCCTGGACGTCAAAGCAGCGGTGGCTGAAGCCACCGCTGGCACGACTGACGAGCAAGAGATGCGGAGGGTGGAGAGAATTTGAAGGTAGAGGGTGGGATTATCCGCATCTCCGCAGTGGGGGCATATGAGCGCTCGCATCTCTCGCGTACAAACCCGTGAACTATCGCTCCTAGCTCTTGTAACGCTGCCCTGTGCAAGGATCCCTTTGTCGTTGTCACGTCGCCTTGGTTCACTCAACCTGAATTTGCTCCTACCGCTGCTGCCGGCCTACAAGGCGGAAATCTGTTGCGTGCAGATTCCGAGCACCTACTTGACGCAAGGGCCCCGCCCGCAAATGAACTACCTCCACAGTCTGTTGAAAGCGGGTCGTGCACTTCTCATCGCGTCAAAGCACCCAAGAAACCCCGACACCAACAGACGCGCCTTGTGGTTGGTCGTCGGACGAGATTCGGCGACTTTAAGGGCGCATCTCTCGGAGCACCTCGGCAAGCAACGTGGGTTCGTGTATGCGAGACGGCGAGAACCATGACGGCGGCGAAAGAGATGCGGCACTGGAACCCGGAGGCCCACATTGGGGACGACGGGTACGTCCTCCCGGACGTCAAAGCAGCGGTGGCTGAAGCCACCGCTGGCACGACTGAAGGGCAAGAGATGCGGAGGGTGGAGAGAATTTAAAGGTAGAGGGTGGGATTACCCGCCGCATCTCCGCAGTGGGGGCATATGAGCGCTCGCATCTCTCGCGTGCAAACCCGTGTACTGTCGCTCCTTGCTCTTGTAATGCTGCCCTAGGCAAGGAGCCCTTTGTCGTTGCCATGTCGCCTTGGTTCACTCACCTGAATTTGCTCCTACCGCTGCTGCCGGCCTACAAGGCGGAAATCTGTTGCGTGCAGATTCCGAGCACCTACTTGACGCAAGGGCCCCGCCCGCAAATGAACTACCTCCACAATCTGTTGAAAGCGGGTCGTGTACTTCTCATCGCGCCAAAGCACCCAAGAAACCCCGACACCAACAGACGCGCCTTGTGGTTGGTCGTCGGAAGAGATTCGGCGACTTTAAGGGCGCATCTCTCGGAGCACCTCGGCAAGCAACGTGGGTTCGTGTATGCGAGACGGCGAGAACCATGACGGCGGCGAAAGAGACGCGGCACTGGAACCCGGAGGCCCACATTGGGGACGACAGGTACGTCCTCCCGGACGTCAAAGCAGCGGTGGCTGAAGCCACCGCTGGCACGACTGGCGAGCAAGAGATGCGGAGGGTGGAGGGATCGAATTGACCGCCGTAAAGGGTGGGATTACCCGCCGCATCTCCGCAGTGGGGGCAGGTGAACGCCCGCATCTCTCGTGTACAAACCCGTGTACTGTCGCCCCTAGCTCTTGTAATGCTGCCCTAGGCAAGGAGCCCTTTGTCGTTGCCATGTCGCCTTGGTTCACTCACCTGAATTTGCTCCTACCGCTGCTGGCGGCCTCCAAGGCGGTAATCTATCGCGTGCAGATTCCGAGCACCTACACGACGCAAAGGCCCCTGCCGCGAATGGACTACCTCGACAGCCTGTTGACAGCGGGTCGTGTACTTCTCATCGCGCCAAAGCACCCAAGAAACCCCGACACCAACGGACGCGCCTTGTGGTCGGTCGTCGGAAGAGATTCGGCGACTTTAAGGGCGCATCTCTCGGAGCACCTCGGCAAGCAACGTGGGTTCGTGTCTGGTCCGTGACAATGGATTCATGCAGCTTGAAATTCGCTGCCATAGCTCCCTGGACAATACCTCATTAATCATAATCAACTATCACAACAAATCATTCTCAACCGCAGATAAGAGTTTAATCGACTCCTGTCCGTCGATTTCACAAACCGCACTTCCTTTGCTAGCGCGGCCGGGGCAGCGGGGCGCCAACGCGCCGCGGCCGGGGCAGCGGGGCGCCAACGCGCCGCGGCCGGGGCAGCGGGGCGCCAACGCGCCGCGGCCGGGGCAGCGGGGCGCCAACGCGCCGCGGCCGGGGCAGCGGGGCGCCAACGCGCCGCGGCCGGGGCAGCGGGGCGCCAACGCGCCGCGGCCGGGGCAGCGGGGCGCCAACGCGCCGCGGCCGGGGCAGCGGGGCGCCAACGCGCCGCGGCCGGGGCAGCGGGGCGCCAACGCGCCGCGGCCGGGGCAGCGGGGCGCCAACGCGCCCCGCGGCCGGCGCAGCGGGGCGCCAACGCGCCGCGGCCGGGGCAGCGGGGCGCCAACGCGCCGCGGCCGGGGCAGCGGGGCGCCAACGCGCCGCGGCCGGGGCAGCGGGGCGCCAACGCGCCGCGGCCGGGGCAGCGGGGCGCCAACGCGCCGCGGCCGGGGCAGCGGGGCGCCAACGCGCCCCGCGGCCGGCGCAGCGGGGCGCCAACGCGCCGCGGCCGGCGCAGCGGGGCGCCAACGCGCCGCGGCCGGCGCAGCGGGGCGCCAACGCGCCGCGGCCGGCGCAGCGGGGCGCCAACGCGCCGCGGCCGGCGCAGCGGGGCGCCAACGCGCCGCGGCCGGCGCAGCGGGGCGCCAACGCGCCGCGGCCGGCGCAGCGGGGCGCCAACGCGCCGCGGCCGGCGCAGCGGGGCGCCAACGCGCCGCGGCCGGCGCAGCGGGGCGCCAACGCGCCGCGGCCGGCGCAGCGGGGCGCCAACGCGCCGCGGCCGGCGCAGCGGGGCGCCAACGCGCCGCGGCCGGCGCAGCGGGGCGCCAACGCGCCGCGGCCGGCGCAGCGGGGCGCCAACGCGCCGCGGCCGGCGCAGCGGGGCGCCGCGGCCGGCGCAGCGGGGCGCCAACGCGCCGCGGCCGGCGCAGCGGGGCGCCAACGCGCCGCGGCCGGCGCAGCGGGGCGCCAACGCGCCGCGGCCGGCGCAGCGGGCCGGCGCAGCGGGGCGCCAACGCGCCGCGGCCGGCGCAGCGGGGCGCCAACGCGCCAACGCGCGCCGACCGGCGCATGTTGGTGATTCATGCAGCCCCGCATACTTAATGGTTTGCAGCCATCTAGGCAATCAAAGCATGCTTAAAGGCAGCATCTGCGGTGCAGCGCTGCAGCAATCTGTGGCGTGCCGCCAGCAAATATAACGTATTATCCCTACTGCCCTGCAATCTGTATGGTATCGACAAGCAGGTGCGTATTCATATCCCTTGTATGCCATGCAGCCCCGCATACTAATAAATGGTTTGCAGCCATCCAGGCAATTGAAGCATGCCTTAAGGCAGCATCTGCGGTGCAGCGCTGCAGCAATCTGCGGCGTGCCGCCAGCACATATAATGTATTAGCCCTACTGCCTTGCAGTCCGTATAGTATCGTCAAGTAGGTGCGTGTTCATATCCCTTCTATGCCATACAGCCCCGCATACTAATAAATGGTTTGCAGCCATCCAGTCAATTAAAACATGCCTTAAGGCAGCATCTGCGGTGCAGCGCTTCAGCAATCTGCGGCGTGCCGCGAGCAAATATCAGGCATTAGCCCTACTGCCTTGCAGTCCGTATAGTATCGTCAAGCAGGTGCGTGTTCATATCCCTTTCATGCCATGCAGCCCCGCATACGAAATGGTTTGCCGCCATGTAGGCAAATGGCTGCAGCAATCTGCGGCGTGCCGCCAGCAAATATGAGGTATTAGCCCTACTGCCTTGCAGTCCGTATAGTATCGTCAAGCCGGTGCGTGTTCACATCCCTTCTATGCCATGCAGCCCCGCATACTAATAAATGGTTTGCAGCCATCTAGACAATTAAAGCATGCCTTAAGGCAGCATCTGCGGTGCAGCGCTGCAGCAATCTGCGGCGTGCCGCCAGCAAATATCAGGCATTAGTGTTACTGCCTTGCAATCTGTATAGTATTGTAAAGCACATGGGCAATTAAATCCCCTTTTTGTCATAAAAATCCTCATACTGGAAGGTTGCCGAGCCGGCTCTTTACCCCCCACCGTCTTGGTCGACGACCGCTACTACCTGTTCGTAGCGGCGCCGCGTCAGGCTGGCGGGTCCTCTAAGCCCGCATCTCAACCACCGCCACCGGGGTCCGGCGGAGATGGCTCCCAAAACGGCGCTGCAGCAGGTCTCTTGATAGAGCTTCGAGCAGCTCCGTCCCTCCCCCGAGCAGGCTTGGTCCCTCGGAGACTGCCAAGCCGCCGAGTGAGCCTCAGCCTTCGAGTGCGACGAAGCGCCCGCACGGTGCGTTGAGCACGGGAGGCAAGATCAACTTGTCGCCCATTAAGCTGCGCAAAAAGCATTGCAAGAAGCGCGGGCCGAGTCCTCCTTCAAGATGGCGATAGAGTTGGAGGACGACGACCCCTTCCAGACGCCTAAGCCGAAACGCGAAGCCACGTCAAGCCGTCAGGCGCCTTCGGGTGCCGCTGGTGGGAGTCGCAGGGCCACATCTTCCCGTGGCGGTGCCGCACCTCCGCCTCCCCGACCCGCATTTCCGCCTATGGAGGCAAGAGCAGCAGCTTGTAGCCCAATAAGCTGCGCAAGAAGCATTCCAAGAAGCGTGGGCCGACTCCTCCTTCAAGATGGCGAAAGAGTTGGAGGACGACGACCCCTTCCAGGCGCCTAAGCCGAAACGCGAAGCCACGTCAAGCCGTCAGGCGCCTTCGGGTGCCGCTGGTGGGAGTCGCAGGGCCACATCTTCCCGTGGCGGTGCCGCACTGCCGCATCTCCGCCTCCCCGACCCGCATCTCCGCCTATGGAGGCAAGAGCAGCAGCTTGTCGCCCATTAAGCTGCGCAAGAAGCATTCCAAGAAGCGTGGGCCGACTCCTCCTTTAAGATGGCGAAAGAGTTGGAGGACGACGACCCCTTCCAGGCGCCTAAGCCGAAACGCGAAGCCCCGTCAAGCCGTCAGGCGCCTTCGGGTGCCGCTGGTGGGAGTCGCAGGGCCACATCTTCACGTGGCGGTGCCGCATCTCCGCCTCCCCGACCCGCATCTCCGCCTAAGGAGCCCTCATCTCGGGACGCGAAGCCCGCACCGCCGCCTGCGCCGACATCTCGCCCCAACGCCGCGTCGCTGTCAGCAGGGTTCAGAGGTAGCATCTCGTTGCGACGAACACAATCTCTGAGGTCGGCGATAGACTCGTAGGCCCGGGGCGTCTTCTCTGCGCGAGTGAGGCTCGATTTCCAGGCTTGAAACGCTTGAAACGCAGTCGCCATGCCCTCGCGTCCGCAATCTTCCAAGGTGAGGCGGATAGTACTTTACGCGACTGAGGGCGCGAAGAGGACACGCCGATGTGCCATTTCTAGTACTCTCGTATAGTATTGCATTGCACCTGAAATGTGACCGAAAAATGGGTACATATCCCAGCCTAAGCGATCACGTGGGGGGCACATTTTTGAGTCCAGGAATTGGACCGTTTTGACTCAAAAATGTGCCCTGTACCCATTGCGGCCTCATCGTCAAGGCCTTTGCTACGCACATCGTCCACCTCTCCTGGACCGTTGCGGCGCACAGCCTGGCATATCCCCCGGAAATCTTCGTGACAGAGGGCGAGGTGGATACCATGCGTGAGACCTGGGCACCGTTCTTTTTCGCTACAAGCTTGGGAGGCATGGGCTCGGGGCCCATTTTCGGCAATCACCGACCGCCTAAATCAGAATGGTTCAAGGGCCTCATCAACGGCTTGCCGGAGGGAATCTTCCCGCCATTCGGCTTCTCGTTATGGGCTGCGCAGAGGATCGCTGTCGCCCTGGACCTAGTCAAGGTGCCATTGAGGTCGCCGCGCGTCGACAAGGACGCGAAGCAGCAATTCCGTCAGATGTGGGTGGTGCCTAAACGCTCTGCTGGCGAAGCCGCCATCTCCGCCCTCAAGTATGCACCAGCAACCGCCAAGGCGTGGGATGAAATTGCTTGGAAAGCGGCGGTGGACTCTGTCGTTCTCATCTTCTGCGATGGCGGCAAGCACTATGTGAAGCACATCGGGTATCCGATCCGGCCTGTTCGCGATTTCGTCTCCGGCACACCGATTTCTGGCCAGTGGGACCGGAAACTCCTTATGAACACTCAGTCGTGGCGCTGCCAAAAGTGCCGCGCAGATTCCAGCCGGCCGCTTACTGGCCCGGACTCGACAGCTCTTACTGCACCGGTTGTGAATATGACGGGTGATATCGACTTTGGAGTCGAAACGTTCCCGGTGACCCCCCGCCCCCTCTTCAACCCCCACCCCGCGACTTGCTTAGGCTCGCCGCTAAACTCATCTTTTGTCGTCGCAGCCGAGTATCCCACCGTTCGCGCCGGCGGGCCTCGCCACCAAGCCCCGGTCGGATGTCAAGGTATATTTTCATTGCCTTCATTTGCAGCGGCTCACTGCTTCTTTTATATTTAATCATCAACACGACTTCCTGGTATTACCGCGGAGAAGGCTGTGCTTCCCCTGGCCGGCCAGCGTGCCACTGCGGTAGCTGCTACACACAAGGCATCCGTACCCGGGACAACCTCCCCCGCTAAGTCGCACGAGGTATGGGTCCAACGTTCGATGCATCCGCAAGTATGTACTGGGCTCATTTTATGTCGCAAACTGACGTTTCGCTCACCACTGTCCGATTTGAGGCTCCGGAGACGCGACAAACTGCAAGCAAAGGTGTGGTGGCATCCACCGAAGCACCGAACGCGGTAAGTGGCGACCTACTGACAGTTGAAGTGCTCCAGTCAGGGTATAGACGGCAAGGGCCTGACTTGATTGCTTGCTACAACATAATATACAAGTTTCTACTGATCGCACTTGCAATCTTCTGATTTACAAGAAGGCAAACCAAAGCTTCCCGAGGCACGCAGTTCCCGCCTCGACGTCGATCGCAAGCCCGTCGTCGGCACAACGTCGGCAGCCAAACTAGTAAGGCGCACAACCAGCCGCCCTGCATGTATTCTGCGTTTTATTTATGTATCTAACGCGTTTAAGTCGCCTCAAATACAGGCGGGGAGGAAGGCCGCAGCCGACGCCGCTAGGAAAATCTCCGAGCAAGCTGCCGCGGAAGGTGCAAAGGTGGACTCTCTCCGACCCGTACCCGCTCATACATGCCGATTCGTGTCAGGTGTTTGGATAAGCACCAGTAAACCGTGTCATAATAAGAAAATATAGCGGCAACATGTGCATATACATGCAATCGGCGCGGTGCGGCGCCACAACCTAGGAACTACAAAGGTTCATTCGCAGACTTGCAGCCATATAAATGCAGATACTTAGCGGCTCGTATCCATGTATGGCGATATGGTGTTCCCGGAGACAATAATCTGCGGCACCTCGCAGCAATCAATGCCCTGCCGTAATAAGATCTAAAGCAGTCAGTGCAGTATAGCTTCTAGGAGCATGTTCCCATCACCTAGTATATTCGAAACATTTCATCTTTCATGTCCTATGAATCGGAGGAGGACAGATTTACAACAATCTAGGCAGTTTCGGAGGGTAGGCAGCAATCTGCGGAGCAGCGCATCATTCTACGGGCGTAGCGTTGGGCACACCTGCAAGTTAAGCCTTTTGATATGTAATATCGTCAAGAGTCTGCACATTCACACTGAGAATGCCATACAAATGAATGCCATACATAAATAACGGGTCGTATCCATGTATGGCGATACGGTGTATGGGGAGACAATAATCTGCGGCACCTCGCAGCAATCTATGCCTTGTCGTAATCACATCTATAGCAGCCAGTGTAGTAGCTGATAGGATGAACATGTTCCCATCACCTGGTGTATTCGGATATCTGGTCTGTTATGCCCCAGGAGCTGGAGGAGACATGCTGTCAACAATCTAGGCAGTTACGGCGGGTAGGTTGCAATCTGCGGAGCAGGGCAACAATCTAGGGCCTGCCGCTGGGCACACCTGGTAGTGAAGCCTTTTGATTTGTATTAAGAATGTTCGATCTTTCATGTCCGTCTGACGCCTCCGATTGTGGTACAGGACGGAGGCAGGTCACCGCATAGACTTCTCTCATAATCGGCGACGCGTCGGTCGGTGACGTTGTCCTCAACGAGAGGGTCAGCATTTACGTAAAGGTCGCCATTCTTCCACTTGTACGCGGTTAAGCCAGTACGCGCCGGCGTCGCAAAGTCCATGGCCTCGTGCACAAGCGTTGAAAACTCCTTTGTCAAGCCATGGTTGAAGGGTTCGTTATCCTCCCGGAACTGCCGGCCTTGCAGCTTGCACATCTCCTGGAAAGTTGTTTCCAATAGGGTGTCGGTGGCTCGACGACGTGGCCCCATGTCGAGTTCGGCCTTCATGGACTTGTGCCAGCTCTCTTGAGGATTTGTAGAGGCCGGAACTCCCCCAACACCAGTGGATATGTTCCAGTCCAGGTTGTCGTCGAGATACTCGCCCTCTAGCCAAGCTGCAGCCCGGCTCTCGCCTTTTCGCCGCAACTCGGCCATGAGGACTGTAGACACGGCGACTGCCTGCTCCGTCGTCCGACACAAATGTAGGACGTTGACGACGCTCCGCAGGAATCCGACATTGGCGGTGCGATTGCGTAGAATGGGGACTTGCTGCCCGCCCTCCTTGATGCGGAAACTGGGGCTGTCGACCTTGCGATGCAAATGCACCCAACAACTCACTCTCTGCGACGCGGACACCGTTGTAAGCCCCGTGGCATTAAAAAACAAAGTAGGCGGGAGGTGACTTGTATACGGAAAGCCCTAGATTGTTGCGCCCCGCCGCATGGTGTTGTCTTCGGCATGCATTTAAAACAAACCGCGATCGGGCCCAGTCCTTCAAGTAATGTGTGCGTGACATACCTTCGCACTTGGAAAAACAGCCGGAATGGCAGCGCGGACGCCGACCCCCCTGTCCGAAACCACGGCGTGCGGCGACGGTCGTTGGCCAAACAACTCCTCGCAGGAGTCTACAACAGCCTTGAATAACGTGCAGAAAGCGCCTTCGCTCTCCGTTCTCGCGAAGCAAAACGCGATTGGTATGAAGGAGTTGACGAGATCGACGTGGCTATTAGTCGGGGGTCTGATTGTTGTTGTTCCCACCGTTAGCAAGACCCACCGATTGAAGGACACCTTGTGCGTGCCATCGGTCATGAAATGTAGCGGCAGGCCACTGAGTTGAACGTACTGAACCGTCCTCAGTAGCTCGATTGTGGAGAACGCCACTGCCTCGGCTTCAGCTTGAACGCCATTCCGAAGCACGAACAACTTATCAACCTCGACGTCGTCATCCATATTCTGAGGGGCGGGCAGGAGATTGGAATCCACCCACTCTTGCAAGTCGGCAAAGGAAGACAGCGCACGAACTCCCTTCCCTTTCACCGCGAGTACCCTCTTCCATCGCTGAACCTTTTTAAGCAATTCGGGTCGCCCCCCTTCGGGAACTCCCGCGTCCCGTAGTTCCTGCGACGTGAAACGGTTCAACGCCTTCTTCGGGGTCATGCCGCAGTCAGTGATGAGGGGCTTCAACTTGGGGCGTAGAGCCTGTGGCACGCCGTCGTCATCGCCTAGCTTCGCCGCCGTGTGCGACACGTTTTTGTACTAAATGCCCCACTTTCCAGATGACGTTTGAACGGCCCGTAGTCTCGCTGCGCATCCGGCATGACTCCGGCAAGCGTAGACCTTCGACGGCGCAGGAAGCATGCCATACACGCCCGTTATTTAGGCTAGCATAAAGGCCGTTTGAGGAATTAATGCACCCGCGAGCCTTACCTTTGCGGCGCTAGATCGGTGGAGGTAGCGCCACTTTTCGCCGAAGTCGAGAATATCAGTCTTCAAGGCCTTGTACGACTCCCACTCTCTTTCATCAACAACCGGCATTGACAACTCATGATCATGTCCTCCTGACTTGGAAGGTTGGTGTTCTTGGACCGGGACGCTGGTAGAAGGCTGCGTGCGAGGCGGTAAGCGAGTCCCGGTACGGGTTGGGGTTTTAGCTTCCGGCCGAAACTTTGGCAGCGACGCAAGGGCTTCACGGTCTGCGGGCACCCCCCCTCGAATGGTTGACGCCTCAGCCGGTGCTGGGAACTCCCGGTCATTAGGCCCGACGTTTGCCTCCTGTCCAGCGCTGCCATGTGTTGGAGTCGCACTAGTTCGTGGAACCACCGGAACCTCAGCCAAGGAGCGGTCGACAAATCTAGTCAGCAAGCCCCGTGCCGTATCGGCACCAAGCGCAGGTTCCAGACGCTGCAACATCGACCACACACGCTCAGAATTGACCTGCATGTACTGAAACATGCCGTCGATATGCTCGCCATTGGACCACGCCGAATTTGACATGGCTATAAGGTAGGAGGCGTATGGGGCACGGCACGGGTGTGGCGAGTGATGCCTCCCGTTGCGAAAACCGTAGACGACACAATCTAGAAGCCGCGGTCGTGCCAGCGCCATGATCCCAGTACTTAATGCAACTGTACGAAACCCTAAATTCGTCCTTTTCGGTATAACGAGATTTGCCTCACTTTGCTCGGATTAGGGCTCAAAAACAGAGCCAAAACACGAGCATCGTGATACATTACCTTTTTGCTCGCGTTTTGGCCCTCTCCCGTGTGCTGGACGTATTGCGGGCCCAACATTTTCAGCATGCGTACTGTGAGGCCACGCCGCATGGAAGCTGCCCCTTTGCTGCGAGTCGCGTTGCTTGTAGATGTCGCTTTCTGTTGCGTCGAGCGGGCCGAGTTGATTGTGTCTGCTCCCCCCCCCCCCCCCCCCCCCTAGTACCAGTACGATTTCCGAGCCCTCATGGCCTCGGTTATCAACTTCATGTTCTTTGCCATGGGACTTACATGCATGCCGAGTGCGGGACATGCATGTTGACGCATACAACATTATTGTGCGGGTGTACCGAGAGAAAGGGTGTGCTGGACGGCGAGGCCCCGATGATCTACGTATGCTTCTCCCTCCAATGCACCCACGTGTCGCGCGTCTCCTGCACCACTTCATCGACAACGTACAATCGTGTGCCCCTCTGGTTCCCGCTAGCATGGCCGAGACAAACTTATGGGCGGTCACCCCGAGCGAGAAGTCCGGCCTATTTCTTCGCAGCTAGTACTTCAGATGTACTTTGCGGCAAACCTTGATTACCAATTTTTCACAGTCTTGTCGTCCCGGGGGCGAAATAAAGAATTACCGCCGGCGGTGTGTGCGATATGCGCCGGCTACAACTATGCAATCATGAACATTTGACATTGGCCCTTACTTCAGCGACAACCACCCGCCCAACAACAACGCGGCACCGGCGCCCGCGCTTGGATAGCAAGCTAGCGCGGCCACAATGGCTGCTTAAACCTCTGAGGATGATGTCTCGGTGAGCGTAAATTTGGGCGGCAGGTCGCCGGGCCGTAGGCGGTAGGACCCTAGAGGTGGAATGGCTGCGAATAGCCACGCAATTGTTACGAACTGCTAGAGTACGTCGTAATAAGAGAGCGAGACCCGCACAAATCGTCTGAGCTCGCGGATACAATGACCATGGTAGTCCTTTAACACCAGGACTACGTCACTACATGATCCGGGCGGCGGAAGAGACGGCGGCCCGTTGGTAGCGATGGAGCGAATCGCGTGCTGCAACGCAAAGCGTGCCTTGGCCGTGATGGAGGACACGCCAACTAGGTAGTGTACTTGATGTTCGACATACGTAACCGTGCACGAGGGCCGCCGCGCCCGCAATGCGTAAGTGCCCCCAGTCCGTGTTGAAATTCAGCTCCCATTAGTTGATGCACTTGCTCACACGCATGCAAATAGTACTTGTTGTTGTACCTTCGAGGGGTAATTAGGGAAGTATTATTTGTGACAAATATCGGTCACGGTAGTACTTAGGGCGCGTTTCAGTTATTTGAGTCGTAACCGCAAGCAAATACTCGTACGGGTACCTTGTACGAATTTAAAGCTGCGGCCCGCGAGTTTAGTCGCAAACGCCGAAAGGCCACACCAAGTAATCGCCTTTTTGAGTCGTAGCCGCAAATCTCCCCGATTTGCGGGTGCTAGAGGATTTGCGACTGTCCTCGTTGGTCCTAAATACACCGATATTTGCGACCGACCTACGACCTAAATCGGGCCCACTAAGCCGCTAATCAAAATAATACATCGCGTAAATATAAACACACATTTTTGCGCAATGTACGGGCCGGTCGCAAATATGAGGGTACCCGGAAACCAGACTATGAACATATAGCGTAGCCGTTGGTCAGCATGACGAGCCCACCGTGACCGTCTGCCCCGTCCCCGGAAGCGCCGCGGGGGCACCCGACGCGATGCGCGGTCGCAAGCTCAGCTCATCCCGTCCCGGCGTAGCGTGCTACAAACTCACGATGGCTCGGCACGGGAGCCTGAAACTAGTCGAAGGCGTTCGGTAGTGGAGTGCGAGGACCCATTTGTCGGCAACATCCAATGCGGTGCGGTGCCCAAGGTTCGGCCGATGGCCCCCGACACTGTCCCTCACCAGCCGCTCGGGCCGATATTGGGCCGCTCCCCACACATACCGTCGTCCCGCAAAGTATATAGTAACCTGACGGGTCGACGGACGTTCCTATTCCCGCTCTGTGGCTCACGGGTGGCATGGGGCTGGAAGATGGACACGGTGCATGCGGAGATTGGAGTCTGCGGTTGCGACCGAAAATGGGATGTCACTTTCCGCGTTGCCGGTCGTAACCCTAAACCACCAGAATCTGCGGTTCGTACGAGGAAATCAATATTCGTATGAAGAGTTACGGCTGCATGTATTACAAACTGAAATGTGGCCCGTGATGTGCATATAAGTGAGCTAGCAACAAACTGGAGGGAGGGGGGGAATTAAATAAGCGGGGGGGGGGGGGGGGGGGGGGCTAAAACAGGGACTCAAATCGCAGTGGCCTAATAGTCATATACAACCCCCCTCGAAAGTCTTTATCTGTACGTATCTATCCATATCGCCACGTCAGCACCGGCGGCGCCGACCGCCGAGTGGTACAGTGGCGCAATTTCATGATATAAGGAACTTAGAATATTCATTAACGGCTTGAGATGTGATAGGTGGCGGAGGGGGGGCATGCCTATTACGCTCATGATTCCGGTCTGCGCAGGTTCGAACCCAGCGGGGCCCCTCGGTGGAAATATAACCGAGGGGGGTAGGGGGGTGCAAATATTTTTAGGTTCTCCTACAAACCCTAGTACAGGGGCGTACCGCACGACCCGCATCCCGATAAAAAGGCGATGTACTCGCCCCGCGCGGGCGGATTCTCCCCGGTGAGGGGCCCGCGCGCTAAGCGCAGCCCAACAGCAGAATATGGGAGCGTATTGACGGCCAGCCCTGCCAAATACCCTAGACGATTCCCTAGCAGGTGACCATATGGACCCACCCGCTGACTCGGGGTCTGCACCTTTGCGCAGTATGGGCTGAAGCCCGGCTCTACTAAGGGCGCATTGAATGCGGGCAACAGCTTTAGGTGGGCTGGCTTTTGAGCAAGCCTTTATCGCAGTATTGGCCGTGTTGCGGGAACTGCTCACTTGCTTGCATGCCGACGGTGGGGAGAGCGCGCCTTTGTGAATGTGCTCTACGATGGTAGAGCTAACTCTTGGCGTGCATCCGTACATATAGAACCCATATACGTGCGATATAAAAAATCGCGCCCTTGTGACATTGGGTTATCAAATTCATTACTAACCATAAACAATGACACGCACACGTATGGCATTTACAACGAGAGCCCAATAAACGCAGCTTAGGGCTCCCCTCACGCATGATGTCGTGTTCACGTATGCCACATGGAAGGGCGCGGCCGGAAACGAAGGTGAGGGCTCATAATGGGCCAATGTACAGTTGATGCTTGACAAGGGGGGCAAGACTTTTGTGGGCAGCTGTATACTAATAACACAGGTCGCTAGAGTACATGACTGTTGGGAAGGGAAGTAGGCTACCTTGTACGGGTCGATGTCCCATAGACTCGGCTTCAATAAAGTGGCGTCATGATTAATTACATGAAAATGGGGGTTATAATAGTGTAACTCGCGGGCTATATGCCCTTTTGGTGCTTCGGCAGAGTTACCCACACGTAGTCATTAGCTTACCCGTCGAATGGGATAGGATTTCGGCGATTAGATACTGTGTTGAAAATTTGCCTTTTCTTGAAAGAAAACTGACATATACATCCCAGTCGTGTTGCCAGTCGGTTACGGATATAGCATTAATGACATTTTCCTATTGTCTACTGCCGATATATTTTTACGAAGATCACACATCTATTTCTCCAAATTACATAAAGTTAGAAGAATGCGTACCGATACACAACGATAACATTGCATAATTATCATCAGGTATTCGCGATGATAAATGAGCATTTTCAATTGCCATGGATGTAGATGATGTACGCAGCTTGCGGAGTGCAGCTGGAGACCGGCAATTTAAATGCCGGTTTTCCGTGCCGTAGCCCCGCCCGCATATATATAATGCGGCGGCTGTCAGTTTGATTGCACATTCTGTCGTTGCGCTTACCGGCGCTCTAATTTCCCACCCATACTTTTTGTTTTGGAGTCTCATTTAAATTTTTGCGTAATGAGGTACCGTGTTTTTGTGATTTGTTTTGTGCACCGTGGTGTGAGTACCGTGGTACAAGTTAATGGGATTTGATGCGTTGCTTTGGCAAATTTTGCTAAGTGTATTGTGCATGTTGCTTAAAGTGACGTTGCCGGACGACTGTTGGCATGGAGATGAGATGTATTATTAGGCTCTTCCTATTTCTAGATTCAACTGCCAACCCCCTCTCTGATTTTGCGGCTTGCGCAATTTGATTGTCATGGAAGTCCAGTATTGTGTAAAGTACCACCATTGGACTTGGAAGTGGCGGAGGGAGGCGATGTGGCCAAAGAAAAACCATGCGCCAGGTGAAGGAAGAACGTTGGGGTCAATGTAGTCCAGATTGACGTCGGAGTTAGTGGCCCAGCCGCCTTGGTAGCGAATGTGGGACAATGGAACTCCGATGGCGTTGGCGGCAGACGCTGCTCCCTTGCGAAGGCTGTGTGAGGTCCAGGAAGTGCCGGCGGGAGGGGCAGCACCGACAATAAGACGGACGGCTGTAGATAGCCAGTCCAGCATTGTAGCGACGGTCCAAGGTTTGGACTGCTCGCTTGGGGTGACCGCCCAGAAGTTTGTTTCAGCCAAGGCAACATTAACTAGGGGGACAGACTGTACGTTGTCGATGAAGTGGTGCAGGAGACGTGCAGCTCTGGGGTGTGCTGACACCGGAAGGAGAAGCACGCGCAGGTCATCGGGTCCCCGTCGGCCAGCGCGGCCTTTCTCGCGGTACACCTGCATGGTAATGTTGTAATCGTCGACATACATGCACATCCCACACTCGGCAGGACACGCCAGTAAGTCCCCTGGCAAAGAACACGAAGTTGACAACCGAAGCCACGAGGGCTCGGAGGTCGTGTTGGTATTCCGTGGTGGGAGCAGACACAATCAACTCGGCATGTTCGACGAAGCTGTAAGCTACATCAGCAGGCAGAGGAACTCGCAAAGGGGCGGCTTCCAGACGTCGCTGCGCAGGTTCAGCCCACGCATAGATGCAGTAAGGTGTAGGCTGTCCTTGGCGATTGGGTCGAGGTTGTGTTCTCGAAGAACGTATTGATTGCAGACATGTAGGTAGGCTTGCAGTGACCTCGCTCCAATGTGCCCTCGCTCACCAATCCAGGCAACGTACCGGACGACAGTAGCAGTGGTCGCCTCTAGCGGGCTGATGTTCTCGGAGTCGTGGCAGAACTCCGCGAATTGAGACAGTCTACCGGCGTAGCTCTTGAGTGTCTGAGGGGTGACGGAGCTAGAGAGCATGTCGAGCGTCCGCTGTCGTAGTTTGTCTGAGCCGAAAGCATCATGCAGTCGTGATCGCAGTGAACCAGCCAAAGGGGCGACAGCTTCGGGCTCGTCAATTACGTAAGTGCGTCGTTTCACCGATTGAGTACCAAGAGGACGACTACTGTTTGCAAAGTACTCGGCAGCAGCGGTTAGGTTCCCGGCGGTTGGCCGGTAGTTGCTGGACGGGTTTGCAGTAGTGCCTGTACGGGTTTGCGGGGCTAGGTTCAGGTAGGAGGGCCGCCCCGCGCGCCTTGCGCGCTCGTAGCGTATGTCACGCGCGTAACGTACACGCGCTTGGTCGTTGCGAACCAGTTGTAACACGCAGTGTAACAACCGACGGACGCAGTGATGAAATGGTACGGGAGGCGGTTGGTGGAGCCGCCATGTGCAGGTGTGCGGATGGTTAAGCCGCACTCGGCTGTAGCTCTAGGAAGCGCCGCACCGAGGAAGGTCTACATGAAGTCTGTAAGGTGGGGGAGTCAGGTCCTGAAACATGGCGCTCATCCTGTCGTTGAGCTGCAAGGGGGCGCTTTGCGGCGGTCACCGAAAGGTGGCCTCGCAAAGCTCCAGCAACTCCGACGAAAGGCGCCCCACACCGTCACTCGTGCTCACCTTCGCGGCCACGCCCGCGTCCACCGCCACGTCCTCGTCCACGACCGCGCCCTGCAGCTGCTGCCGCTACCCGAGCAGTAGCGGTTGCTTTGGCGCTGCTAGCCACTGTCGCCTCGAAGACGCGACGCTCGTAGTCCCTCATGAGGTCCCCAAAAATCGCAGAACCCAGATGCTCAGAAGCAAGCTGAAAGTGTTGGGCTCGCAGCACATCCAGAACACCTTGGTCACCGTGAACACGCTTGACCTCGCTCATAAAGCCTTCGTAAGAAGGCCAAACGAAAGCGAAACGCCTTGTCGATGACCTCGGCGTGGTTCCGAGCTCTCGCGAGGTAGGGGGTGAAGTCTTGACTATCAGTTCGTCGAGTGCCACGAAAAGAGCGGCCATGTGGGCGCCGAAACACGACATCCCTAGATACTCCTCTTGGGCCGGCAGACGCCTGTCATCCTGCTCGAGGTACTCGTTCGTTAGGTCGGTGCTCAAGGGGAAGAGTCCAGGCACTCGGCTGACCGGTCGAACGGCCTCGCAATCAGACTATGCTCGTTGCTGTAGCTCTAGCACCGCACCGCGAGGTAATCATCCTCGTCACTCACGGATTTTGCTCCGACACGGCCGCTCTTGGCCAGCTCTAGCAAGTCGGGGTGCTCTGCTGCTCCCCCGCTGCCTATCGGCTATCCCGCAATGCGCTGCCCGGAACCGGAACCATGTGCTCCTTCTCCATCAACAACGCGCTCACGAGCCGTCAATTGGGCTAACGCTGTGGTAAGCTTGCGCAGTAATGTAGACTTGGCCTTCGCGTCTGCGTGTAGCGACTCAAGCGTCGGCTCACCGACGGGTTCTTCTCCATCTGGCATGGTAACGCACGGACGTACGGATGAGAATATCACACACGGGTGGTGAGCAAAGTGTGGTCTTGAACAACTTGGGGTGACCTTGCTCGCAACAGGTTACGAGACAGTTTTTACATCGCTGCGTGGAACGCAGCGAAAACTGGAAGATGGCAGGCTCAGCTGTTATGGCTGCTTTTTATGTCTACTCGTGCTGCACCCAAAAAGGGCGCAACGACAGGTGCCTAGTTCCCGTACCACTGAGCAGCACTTGTAGCTGAAAAGCGGTTAGATCAAGGGAGGAAACCCCATAAACTCGTTTAGATCAATAAAAGGTCCCCCCCCCCCCCCCCCCCCCCCCCCCCCCCCTTCCGATTTTTTCGGTACAGTAATAAATCGGGAGCTAAAACAGGAAATAATCAAGTCGGAAGAGAATGACACAAAGGCAGCGGGTACAGGTACCCGCCAGCTTTTTTCATTCGTGTAACGAACACCCCTGTTGTGAGGATATATCCTGTACCCTCACTAACCCTAATCAACAATAGCACACATTAAGGCGCGTAGCGCGCGCAACACTCGTAGCGGCTGCGCCTGCGCCCTGTCGGCTGCCCGGCGCCTGCTGATATATCAGCACGGCGCCCTGCCGGAATTGTAATCATAATACTCTCACCCTCACAACCTCGGAGTAGCACAGACTCTCGCCACCATAAGCGCATCCCCTCACACCTGTGCCTACGACCCTTAATCCTTACCGGTTGCACACTGAGGCAACGTACTAGTGTTGTCTCAGTTTCTGCCGCCCATTTGCGGGCGCGGGCACGGTTCGGAAAACCTCGGAAACCTACAGCGCATCATTTTTTGCATTGCACTTTCCAGGGGGGTACAGGCCGGGAGTACCATCATTAGCGCTCGAGTAACGTAGGGTTATTTCCTTCACATCAGCAAGCTGCTCCTGGATATATACTCTCACCCGTACCCGTTCTGGTAATATTACAAACTTTAAACGGACGAGCCTCATCGGGGCAGCATAATTTTGTCTTAACATCTTCGCTAATACGACAGTACCCAGTTATTAGCACGGTGATTTGCTGGTTTGTTGGTGATTTCCTGATATCGCCTTCTGCTGCTAGCTCATGTAAATACATAGGTAATTAGCATGACAAATAATATCTAAGGAATACTGACTGCGATCGTCTATCATCCCTACCGCTACTGGTACCTGGTACTTCACCGATTTTGGCTATTCAAGTCGCTAACCTATAGAAGGTAGGAAAACACGGCCAAGCGCACCGCCGTTTAAAGTTTTGCCCACCTACGCGCTACTATATCTCATTGCAAACGGTAATGCGGTTGAATAAATTCTGCCCCCGTATGTGGCAAGTGTAGTCAACACCCCAGGCCATCTCAAACCCCAATTAGGCTTGGCGCCCCCTGCCTCGGCCCGCCAACCCGAGCTACGGCTTGCCAGTAATTTTGAAATGTAGTGTAGCAGCGCTGGTGTATGCAACGACAATACCTGTACATTACGACTGAATAATTCACGACAGTACGTACCAGGTACGCGTACATACCAGGTGTATGAGTAAGGATTACTGGGTAGCGACTACTGCGACCGGGCACCTAAGTCGGGTGCTAAGCGTCACTCCCCCCCCCCCCCCCCCCCCCCCCCAACCAGCCCACCCGGAGCACCCACCGCCGCCAGCACGGCATACGCTTGATCACGCAGTAATCAGCGTCGGGAGAGGCTGATGAGGAAAGCTACAATAGCAGTTGTGTAGGCCGGGCCCGATAGTCTTTTACGAACCAGGATGTCGCACAGCACGCTCCGCAGTGGCTCGCATGGCGACCAGGCGGAGGCGAAGGTAGTTCACTCGCACCCCTCCCTGGATTGGGTCGCCAAATTCCAGGCCGCCGACGACTCAGTTTCAGTGCGGCGCTTCTTCGCGGGACCATACGTGTCACGCTTGGAGGTGCGGGAGGAACGCCCTGTGTCGGCTCTACCGGCGGACGGGGTGACGCTGCCGCTTGAGGTGTATGACCCGCTGGGGGAAGTAGCCGGCGGCGGCCACAGCGTGCGCAGGGCCGGGCTCTTCAGCTACCACGCCAAAGCCAGCGTTCAGCTCGTCGCCATTTCGCTCTCCAACATCTCATTCTGCTTAGCTGTCGGTAAGCTCCCACCGCTTGGATGCTCCGTCACAGTGGGGCTCTCTGCGGACTGGGTGTGGGAGTGGAATACTAGTTCAGGGTTTCGGGCAGATGAAAGGGAATAATATTCGACAGAGTACAGGTCACACTACCGTACGAGTACTCGTATGTGATCGCTCGACTTTGCGTCGCTGGCGGACGACGCTTTAAGGGCTTGCCCCCCTTCCCCACAGGCACAACTCCCTGTCTCTCCCACCCACTCACGCGGCCGAGCATGTCCGGTCGGGCTGTCCATGCATGGCATGTTTACGTGCAGGTCCTGCTGTCGGTTTTTACGGATGCCGTTGACACACTGCCTGTATTAATATGAAGAATGTCCTAGATACGGTACTCGTATAGTAGGTAGCCAGTATCCTTATTGGCGGCGGTGCCGCCTGGCGGCACTTTCTCACTGGCGCTATATGTTGTCCGATTCTGAGTGGCATACGGGGAGGCGCTTTCTTATACACACAGGTTAGCTAATTCCTAAGTGCGTCGGCGGCCGTAGTGTCTTGACACCCCCAACCCTGTGCACCCGACATTGCAGCTGCGTTCCCCATGCGCGTGTCCGGCATAGTGTGGTACGTCACGTTCATTGCCACTGGGGTCGCCGCTTGGTCCGGCGCGCTCTTCTTCCTCTGGCAGAAGCGCGAATCTACGAACGAGCGCTTCCAGGTAGGCGGCCGCCTCCAGATGCACCTACAACTACATCCTGGCTCGGTCCCCATGCACTCATGCAAATCTGCACATATCTACATGTCACTCGAGTGCGAATCGAAAATAGCCGCCCTCTACTGTCCCTCCGAACTAGCGACTGTGCATTGTGCTTTTGAAAATAGCAATATGTGCACAGGACACAAAAGTGTTCATGCAAGCGCGCATCTGCCTGCCTCCCGCCCTCTCCAGTATGTGGTTTCCATATGGGCCCGGAAATTCCTACAAAAATTGCTTTTTCGTGAAGTTGCCACATTGCTATCCTGCACCCTGAACCTCCCCCTTGCCCCTCTGCGTATCTGACTGGGCTGTTGGTTCGCCAGGCCTTTGTGCTGCAGGAGGGCTTTGTCTACTCGCGCATGATTGAGATCTACATCTGGACCTGGATTGGCATCCTGTACTGCCTCTACGTCGCAGGGCTGACGCTGGCCACGCTGCCACTTCATTTCGACAGCGCCACCCTACCTGGCTCCCGCGGCTACATGTGGGTGCTCAACTTGTTCCTCTCCTTCCCGCACCTTCTGGCCTTCGACCCTGTGTCCAGCACCAAGGCATTCAAGGAGGCAGCTGTGCGCAAGGGCTACCCAGGCGCCGCATACTTCCACTCCGGCTATCTCTCCCGCACTGCGCTGCTGGCTGCCATCGTCTCGGTCTTTGCAGGGCTGTGGGTGTTTGCCTGCAGCCCTGTGGGACTGTTTGCTCAGAGTGACTATGACTTGTACGCCCTCTACGCCGTCACAGCCCTCAACGTGGTGCTGATGTTCCAGATACTTCCCCGCTACGCCAACATGTGCAAGAGTGCAGATGCCCTCGTGCATGCTGAGAAGCGGCGCTGGAAAAGAGTTGATCGGAATGCCAAAAGCAAGCACGGCACATTGAACCAACAGGCACGGGAGCTCCGCAGGCCGCCTTCTCACATGAGCAGCCGTGTGGGCGAAGTGGTGTTAGCGGCTGTCTCCACGCGCATGGCTTTTGATCAGGACACGACAGAGAACAGCATTGGTGCAGCTTCTTTCCGCTGGGGGCGCAACAAGGGGCCGGGGCTGAGGGGCGGAACCAGGCGCGAGAGGGCTGACAGTCACAAGCAATTGCTGCTGCCTGGGGAGGTAGGCCCCCGCCCTGCACTGCCCTGTCCTCACGCGCATCTTCCCTGCTTCAAAGCGTTCATCTATAACCGCACACAAATATGCCTCCAGAAGTAAATCAAAAGATGTCCAAGGCGTGACAGATGAAACCTCCCCCCTCTCAAACCCTGGCTTCTTTCATTTATATATGCATGCACATTGCGTTTATTGCCGGACTGTGTGCTCGCCCGTCTTGATGCAGGACGAGCAGAGTCACCATGGGATGAGGTGGGCGCTGCGTCAGACACGGAACCCGCTCGTCACAGTGGCATTGGGCCTCTGGAGTATGCCGCAAGGCACTGTCATGCTGGTGCTCAACGTCACCGCCTCTGTCAAGCACATCTGGCACACTTGGCGCTGGCTCGCGGCGACGCGCCCTGAGAAGTTCCTTCTAGCAGCGGGCTACCTCATTGCCGGCTTGTTCCTGTGGCCGGTCCTGGAGGTTAAGCTCACAGACAACGCAGCATCGATGATCTGCAATGGGCTGGCGTTCGTGCTTACGTTGAGTATTGATCTCGCCATGGTGTCGGGGCGGCTCAGTAAAGCGGATCAGGTGCCCGCCCCCCCCCCCCCCCCCCCCCCCCCCCCCCCCCCCTTCCCCTTCACGTTCTCCACATTTCCCGGGCAAATCATGCGCTCGTTCACCACCCTATTTTGCCTTATTTTGGGGGCACACTCAATTCTCACCCTCATCAGTCTGCCACATAGGAAAATCCTATGGACTTGGCTGGATTATCTGGATGTTGCGTGTGCACGCCTAACTGTGGAGCTGACATGCACACTGGATCGCCAGGAAATGATCCTACACGCCGCAGAGGAGGGCGAGAATGTAGGCAGCGGGCTGGTGTTCAGTACAGCATCCCTGCTCAATGCATTGGTCAGCGGGGGCTCCCTGGCGGCAGGCTACGTGGCCACGGAGGAGCGCCTCGTGGATAGCGCAGCCATTAGCTGTCGCTGGGACACCGCCGCCTCGTGGGTGCTCACCGTGGAGCAGACCGCCGGGCGACCGCCGCTGAAGTGCACCATCATGTTCTCGCGAGAGCAGCTGCACCGCGCCGCGCTAGTGGCGTGGCGTGACAGTTGCAGGTTCATGTGGATCGACACACTCAGCGTGCCGCAGCCCAGCCCGGATGACGATCCGCAGCTGGCGGCGCGCAAAGAGGCACTGCTGCGCCGCCTGGTGCCCACCATGACGAGCGTTTACGCGACCGTGCGGCACGTGTTGATCGTGGAGACCGAGTGCGGCCTGGAGCTTGGCCCCAACTGCTACAGCGGACGCACCTGGACGTTGCAGGTGCGCTGTGCTGCGAACTGCTCCCTGCTACCTAGCAAGCTATGTCTCCCAACCTGCTGCCAGTTGATAGGTGGCGCAGCAATAATCCAATTTCTAGGAGAAGTGTGCTGGAATAAAGAGAGCGATTCCTGACAACCGGCTGATTTTGGCCTCCATAGACCTATCAAAATAAGATAAAGCAATTCTCATTATAATACACCGTCTGCATCTCAGTCTTGGGCTCCGCCTGTGTTAGCGTGTGTGGGCGTATGGGTGTGTGTGTGTGTGTGTCTTAATTCATATTATTCAAAGCTGTCAGTTATACATGAGCTGCCGCAACTCGTGTTGTACATTACTCTTTTTGATGCCATCAACGTAAGCAGCTATCCGCTGTGAAAGGAATCGAGGATTTCACCTACGAGGGCTGCTTCTCTAACCACAGATCGTCACATTGGTGCTGACTTGTACCGCACGATCATCATGTGCTTGTTTCCGCAATTCACTTCCCCACTCGCAGGAGTGTGTGATAAACCCGCGCACTGCGGTGGTGCAACTTGACGGGATGCTGTCCATCCTGGGCCCGCCATCCAAGCGACTGGCCTACACAGGGCTGGACCCCACCTTTAGCACTGAGGATCTTGACGACCTCGGCTCCTACCTCTGGGTGCTGTCCGGAGAGGAGCGTCATGCGGCGCAGTCAACAACGCCAACGCAGCGTGCTGCCTTCCAGGGCTTTGCCAACACGCGCAGCGCAGCCCGCAGCGCCGACAAGGCGGTGGCGCTCGGCCAGATCTACTTCCGCATGCTCTTTGAGCACGCCGATGTGGCGACACGTTTCATGCACGAGGTGGCAGTGCTCCTCGCGGAGCAGGACGGACCGCCGCTGCTGCTGATTGACAACAGAGGCTGGGAGCCAGGCAGCATGAGCGGCTCTGCCGACCCAGGGCGGGTGCTCATGGGACGGCCCGGGCCACTGGAGTGCGGGGACCTGGCAGTCTGGACGTTTCGCCGTTTGCCCCCCGCTGACCGCGTCAACTTCCGAATGAATGCGGTTGAATCTGTTGCCAACGAGCGGATAACTCCTCAATTGAATGGCTCCTCCAGCCGGCGAAAGGATGGCGATGCTTTTGCCAATTTCGGCCTCGCACAGGGAGTGCCACCTCCCGTGGCAACACTGCCCGGTCAGGTTGATAGCACGAGCGTCTCAGCGCACACTGCCGAGAGTTTTGCTTTGAGCACGAACTACGCCATTCCCAAGCCTGCCAGCATACTATCAGCTCTGGACTCATCTGCATCAGCAGATACAGGGCAGGCCCGCTTTCAGGCATTTCTAGCCGTATCACTCCCGTCGACTGACTCCACAAATCGCCTCGACATGCCAAATAATCCTTCCCAGCCTCATGATTCCGTCACTTCACAGCCTTCCATGCTCAAGCCGGAGCTATTTCAGCGCTCAGGGAGCTCACCTGCGGCTACTTCCACCGGAGAGGAAGCCCCCACAGTCAGCGGTCCGGGTGCTAACCTGCGTAGGGGATGTCAAGATGTGGCTCACAGCACAGCGCGAGTCTCATTCGCTTCTATCTTCGGCGACGACAGTGAGAACGAGTGGTGGCTGTGCAAGCTGTATTTGAGGCGCACTGTTGTCTCGGTGGCCATCAAGCCTGGGTCCATGGACTGCAGCGGGCAACATCCCTGCGGCTTTCTGTGGCAAATGCGAACCTGCACAGAGGCGGAGAAGGCCCAGCTGGAGAGCAGTGAGCTGGAGAAGCTGACGGTGACATGGCTGTGATGTGGCGGCTGTGTATCCTGGCCCTCAACTCGGGAGAACTGCCGCATGCGACCGTCAACGCGCTACAACTTGGGCACAAGCGGCCGCTAACAGAACGGATCGTGCTGAACCGCGCAAGGGGCTCGGCACCGCGCCAGGTAGCTAGGGGTAGCATACAGTAGCTGTCGTAGTTTCCGTACAACCAAACCTGCGGATGGCATGCCAGTCGCCCTGTCGCCAGAATAAGCGCCGTTTTGGGAGAATGCGAACGTACTCGCGTGCCGCTCAGGCACCAGAAGGAAATTATTGGGCTGTGATCACGCAGTTCGCCACAGCCTGCGCTCGGATAAGCGCTATCACTCGGTAGACTAATAAGTATTTACTAACTAGCTGTATAGCATATACGATTGTATTATGATAGTCATAGCACGGATTTCTTTGTAAAGTGCGCAAGGCAGTTTTTATGAACAAGAACGTATTCATCGAGTAGCCTGGATGCAAGTCTTTCCCCTCACTCGCAGCGCACACGCCAAGTCTTTTCCCATCAACAAATACTCCTGTTGCATGGGCATGGGCATGGGCATGGGCATGGCCACGGGCAAGGGCATGAGCATGGCCACGGGCCAGGGCACGGGCATGAGCATGGGCATGGGCATGGGTATGGGCATGAGCACGGGCATGGGTATGGACAACGTCAATGGCATGGGCACAAAGGGACGGTACGTTATGGCACGTGAGATACGTTATGTACGTGACGGAAAGTTATGGTACGCGGCGGTACGTTTGCTGATGTGTCACTTATAGAATCAATCTGGGGAGAGGGGGGGGGGGGGCATGGGCATGGGCATGGGCAGTGGCCTGTGCAGTGGCATAGGCATGGGCATGCTGGACATTGGCATTGGCGTGGGCGTGGGCGTGGGCGTGGGCATGCATGGGCATGGGCATGGGCTGCATAGGCATAGGTAAGAGCCTCGGCTCGGGCATGGGCATGGGCAAGGCATGCCCAGATCCATCGCCCCTCAGCTAGCAGTGTAAATAGCGCAGACACGGACTGCCGCGCCGTGCCTACTTCTATTACCTTGACGGGCGGTGTGCAATGACTGCTGCAGAGCTGAGTTACATGTAGTGTCCTGAATGCCCTCCATGGCGATGTCGCTATGCTGTTTCTCCTTGTGGAACGCGAACTATGCCACAAGAAGCTCCAATCTTTGCATCACGGGACATGCATTCCTTTGTGCGCACTTAGCTCGTGTATGGCTGACGCGCAGACAATATCGAGGGCCCCTTGCTTGTGCATCCTGGTGCATGCTGAGGAGATGCAGATGAGGGCATGCTCCAAAGTCCAAGAAGCATGGTCGCATGCAGGACGCAGCAGATGGATCGTTGAATTGGTTGAGCTCTAGGTATGTTTCAATGCTGCACGCGAATGATACAACATGGTGTTTGTAGCTAGTGACCTTACTGTTTATCGTGGTTGGCAGCTCTAGCGCCTGGGAAAGGCATGTGGTGAAGGGAGATGGACGCGAAAAGTATGTGATGTTGAGAGATGATTTTGTTGGTTGCTAGTTGAAAGTGCGGGCTCCTATTCCTGTCCTATTGGGCGGAATTCTTTACCAGCAAGGGTTGCTGCTCAAGGATTGTGGGGAGCTACAACTACACTGCTACTATTATTTCTGGGATGTTCCTACGGGCAGAGACACAAATCCACGGCCCATTCCCATAGTCGTTGAGGCAGTGCTCCGCGTAGTGGGACATAATAGTGTCGCCGCCAGACCGTGCATGCTAGAACCAGGCTACAAGTAGTGGGCCCCAAGTGGGTGCGAACTGAACAGTCTTACACGATATACAGTGTTTATCGTCAGCTCCCGCGCTCTACTCCTGGTGCGCGGGCTGCCGGCGTATTCTCCAAAAAAAGTAGTGCAGCGCTGCCCCATCGCAGGGGATCTCACCTGCGGCTACGGATATCAGCTTGTCCTCAATGTGGGGCGTGGGGATACACACTATGCCGGCGCTCAATCATACCATTTGTCGCCTGCTTGGTGTTCATCGATAACAATCTGCCGCGCCCCCCAGTGAAAACAAGTCGATACCGCATCGCTCGCGGTGAATCGCGAAATCCTGCCATGTAAGGGCCTCATACGTTCTATATGTACAAGCGCAATATGTCTCATCATTAGATACATAGACAAAGCGTCAAAACCGAAACTCTGTCCCATATCCAAGAACTACATATTAGTTAGGCAATAAATTGGCATGCTGGACGTGACTATCATGATGCACGATTTCTGTGGCTGCGCGATATTTACATTGCAAAAGGCAAGGCCTCACAAGATGGACATAAAGTCCAAAAACACTGCCTAAACACGGATTATTGGCCTATCAGGTGTCCGCAACTGTTGTCAGTGCACCAGGCTGACACTTTGTATGCCACAACTCATGGGTTCCCCTACCTCTTGGGTTGAGCGGAGGAAAAGGAGAGCCGCGTCCGAAATCGCTCGGAATACGCGAGAATCGATACCGGTCGCAATACGGTTTTATCACGGATATTTAGGCGTCCGTCCTCCGTCCTCCGTCCTCCGTCCGTCCTCCTGTGCTGCGTCTTCGCCTATGAACCGTCATACGTTCGATCTGTGCTCGTTTGATTTCTAGGCACACCTCCGACGACGGTAAGATTCTGAATGGATGCGCGTGTATTCTAGCCCAGGCACGTCATGTATTCGTCTAAAACGCCAAAAATAACGCGGTACCGCAGCGCGTTTTTATTGCTGAATCAGCAAGCGAGACTATTCAGCGACTATTCCTTACCTATATGCTGCTAGCTCATGTAAATATATTCCTTACCCATATACGGTAGTCCAAGTATGGTGCTGTAAAAAGGGGTCGCCGCGGTGCGGGGGCAGTCCGCCGACCCGGGGCCCGGCGTCCGTCGACGGACGGGCGACGGTCGAGCGACGGCGTCCGGCGTCCGGTGCCGGTACAGGCGGCGGGCGTGGCGATTCGCGGCGTGCCCGCCCCGTAGACCTGACGACCGGCCCGACCTGCTCGGCCTCGTGCGGGATGCGGGCCGCCTGTAGGCGGCTTGTACTGTATTGCTGATCTTGCAGTGCTGTTTTTTTTTTTTTCTTTAGCGGTGGGTTGGGTACCGGCCTTTTTGTAATGCACACCAGTAGTCAGCGGCCCGCTTTTACGCGGCTTGCAGATTTAATCTGTTTTACAAAATAATACGTCTCTTTTGAAAAATAAATGACTGACAAATCTAACGCTAAAAGCATTTATTACCCGGAAACAACAGTATTACAAGATCAACACTACTGTACAAGCCGGCTAAAAGCGGCCCGCATCCCGCACCAGGCTCAACCCAAGAGGTAGGGGCACCTCCACAAATCCCCGGCGCGAAGCGCCGCTTAGTATCTAATACACACTATATTGTAACTATTGCTGGTCCATTGCACGTCGATGACGCCACTGACTGACAGGCGAGCTGTTTCGTCCGATGGGCACAACAGGTAGTGAGCAATGCTTTTTGGTCTTCGCGGCTAGACTCGAAAAACAGAAACAGAGATGAGCTCTGGATACCAGGCATTGTCCAATTGGCGAAGAGGAAGTGTTGTCGCCGTACAAGCATGGGGCTGGGTGCCTCCCGCAGTCAGCAGGCTGCAAAGCGGTAAGTCCACGTGGCCTCAATGTCCTCGCACATCTCACCCAGAATGCGTCTGAGGCGCTCCTCGAGGCGGTCGTTTGCGTCCTGCCACTCGGTGGAGCTGATGTAGTAGCTTGCGTGCTTTGCCAGGATCTGATCCGCCATGTCGTTTTGGTGCTGCCTATTGGCATTGGCAGCCTCCACCTGTTGGAACGAGAGGGGGGCGGGGGTCCATGTGCAACCATCTTTCTTAAGCACGAACATGGGAAATTAATGCAGACGGTCCTGCAGCATTTATTTTGGCAGCTTGATCATGAAATGCATTGAAAGTGACATGGCACAGCAAAACAATGTAGATCTTTAGTAGATGCTCTCAAAATTCCATCAAAAAAGCATACTTGAATTTACAACTTGGGCCCTCTAAACCTTCAATACTTTATATCGAATTAACGTAAAACTCTAGGGGTAATATGCAAAAACCTCGGCAACTCGAATTACCTCCAGCTCGGAATTTCTTATGATTGTCAGTGAGCTAGCACAAGTGGCACAGGGTAGCTGCCGTATTCTTCAACCATTGGTAGTGAAAGACAACTATACAGAGAATAGTTGAGACGTGTCAGGTCTTTTAGGCTTGTGCCACTGCCATAGAGTGATAGTATCGGGCCGGGCAATGCTGCCGTGGCCTGGATCCATCTGGGTGTGTCAGCGTACTTGGCGTTGTATGGCTTCGTAAAAGTAGGCGGTGCAGTCTGTGCGCAGGAAGGGAAGCAAGTCCTCCGCAAGCTCCTGAGCCAGGCTGGCCCCTCTCTCCTCGCAGAATTTGATGGTCTCGTCAGCTGCGGGCGTGTCAGAGAGCATTACGCCAGCTCTTTCATTGCTGCCCAATCAATTAGCATTTGTACATGGCAACGCTGCTGGACGGGTTGGGCGCGGGGGGGGGGGGGCTCACCTGCGGCCTGAACCATTACTGCCAGATAGTGCGACTTGGCGCGGACCTCTAGCACGGCATTAGGTCCGGCAGTGGCTTTGATGCCACTCAACAGATCTGCAGAGTGCTGCATCATGAGGGCCTTGGCATGATTTGTTTTGGAGCGGTATGTTGCGTACCCATCCTCGTCCAGTCTGTCAACAGGGAAGAGGCGACGCACCGCTGTGACAAAAGTGGTGATTGGGGAACCGTCTCCAGTCACCTCCTCCACCAACACTGCAGTGGAGGGCATCGCGTCCATCTCAGCACGCTCCAACGCCATCGCGGCTTGGGCTGCCCAGCCCAACAGCTTGGCTGTGGTCTCAGCAACATCCATGACGTAGTCTCCAACCTCGCTTGCAGGCTCCACCGAGGGAGGAGAGCTTGCGGTCTCGGGCCAAATTTCTCTCATTTGCAGCAAGTCACGGCCACCACGCCGGTATTCACGCCGTTGGTCATTCTTCCAGCGCAACATACAATGCACACAGCATGCACAGCAAGAGTCAAAACAAAAACCACTTTAGTGCTTCCATCCATAATTATATACATGTTATGAATGTATTATGTTGTATTCATAACAGTATATTAAAGACAGCATATCACCAACAACATTATATCTATCTGCAAGGTGTGAGATGCATTGGGTAGGCTGTTAGCCCCATGAGCGGCATCTGACCAGCCGGTCCATCTCTTCTTGAACAGCACGTGGAACAGTGCCGGCAGCGTTCTGCTCCAGGATTCTCAGCCTCTCAACGATTTGCGAACCCCAAAAGTACTCAGTTATAATGTTGGACAGTTCAGGGGGAAGATTTGCAGACACGGCGGTTGCTTCTGCTGCGGCGGCCCTTGCTGCGGCCGCGGCGGCGCTGAAGGTGTATGTCGCAACCTGCCGAAGACGCAACAAGGAAAGGTCCAGCTGTCGTTGTACCCCGATAGCAATCCAGTTCTGCACGGGGAATATGCACAGCGGTGATTAATCAAAGCCCTGGGGGCAATTCACATGCACAATAAGTGCACTATGAGAAGGAGGAGAAAAGAACCCCGCAACAGCGAACTGTATTGATAATTGATAACCATTGATAATTGTGTGTAGGCAAAGAGACGGCACAACACAATTGGATGGGGTGTATGCAGCTGGACGCATACACGCTCAAGCCATAGATGTTGAACTTAATTAGCACTGCAGCGTGGTACTATATATACAGGGGGGGTGCCATCGGGCATTTATCGAACGTCCAGATAAGCTCCAGTGGTATACATATGTGATCAATTCGTTGTCACACTTGAAACAAACTGACAAGCTAGCTTGATGTTTGAACGACCGATTCGAGATGAATGTACCAAGATCGTCGAAACAGCTCGCACCGAGTTCGGCCAGTAAGTTCTCGCGACTTCACTAACGTCGTCCAGCGCCGGTGCGTTGTTTTGAAAATTACGCAAGTTGGCGATGCTTCGTAGGATGTTTTGCCACTCCCTGTCGGTAAAGCAGCCTGGTTGAAGGAGTCGCCGGCCGCCTCCAGGTGGGCAAAGCTCACGGGCACTGAACATGAAGCGGGCAACAGCGTCAGTGGCGGCGACGTCTGCCACCACGCTGTGCAGCGTGGCGTCGACTTCTGCCTTGACACATGTAACTGTGCTTTCCGATAGCTCCTCCAGCTGCTCTTGCAGAGCCGCATCTGCCGCGGCCGCGGCTCGTGCCGCCGCTTCTTCTGCGGCTAGTGCCGCCGCGGCCGCGGTAGCCGCCGTGGCAGCCGCAGCTTCCTCCGCAACCACCGCGATGACGATGACCTCGCCCAGTTTCTCCGCACCGATGGCGATCAAAACGCCAATGAAGCCCGAACTATGAAGCGGGCTGGTCATGAGCAAGGTGCACAGCAGAAAGACCACCCCGACTTTGCGCTCTGATGCGCTCGCCATCTCGACAGTTGCACGTGTATCGCAGAGCTGACTTGTCAAAGTTAATGCGTATTACGAATATGAGCTGCCACGCGAGGTGCAATCTCAGCTTGCAAGGGCCGCGTCGTCGTCCCCATGACGGTATACATCGATCTGTTCAACAGTTTGACAAAGTGGGCAAACCTGCAAGCGGCTCATTCAGTGTCGTCGATCACTACCATGCCGGTCCCAGACAACCAGAATAGGTACCTAGCCGGCACGGCATCGGCGAGCGTATATATATACAGGTATAAGGAGGAGGCGACTACCATTACTAGTGGCCAGAGTGCTGGCAGTACGTGCATATGCACGGAGTGGGGAAGTCAAGTCCACGACGATCTGAAGGTCGGCGTCAGGGGACCGATTTCGAGAAGCGACCTGAGACGTTACACACGCACAGGCAGGCGGTAACTTGTGAACCGTAGCAGTACCACTGGTAGGCGCACGTACGTACGGGGGGAGGTTTGTCGATCTCACAGCCGTCGGAGTATTGGTGAGATGCAAAATTGAAGTATGATACTCAGAGGGTAACCACCCACCAGCAACGATTCGTACATCGTGGGATAGTGTGCATATGTGATCGTTTCGCTCATATTCAATCGTGACAACTGGTATCTCAGAAGGCTGCGAGGTCACGAGACGGATGCCGTATACACACGCGACGAGGAGGGCGAGATACAATCGACGCGGGTTTCCTAGTTGCAGCAGTAGCGCATACCTGAAAAGCGGTCTTCTATCCGTAGAGTAGTGCCTCAGCCACATCAAGGCTATCTCAGAATGAGACTTCTGTATTTGTATCTCCGACTGCGAGTAGCGCAGGCTGGAAAGATTGTTACGAGTCTAGCCGCTGTCTCGTCTGGTATTGATATTGCCGCGTCGTCGCGCCACCTTCCCAGTATCGGAAGTCTCGACAGCAACCGCGTCATGCGTGCCACGTGTAGTAAGTAAACGAGTCCGCCGACATCGCTGCGGCGCATTAAACGCGTTAAAACAGTCAGTAACACTACCAACAACTACCGATAAACTCCAAACGTTTTTATCAGAGCGCCTCTATCAGTAGTGGCCACCTACACTTAGCATCGTACTACTGTGCTCATGCACAAGCACTTTTTGAGAGCATTCTTGTTACCACTCAGACTACTGGACGAACCGATGCTGAAGCGGCGGTGCTTACGGGGCGCGACATTATCGACTTGAAAACCGCTTCATGGGTTTTCAGGCTGGAATCGTCCTCCCTTCCATCTGACTGCAAATGCACCGCGTCGCCGAGCCCCTGCCCACTATCACATACTTTACGTTCTCCAACTTCGATGATAATTTCTTTTCCGCTACAATTCACATGAGAGTGGGAGCGGGAAGGCTAACCTGCTCGCTTGAATCCGGCAGCAACAAGCCGGACAGCAACAGAATTAAGAGAAATGCTCTTTCGCTGCTGGTGGTCGTCTAAAATTTAGGGCGCGTGCAGTCTTACGACATGCGCGGCCGCAACTGGTTTCGTCAATTCGTCAAAGTGCGTCAAGTCGTCATGTGGTCGCAACAAAAGTATTCATTACCTTCTTATAGTATCTTATGACAGCGAATCAACAGTATCCCCGCACAGCACTGGATTGCTAAAGATATTATCCTTCGGGTAAATTGATGAGTACACAATGATGCTTTGTATGTTGAACATTGCGACCCGGTGTCAGGGGACATGCGCTCTGCGCTCCATCGTTTTTAAAGACGACGACGACAATAACGCGAGCAGTCGCCCAGTACACTTGCGCTGGACGCGTATCAATCATTCGGCGAACGCTAAACCATGTGGGGCGGTAGCAGCTTCCACAGCAGGAAATCTGGCTCGGCGCGCTGTTGGCTGGTCGACTTGGCGCGCTGCCGGCTAGCTGAGACCATCAGCGCGCTGCGGACCGTGGCGGCGGCTGGGCTGCGCTGCTCTGCTGCTGCTGCTGCTGCGTACCAGGTAGTAGTATAGCGGGGTCGTATTTGCGAATCGTCATCTTCCCACATTAGTATACCGCCCCATACGAGCAAATATTTTGATATATTTTTATCACTCGGCATATGTTTGCAATATAAAGTTCTATCCGCTTGATGTAGAAACGGATAGATTTTTCGCGGTCCGCACATAATGCGTCCAAATACTACAAGTAGTAGCAGCGCAGCGCAGTAGATGGTAGTATGGGGCCAAGTAAGACGCACATTCACAAAGTATGGAATGTTCGAGCTGCCTTGCGCTTGCCAGCATCAGGGAAGGATGTACGAGAGACTAAACTATGCGGACTTCATATGGGACCAAAGACTGTATAAGGGTGGGCAGATTGGAGCGATGGCTTTCCGTTTCCTCCGAATGCAAATTTCAGCCTAAGCCCAGAATCTGCCCCCCCCCCCCCCCCCCCCCCCCCCCCCCCCCCGCTCCATCTCCCTCCCATCGTTATTCCAGCTACACCGGCACTCCGACCGTATTGCCAAAATGCGGTTTTCAACCCCTTTCTCCCTGTCTGGCAACTGGGACCTCCGTCTACATGAATGTACAGCTTGTATTGTCGCATGCATAATCTCATGCGCCGTAGTTGAGCCATGACACAGCACCGTAGTGTCACAGTCATGCGGCTGTGCGCTAGACAAGCTCCACAACATGCCTCCTGAATTCCATATACCACCCATCTTGGAAGTACCAACAACGGCAAAGTTTTACAAATCGGTGGTCGAAAGGTCACTGGACATATGGCGCTGATACCGCTGATGCCAATGCAAATGTTTCCGGTATGCAACCATACCTCGGTTACAGCACATATTTGTCAGTCTCCTGCTGCCGTTCAATGTTTTGAAATCTTGTTGTAGCTCCCACAATGCCGTCTGCGCTTACAGGGGGCCGTTCTATCCCGCATGCCAATTATTATTGAGCATATAGCCGGTGCCACCTTCTGCGTCTGCGGGGGTAAGGCGCAGGTGCGTTAACAACAGCAACATACTCAGGAACATGGATTAGTACGTGTAGACAAAGTCCTGCCAATGAGTAACATCGGTGTCTGTGAAGACGCCGCTGCACTCCCCTGAGCGGGTGGGCGGGAGCTGCTGAAATACTGGCTGTTGTGAGGAACAGCCCCGGCTGCCTCCCTAGTTTCTAACAAACGCACCGCGTTTCTAGCCAGGCCCGCGCGCAGCCCCAGGTCTGCTGGCAGTTGGGTCTCCTCACTACAAATTACTAATCATTGTAACTAATCGTGGTAACTACTTTTTCATATTTCTCGGACTTCAGCTTCTGTTGCCTCATCCTTCATCTGCAGAAAGCCAGTGTGGCCCTGGCCCACATGCCACTACCAAACATGCTGATTCACACACAATAGAAATCAGTCAAGCAACCAGCAGTAAACTGTAGCAACCTCCGTTTTTTTTGCGTAGAAGATATCTGCTAAAAACCGCCTGCTATACATTGATCTAGCCCAGAACAACACTCTGGGGAAGGTCTAGGCACGCACCAGAGAGTAGGCTGCATGGTACTGGTACGGCATGCTGCAGGTAGGTCAGCAACGTGTCCAGTCGGCAAGCGAATACCACTCTGGCGACCAAGTGACGCCCAATGGTATCTCGCTAGACTCTGGGAGGATGGCGTGCGCACCTTGCGCAGGTTTTATGGCATGCAGTATGGAATTGTCGCTGCGCTGCAATGTATTGAATGGTATGCATTGTTGTGGGGTTGACCAATGTTGTTACAGGTGAACCAAAATCGGTTCTAAAGTGCATAGGGCTTCCCAAAGGCCGCTGGCGTAAATGGATAATGCGCTTGGTACATAAGCTACTTGTCTTGAAGGAGGGCAACAAGAGGCAGCTAATATATCACCACCACGTCACCGTCAGCTTCTCCAGCTCGCTGCTCTCCAGGCGGGCTTTCTCCGCCTCTGTGCAGGTTCGCATCTGGTGCAGATGGCCAGAGAGGTGCCGCCCGCTGTAGTCCATGCAGCCGGGCTTGATGGCCACCGCAATGACGGTGCGCCGCATGGACAGCTTGCACAGCCACCACTCCTCTTCCTCACTGCCCCGACTCAGGACAGTAGTTGATGAGCAGGTGGTTGCACTATTGTTCAGGTATCGGGTAGCATCATGATTCGTAGCATCTGGCCTGTGGCCAGCAGCAGACAGTAGGGAACTTGAGGTCGTGGACCGGCCAGGTTGGAGAGCAGCCGGCTGCGCAGACCTGGTGGAGTCAAAAGCAAGAAACTCCGAGTCGAGGCGGCAGGCCTTGATGGAGTCGCGATCAGAGTGGCGTGTTGAACCCAAGCGGGGGTGGCTTTGCCCTGTGGCTGCCGAGATTAACTTGTCCGGAGTAGACGGAGCGCTTGCAGGCGTTGGAAAACACGTGAACGAGGACGCCGGACAACTATCAGCGCTGCGAGCTGATGCGTCAGCTTCATTGATCTGGCCCGGCGTACTTGCAAAGCACACCTTCTGTTTCAAGTCAGCCTCAGCATTGGCAGAAGCGTCGCGGTGGATTGGCACACTGGGAGCATGATTCCAGGCACGGGTTGTCTGTTGCAAGGCGCAAGAGTCAGCCGTAAACCGCCGTCTTGCAAGGTTGCTGTTGGCTGGCGGCACACGGCGAAACTTCCAGACTGCTTGGTTGCCGAACTCCAGCGTCCCGGGGCGGCCCATGAGCACCCGCCCTGGGTCGGCAGAGCCGTTCATGCTGCCTGGCTCCCAGCCTGTGTTGTCAATCAGCAGCAGCGGCGGCCCGTCCTGCTCCGCGAGGAGCACTGCCACCTCGTGCATGAAACGTGTCGCCACGTCGGCGTGCTCAAAGAGCATGCGGAAAAAAATCTGGCCGAGCGCCACCGCCTTGTCGGCGCTGCGGGCTGCGCTGCGCGTGCTGGCAAAGCCCTGGAAGGCGGCACGCTGCGTTGGCGTTGTTGACCGCGCCGCATGACGCTCCTCTCCGGACAGCACCCAGAGGTAGGAGCCAAGGTCGTCCAGGGTGTTGGTGTTGAAGGTTGCGTCAAGCCCTGTGTAGGCAGTTCGTTCGGACGGTGCGCCCAGGATGGAAAGATTTCCATCAAGATGCACCACTGCAGTTCGCTTGTTCATCGCGCACTCCTGCGGACAAAAGGGCGCAGTAGGAAACAAGCGCGTGATTAGGGAGCACAAGGGGCCGACACCTATCTGAAGAGTTGCAGGCGTGGCCGAAAGACCACGTTAATCCGGACTACTATAGGCTCTGAATGCGATGCCTAGGCTTGTTCCGAGTTTGCTGCTGCGGATGCGGATTGAAATGAGGAAAATAATCGACTTTGCAGTCAGTAGTGCCAGGTTCCTGTAAGTATGATAGCCATATATCTGAATGGGAGAGGCCTACAAGTGGACTACATGACAAAGGCCTGCAAGGTTTTTGACACCACCAGAGCTGTCAATGTAAATAGCAACATGACGAACTGATGGAGACAACAATCTCGCGGTGCATTAGGGAGTGGTTTATCGGCATTACACCCAGTTGGCCAGTGGGATGATCTGTGGCTAGCGCCTCATATATGTGGATAGTCACAAACGTTTGCTTTTGGTCATTGAGAATGCGATAAACGAACACGCCAGTGCGTCGGCTGGCTGCTGATTGCTACTGATGAGGCCTTGAAAAGTTTAGCTGGCCAGGAAGATGGGGGATTTGGCAACAGAGCGCACCTGGAGCGTCCAGGTGCGTCCGCTGTAGCAGTTGGGGCCAGCCTCCAGGCCGCACTCGGTCTCCACAATGAACACGTGCCGCACGGTCGCGTAAACGCTCGTCATGGTGGGCACCAGGCGGCGCAGCAGTGCCTCCTTGCGGGCCGCCAGCTGCGGACTGTCCTCCGGGCTGGGCTGCGGCACGCTAAGTGTGTCAATCCACATGTACCTGCAACTGTCGCGCCACGCCCCCAGTGCGGCGCGGTGCAGCTGCTCTCGCGAGAACATGATGGTGCAGTGCAGCAGCGGCCGCCCGCCGGTCTGCTCCACTGTCAGCACCCATGAGGCGGCGGTGTCCCAGCGACAGCTAATGGCTGCGCTATCCACGAGCCGCTCCTCCGTGGCCACGTAGCCTGCTGCCAGGGAGGCCCCGCTGGCAAGCGCATTGAGCAGGGATGTGGTGCTGAACACCAGCCCGCTGCCTACATTCTCGCCCTCCTCCGCGGCGTGCAGGATCATTTCCTGGCGGGTCAGTGCGCATGTCAGTATTGCCATTGAAGTGTGAGTATTTAATCAGAGTGATATTTCTATGCACCACCCAGCCGCCACATGTAACACAAGTGTACTTGTGAAAATTCAACGAGCGCATATTGCGAGGGGGCAAGCCCCACACGTATAGTGGGGCCAAGCGTGCATGGCGCATGGGTGTTGTTAGCTTAAGGCACTGACCTGATCCGCTAAGCTCAGGCGCCCCAACACCATTGCAAGATCAACACCCAGAGTAAGCCCAAACGCCAGCCCATTGCAGAGCTGAGATGCCAAGTGCTCCGTAATCTTGAGCTCCATGACCGGCCAAAGGAACAAACCGCTAATGATGAAGCCCACTGCTAGGAGGAACTTCTGCGGACGGGTGGCTGCAAGCCATCTCCAGGTGCGCAGAAGGTGCTTGACAGAGGCGGTGACATTGAGCACGAGCAACACGGCCCCCTGTGGCATGTTCCAAAGACCCAATGCCACTGTGAAGAGCGGATTCCAGGTATGGCGGAGCGCCCGCCTCAGCCCATGGCGGCTCTGCTGGTCCTGCGGCCAGAACATGCAGCGCAAGAATTAACAAAACGTGCATGCACGCGATGATGGTAACAGGAAGAAAGGAGGGGCCGATTCAGAAGTGGGACGTGCGTGCCAGGAGGAGGCATCGAGGGGAGGGCGGGGGGGGGGGGGGGGGGGGGGGCACACACCTCTCCAGGCAGGCGGAGGTGCTCCTGTCCGTTCGCTGTTGTGCCATTGCTCCCGTTCCCGCGCTCTTGCCCGGTGTGCCCCAAGCGGAAGGAATCTACCCCAATGCCACCTTCTGCTGCGCCCTGCCCCCATGCTATGCGCGTGCCGACGGCCGCTTTAACCACATCACTCAGCCCACTCACGTGGCTGCTTGCATCGGGTACATCTTTACGGATATCCTTCAGCTGTTGGCCCATGCCTCCCTGTTTGGTCTTGCGGCCCCAACTAGCGCTCAGCTTAGCTTGTTGCGTCCAGCGGCAAGAATCGGCTTGCATGAGTGCATCTACACTCTTGCACATATTGGCATATCGAGGAAGAATCTGGAACATCAGTAGCACGTTGAGGGCTGTGACAGCGTAGAGGGCGTAGAAGTCGTAATCTGTCTGAGCAAAAAACCCCACAGGGCCGCAGACAAATATCCACAAGCCCCCAAAGGAAAAAGCAATTGCAGCCATAAGCGCCAGACGTGGCAGAAGCCAGTGGTGGAAATATGCGGCGCCAGGGTAACCTTTGCGCACAGCTGCCTCCTTGAATGCTTTGGTGCTGGACACAGGGTCGAATGCCAGAAGATTCGGGAAGGAGAGGAAGAAGCTGAGCACTGACATGTAGCCGCGGGAGCCAGGCAGCACGGCGCTGTCAAAATGCAACGGCAGCGTGGCCAGCGTCAGCCCTGCCACGTACAGGCAGTACAGGATGCCGATCCAGGTCCACATGTAGATCTCAATCATGCGCGAATAGACAAAGCCCTCCTGCAGCATAAACGCCTGGTGTGTGCCAGGAACGTAGCACGCGGCCGGGGGGGGGGGGGGGGGGGGGGGCGTAAGATGCAGAATGGGGGGGCGAATGCATCAACCTGTGTGTGGGTTTCAACCAAAGGCAGGGTGCTGTGTTGAAAGGCTCTGGCCTGCTTGACCTGTGTAAATGTGTAGGCGAAATACTGCAGGCAGGGTTGATAATCTGATATATGTGTGGGAGGGGTGCATGCATGTCGGGCGGTTTCATATCATTTTGGCGCGTGCAGCCCTAGGTAAAATCAAGGACATTGCCTGACACGACATACAAAGAAACATGCAAAGCACCGCTTGTTCATGGAGCGACTGGAATGATGGTGTCTCTGGTGGGCGCGTACTTGAAAGCGCTCGTTTGTAGACTCGCGCTTTTGCCAGAGGAACAAGACCGCGGTAGACCAAGCGGCAGCCCCCCCGCATATGAAGAAGATGTTCCACGCCCTGCCACTTGTCCGCATCGGCCACGAAGCTGCCGGACAAGCAGGGCGCGTCGAAAGTTAAGCCGCGAGAGTACCGGCGATACTCGTCTGCCCCAAATCAGGGAACAGTGGCTTGTATCTACAGCTTGGCAACCGCGTGCTGGGCATGCAGAGACGGGCCGACGGAAGTGGCAAGTCAGACTACTGCCGCGTGCACCTTCAGCACGTACGACAAGTGGGCAAGGTGAGGTCCCAGTTCCACGTGCTGCCCAAGCTACCGGCAGCGCATTCTCATACATAGGAGTGCCGGGATAATGGAGCGCACCGATGGCCAGGCAAAAGGAGAGGTTGAAGAGCGATGTGGCGACGAGCTGGGCGCCTTCGGGATAGCTGAACGAGCCGGGCCTCCGGGACCTGCGCCCCCGCGCGGCATGCCCCGCCAGAGAGTACAGATAGCGCACCTCGGCGGCAGGCGTCAACCCCTCCAGCGGGACCCGGTTGGAAGGATCCTCAACGATACCATCCAGGCAAGGTATGCCCTCCGGCCCTCGTAAACTACCCCCGGCGGCGGCCTGCTCCCACCCCTGAGCTGTTTTCGTATTTTGGCCCGCCGCTGAATCGTTCAGTGAGGGGCGCTCGCAAAGGGTCGGCGGTACCCGCAGGCCGCTAGTCCGACCATATGGCGGCCAAGAGGACATGAAGCCTCAGTAAATTCTAAAATCTTTGGCGATAATGCAGCCGTCCGCCTCACCGACGCTTCTGCCCGCTCCCAGACTCTGGCTTGTCTGCACTGAGCGGGTGGTGGAGGCGGCCACCGTCCACGCGCCTGGCCGATGAGCCAAAAATGTAAGGCAATAAGTATCTGTAGTCGCTCCAAAGTACGGAGCGGGTGGTACCGGACTATCCTACCGGGTACCGGTTCTGTACAAAGTTAAATCCCTAGTTATTTATATCCGTATAAACGTCTCTCAGTGCTCGTATCGTAGTACATACAGGGTACAGGTATGCGTACCGTATCACAGGTTTGCCCAACGAAGGGCGATCGATGGTCTTCGCGCGGAGCATGTACGCTCTACCTGTATGTCGCTCGCTCTATGAGGGGCTCCCGTAAAGAACAGGGGGAAAAATCGATCTTTTAGCGACCATAGCGAGCTAGTCGCTAGTCGCTGGTTTGCCGATTTTTTTTTTTGGCGAGTTTTCAGAGCCCTTCGTCTGGCAGTAACCTTACCCCGAATGATATATTGACACTTTATTTTGGTGTGGTGTACTAGCTGTATCCCCATACTACTCGCCGCCCGCAAGTCCGCAGCTGCTCTCATGTAGTAATCCTTAAACATAGATTCCCCTACCTCTTGGGTTGAGCGGAGGAAAAGGAGAGCCGCGTCCGAAATCACTTGGAATACGTGAGAATCAATACCGGTCGCAATACGGTCTTATGACGGATGTTTCGGCGTCCGTCCTCCGTCCGTCCTCCGTCCTCCGTCCTCGTGTGCTGCGTCTTCGTGAATGAACCGTCATACGTTCGATCTGTGCTCGTTTGATTTCTAGGCACTCCCACCACAGTCCGTAAAAATCCTGCGACTAAGACGGATCTATCGTGAATTATACCGGAAACATACTGTAAAAATCACGAATGTCCTCCGTCCGTCCTGTCACATACGCTCTTCGCCTATGAACCGTCAGACGTTCGGTTTTCGCTCGTTTCATTTCACGGTACTGGTACGTGTATGGCAACATTCTGAATGGATGCGCGTGTATTCTAGCCCAGGCACGTCATATATTCGTCTAAAACGCCAAAATAACGCGGTAAAGCAGCGCGTTTTTCCTGCTGAATCAGCAAGCGAGACTCGCCCTCTATATTTATGCAGCGACTATATACACGGTGGTCCGAGGATATGCTGTAACATGACTGTACATGCTGTTACTTCACTCGCCTAATGTCCGAACGATATAACGTGAACTATCACGTTCGTTCGCCACATCCGCGAAAGATGCTGTAACATGATGGTGTAAAAAGGGGTCGCCGCGGTGCGGGGGCAGTCCGCCGACCCGGGACCCGGCGTCCGTCGACGGACGGGCGACGGTCGAACGACGGCGTCCGGCGTCCGGTGCCGGTACAGGCGGCGGGCGTGGCGATTCGCGCCGTGCCCGCCCCGTAGACCTGACGACCGGCCCGACCTGCGCGGCCTCGTGCTGGATGCGGGCCGCCTGTAGGCGGCTTGTACTGTATTGCTGATCTTGTAGTGCTGCTTTTTTTTTTTTTTTTGGTAATACAACTTTTAGCAGTGGGTTGGGTACCGGCCTTTTTGTAATGCACACCAGTAGTCATCGGCCCGCTTTTACGCGGCTTGCAGATTTAATCTGTTTTACAAAATAATACGTCTCTTTTGAAAAAAATAAATTACTCACAAATCTAACGCTAAAAGCATTATTACCCGGAAACAACAGTATTACAAGATCAAGACGACAAGCCGGCTAAAAGCGGCCCGCATCCCGCACGGCCGCACCACGCTCAACACAAGAGGTAGGGGCACCTCCACAAATCCCCGGCGCGAAGCGCCGCTTAGTACATATATGTGTATATATTTCACGATCATAGCGGCTGTACGACAATTTACCCAAGGAGGCACTGTTTGCCAAGAATGTCAGCTCGCTTACATTGGAGGCTAAGACGAGAACCACAGGCTTGGCCTGGGTGTCTCCTAGCGCAAAAAGATGGTTGAGGGTGGGTGGGTGCGCGAGCCGGTTGAGGCGAGCGCAAAGCAGAGAGTGCCTGTGCCCGAGGGTGGATCCCTCAGGTCGTAGTGCTGGTGCGGGCCGGCAGGCCTTAGTCCGTGCGCCGACCTCGGGGGTCGTGCGCAGTACAACATAGCTAATGTACTGTAAACCTCTAGATGACTACATCTGACCATTTACCCAAGGAGGCACTGTTTGCCAGAGACGAAAGCCAAAGGCTAGCACAGGAAGCTTAGGCCGGCGGCCGGACGGGGACGAGCCAACCGAAGAACCTCCAGGCCGCAGGAGTCGGGCGCATGGTCGGGTCGATGTACTTCCCGGTGACCACCTCGCTGTTCTTCGACCAGTCGCCCATGTGCTTGATGGCCGGCAAAGGGACGCCGACGCAGCTTGCTGCGGAAGCGGCACCCTTGCGTAAACTGTGCGATGTCCACTTGAAACCGGTGGGAGGTCGGGCGCCTGCCGCCAGGTAGGCTTCCCGCAACCACTCGGTAAGAGTGGCTGAAACCGACCAAGTGGCGGAAGACTCCAGCGGGGAGATGCTCCAGAACTCGGGCGGCGGGCTGGCGCCGTAGAAACGGCGGCAGTAGGCGTCGCGACTGACGGTGTACCAGTCCAGCAGGTCAGCGAAGTCCGGAACGGCGGCGATGGGCAGGGTTATCAGGGGCTTCGCGGAAACCCTCGTACGCTGGTCGCCTTTCTGTTTGCGGACGTACAGTAGAATGCTTCCGGACGGCCGGTCGACCACTAAATCACCGGTCTCGCAGCTAATGCCGGACTCCGCTCGGCACAGGAAGACGTACGCCGTAATCGTCGCGAGCGCGGCTCTGAAAGCGCGGATGTCCGCAATATTAGCGGGTTCCCACGCCAATGTCTGCCGAAATCCAATCGCGGTGTTCAGGATGTCAGCCGCCACGGGCGCAGGTAGGGCGACGCGGACGTCTTCCGCCGCAAGACGCTCTTGCTGGATAGCCAGGCCGCGGCGCGCGTCGGCTACCATTTCGCCGAGGGCGACAGGCTGGCGCTGATGGTCGCGGAAGTACTTGTTGATGGACGAGTAGTACTGTTGAAGGGACTCCGCGCCGACGGTACCTTGCAAGCCTAGCCAGGCAGTGTAGCGGACGATTGTGCTGGTAGTAGCCTGCAGCGGGCGTAAGCCTTCCTGCTCGCAGAAAGTAGCGAAAGAGCGCATGCCGCTGTCGTAGTTGCGGTAGGTGCCGGCCGCCAGCGAACCTGTAAGCAAACCGAGCGCCGCTTGACCAACGTCGTCGGTCCCCAACAAAGACCGGAGCTCGGCCGCCATTGATGCCGACCAGGGCGCCTCCGAGCCGGCGCGCGCCGCAAGCCGGTAGCGCGCGCGTCGAGTGTGGGACAGGCGGCCCGGGTATTGCACACCGTACTGCACACCGTACTGCACACCGTACTGCACACCGTACTGCACACCGTACTGCAGCGACGGCTGTACGGTCATAGCCCGGCCTAGCGACCCCCGGCGGAGGTGCAGCCATGCCGGCGTGGCAGCCGAAAAGCCACGACGCTCCAGCCGGGCAGTCCGACCCCCGCGCGCGTTCCCCGCCGCCCAGGAAAGAAGAGGTCGCGGGTAGGCGGGTAGACAATCGTCTCGGTGGCGAGGTCCTGCAGCAGCTGGTACCAACGCCGTCCTGGCCAGTGCGGTGCGATGACCGTGGCGGCCGCGCCCGACTGGCGCAGTTTGTCCGCCAAATCGTCTAACAAACCCCACGGAGGATTGCAATAATTGCGCTCCCTGCGCCAGAACTCGTCCGGCAAATGGAGCGAATCCACCGCTTCGCAATGCGGGTCGCGCCAGCGGGAATTGTACCGCGGAAGTTGCGTATTTTCCATTGACGCAAATCTGTCGACGGTGTGCGGACCCCACAAGCGCTGCAGGTACGCGAATATCCGCGGATTGAGCTGCCAGTCGGAGTCGTCCAGCTCCCTGCTGAGTCGGTCCGCCCAAACGTTGGCTGCAGACTGGATGTATCGGGGCCTGATGGAGATGTCGTGGATATCCAGGAGGTGCCACAGCTTGCGGAGCTCCTCCATCATGACGGGCGACCGAGAGGTAAGGTTGGTCAGCGCTGCCACTACGGCCGTGTTGTCCTCGTGCAGTAAGACGCGCCGTCCTCGGAGCTGGGGCAGGAACGATTCGACCGCGTGACGTACCGCGCGAAGCTCCTTCCACGTGATGTGACGCGAGCGGTCGTCCTCGTACCAGAAGCCGCGCGCCTGGTAAGCGCTGTTGTTGTTGAGCACAGCCCCCCATCCGTACGAGCTGGAGTCCGCGTGCAGATACGCGGTCTCCACAGGCTTGTACATAGAGCGACCGTTGTGCTGCGCAGGTACCTGGGTCCACCACTCTAGGTCGCGGCGCAGCTGGTTTGTCATCTTGACGCGCCCGCCCCAGCCCTGCCGGGTGGCGAGGACGCAGTGCAGCTCCCGCAAAAAGAAACGGGCCGGCGTAACTGCCAAGTACAGGAACTGCGCCTTGCCCGCAAAGGACGCCAGCTGCCGAGCTGGGAGCCAGCGCTTGTTGGAGGCTGCGCGGCCAAGGAGCGAACGGGCGGCCTTGGCTAGAGCGATGAGCTTCTCCTCGGGGGCGCGGAACTCGCCGCGCTTCAGGTCGATGATCAGGCCCAGGTGAGGGCCGACCTGGGTGGGCTCCCAGACTCCCTTGTTGGGGTTGCGCAGTAGGCCCAGGCGGTCCAACAAGGTGCTTAACCGGACGCGTAGCTCCAGGGCTGCCTCGCGGGAGTCCGCGAGGAAAAGGAAGTCGTCCATATAGGGTAGGAGCCGCTCGCCCCGCCAGCGAGTGTTGCGAAGGAAACGGCGAGTAGGCTTGGACGGGGCCGTGGGAGGCAACGCTGGGTCGCGCTGCTTCAGGGGCGTCCGCAGGTAGTCCGTAAAGGCCGCCGTCAATTTGCAGAAGTAGTACGACGAGCCTGTCCAACCCATCGGTAGGCAAGCAAGTCGCCACAGCTCTCCTCGGTAGTTCACGGTAAAGAAGTCGCGGTCCTCCTCCCGAATCCCAAGGGCGTAGTAGCCGTCGGCCAGGTCCATCGACACGAACCAATCTCCCGCGCGCGCCAGGTGCCGCAGGTGCTTGAGCGTTTCGTAGGACATCGTGAACGTCTTGCACCACTTGTTGAGCTCCCGTAGGTCGATGATGAGGCGCCATTTGTTGGTGCCGGGTTTGGGGACTAGAAACATTCTGGATACCCACTTGTTGCAGTGTCCTCGCTCCCACGCGCCAATCGCCTCGAAGCGGGGCAGTTCTGTAGCCATGAAATCCAGTTGTGCCTGAGTGGCGTCGCGCATAGAGACGCCGTGGTTGTAGGGGCGAGGGCGTCGCCCGTTCTTGAAGCGTATCCGGACCCCTTGGCGGATCCAACTCAAGACTTGTCCGCTCGCGCCGATGCTTTCCCAGTCTCGCCATCTTCTCCGCACGCGGTGTCGCATGTAGAGGGAGGTAGGCGTACAGGAGTCGGCGCGGCGGGCCACACCGTCACTTGGTGACCTTCGCCTTGGCCTTGTCGGACGCTGCGGCTGTCGCTGCGGCCTTCCGTGCCGCAGCGGCTTGCTCGCGTTGCTTGCGCCTCTCGGCGGACTCCGTGGGGGAGGGCTTGTCGGGGGTAGCCTTGGCGAACGCGGCCGCGGCACGGGCCTTGCCCGCTGCGGAAAGGCTGATCTCGAGGGTCTTGTCGTCGAACGCTCGGCGGAGTTGGTCGAGTTGCCCGGACACGGCGATGCGCCGTGGGGTGCAGAACTTTGCGTGGGCGAGCTCGGCGAAAACACGGTCCGCCTCTGTAGCCGTTGGTCCATTCTTGGCGAGCTGGAGGTAGCCCAACCGGGAACGGGTGGCCTCCTCCGTCGCCAGGTGGGTGCGGTAGCAGGCGCGGAGCTCGGCAAGGGCCGCAGCCTTGTCTGCCGGCGTAGCAGACTCGGTCGAAAGCGACTCCAGAGCGCAGCGCATCGCCTCGTTGGCGCAGCTACTGAAGAAGGCATAGCAGCCTAGGTGCAGGTATTCGTCGTACGCTGCCTGACTCCGCTTATCCGCGAGGGCGCGGGCGGTGTCGTCGGTCAGGGTCCACAAGCGGGGCTCGTCGACGTCGCGCGGGGGGCGCTCCAGACCGGGGGGGATGACTCGGCCGTAGTAGGCAAAGTCGACGTACTCGAGCTCGTTGTCGGGTGCGTCTAGCTCAGCAGGAAGGGGCTCTCGCGCTCCTTGCTCACCACCCTCGGGCGCAGGCGTGCCCGCGGGGTTGGCTGGCTGGGTACCTTCGGGAGGAAGCGGGTTAGTGGGGGGGGCGAGTCGAGCGAGCAAGGCAGCCGTAGCAGCCTCAAACTGCCCGGCCAGCCGCTTCTCCAGGGCTTCCGCTTGGGCCGTCAGGCGTTTCTCCAATTCCGCGACAGATGCCGCCGTGGCGCCGCCCGGGGCGTCGTCCGCTAAGGCGTCTTCCGGTACAGGGCGAGGGGGCATCCTGCTGTCGCGGGGTGGGGAAGGTGTAGCGTCTCGGGAGGCAGAGGCTCGGGTCCGAGTCGGCATAGAGTAAGCTGACACTCTGCTCGACTGCTAGAGTCGAGACTGCTTGCGCGAGCCGGTTGAGGCGAGCGCAAAGCAGAGAGTGCCTGTGCCCGAGGGTGGATCCCTCAGGTCGTAGTGCTGGTGCGGGCCGGCAGGCCTTAGTCCGTGCGCCGACCTCGGGGGTCGTGCGCAGTACAACATAGCTAATGTACTGTAAACCTCTAGATGACTACATCTGACCATATATTGCTGCACAGTACGGGTACGACATTTTTTAATTTATATTGATG
>VCJN01002966.1:0-40172 GCA_006384855.1 Tetraselmis striata | reverse complement strand
CATCGTTCAGATGAGTATGTCCGCGGATTTTGGCGGTCTGAATATGGCCTTGCTGCAGTCTGAGGCCCTTGCGGCCTTTGGCCCTTATTCCGCGCAATCGGTTGTCCGGCCAAAGCTGGTACGGGAGTACGGGCCAGCCCTCGGCCCCTTGTACGAGGCGGTCCGCGCCGAGGTGTCGTCTGTGGCTACGAGTGCTAGGTTTTAAAACCATGGGCGCGTGAGACGCGCCGTGTGTACGAGACTGTACGGGCCCTCACCACGTAACCGCAAGAGGACTTGCGGCGTGCACGCGCAGCGTATGGGCACGCCCACGAGATCTTCGAGTTACTTATGGTCAGTAACGCTGCGACCACCGCTGCATCGGATCCAGCAGATGGTTATACGGCCCGTACGGGTACGAGCACTAGCAGAGGACTGCTCGTCACCACATCTCCTTTTACGCCCACTCCTCTTGGAGTCGGTACTGGTGAGGCCGCCTCTGTTGCTCAGCAATTGCTTCCTATCGGTGGTTCGAGTACTGCCAATACCGTTACTACATGCGCTTTTCTAGCTCTGAAGATACCGTCGCCTTGCAATTTAGTGGCACACCCTCCGTCAGCAACAACTGTTTCCCTCCCCGAATCGCTGCTGCTAGGTTCTACTGCTCCGCCCTCGGGTACGGGTTCGGGTGCGGCCTCCGATGATCAGCCCATGACCATGGTTGTCCAACGCCACCTCGGCCGTGCGATTCGCTTGCGTGATTTCGTGGCCCTCGATCTCACCTTCCAGCGTACTGGTGCCGCGGCCTCGCGACTTGATACCCTCCGCATGTACAACGCGTGCAAGCCGGGCTCCCTATTGCTCTTCCAGTCGGATCACGAGTCAGCCCGCAAGATTCCCCACGCTGCTAACTCGGCCGCCGCTGCGCGGGTGCTGGGCCTATGCCCGCGCGGAGGTTCCGCGCTTGTCACTTGCCTTGGCCCCACGTGTGGTATTGATCCCTTACGGCTTCGCTCTACGGATGGCTCGAACCGGAGCGCTACGGATTTCATCGGGGATCATCTGCCCATCTGTCCCGTTGCGAACTACAAGTAACACCGCATGCATACCGCTTTGAAGAATATGTGGGCATCTGTGGCAACTGATGCGAGGGCGGTCCTTGACCGGGACCGCTCGGGAGCCGGCGACTTGACCCTTGAAACGAGTGGGCTTCGCCCAGCGGACCGCTCGCGGCCGTCAAACATGACGCTGGCGGGGTGGGGGGCGGCGGGGGGAGGGGGGGGGGCGGCGTGCGATTATATGATCGACTTCGCGTGCGTGTCCTTGTCACTTGGAGCAACGACCACCGCTGGTGCACCCCGGGGATCGCGGCGACTGAGGCGGAGCATGATAAGTTGGTAGCGGACCGGGCGTCTTCCGCCCAGTGGAGGGTGTTCACTGGTACTACCCCTTTATGGTTGAGGACCGCGGCCGTCTCGGGAAGTCCGCTTTGACGGTGGTCTACATCTTCGCGGTGTTCCCTGTCGGTCCTTCCGCCCCAACCTCATGCTTCCTTCGTGGTCAGTCCGTTCAGGCACTTCGGAACTTTTTCGCTACCCAACCTGCCAAGTTCCGCCGTCACCTGTCGCGCAACGGCGGGGGTTATTGCAGCGGGTCTCTGCTTGCGTGCATGGTACCCTGGGCGGCATTCTCATTGCCGGTGTGCAAATGGCCAAGTCTGATGCGTGGGCTCGTGCCCATTCTGCATCTTCTCCTGCTATTGCTTCCACCTCACAGTTGTTGTACATGACCTTTTCGATTGTCCTTTTCTGATGATTTCCTAATATCGCCTTGTGCAGCTAGCTCGCGTAAATATACCAGTAAGTGCAGAAAAAATGTTACAAATGTTACAGCCCCCTTAGGACTAGGACCGAATAGTCGTCTAGCGATAGATAGTCCTAAAGCAGGACCTGAGTCTGAGGGGCCATTCTGTCGTTACCCCACAGGGCTAGGAATAATGAGTGGAGATTTGGGAAAAGGGGTTTTTACAGTACCGGAACTCGATAAACTGGGTGACTAGCCCGGCGGTGGTGTTGATGTTTAATTTATAGTCCGCTGGTTTCCGTCCTTCCGCCGGCGTGCCCTCTGTATTTCCAATTTCCGCCACTTGTGCTGCGTGTAACTACTAGACTCTACTACTAAAATCGACGTGTGCGGTCCTAACCCGCGGCCCGTCTCTATTTTAGTAACACACACCCAATTACACAGGTTCCTAGCACCTTCATCTGTCCGCAGTACAATGGTAATATTCATTCGATGTTATGCGCATACGAGAAGTTACTCGCACATGCTATCGATGCTTCTAGTAGGTGCTAGTGCGTACTGCTAATTAAGGCTGCGACCTACGTGTTTTTACATTAGGACTTTAACAAATTCGAACTACAAACATAACTAACAACAACTATATGAAGGGTTGCCAGCAAAAAGAGAGATATATGCTTGAAACCAAGGTCGAGCAGAAGGCCAGGGAGCCAAGAACCAAGGGGGAGCCAAGGGAAACACGAAGTCGCCACGCCGCCAGGAACCAAAGGGACCATCGCCCCGGGGTAGGCCATCAGCCGCGGCGAGGACGCTTGCAACCAATGACCCGGGTCATAGCAACACATGCCGACGAGCGACGCGACGCAGGCGCAGGAGCACCATCACATGCTGCGCGCGCGGCCGCGACCCCGACAAGAACGTTGTCTGCATGTGCCATGTTGATGAGCAAGGAGAATGCGCCACGCAAACAAGAGTTGGCCGATTTTTGGCCAGTGTGTGTGAGGCTAGCTTTCGCGAGCTCCACCAAGAAGGCCGCAGCGTGCGGGGCTAGCGAGCCAAACTCGGAAACGGCGAAAGGAACAAAGCGAAGCATGCCGGCGGCGTTTCGGACACCCTCGTCATACTTCTAAATTTTGTAGCGCTTTGCAACCCGCAATGCAGTCGTAGGATTCGAGCTTGACACGCCAAGGATAGGGGCAATGGTGGTATCGACAGCAACCGTGTTCCCGCGGATACCACCATACCCAAAAAGCCCAACATCGGCCGGCCGGCCGTCGCTGCCCTTTGGAAGAGAAACAAGCACCGACGGGTCCGTGAGGATCTGGACGCCCACGCCCATCGCGGACTTCATGTCGTGGCAAACGTCGGAAAGGCCATGTGCCACCCACTCGTGTGCGGCGTGATTGGAGTCGCCCCCATAGCAACGTGCCACGTGATCAGCGTACGCAACCGCCCAAGTTGAAGGAGTGAATTCCACGCCAACATCCTCAAAACGGGCCAGCATACCTTGTACCGAGAAGGAGCAAAAAGCACAATGGCATGGCTCGCCAAGGGAGAGGACAAGAGCCGCCGAAAGGCCACATGGGCGGCAAGCGGCAACGCGGAACATGGAATCGTAGAAATCAGGGGAACGTTCACGGACTTCACCAAGGCGACCCTCACTTGGAGGATTAGTCACCAAGAACGCCGTTGCGGCGCGTAAGAGGCCGCCTCGGAAGCGGTTGCTGTCATGGCCGCTTGTAGGCATACGCGCAGCAAGCTTTGCGAAGCGGGCCGTGTGAATGCGGTGGCTCAGGATTTTCTGGACTTTCCGCTTGGAGCGCAAGGGGAAGTCCAAGTAATGCGCGATAGCTTGGAGGTCGGCCTTGGTGAAGTCCGCGCATGGAGGCTGCCATCGTTCAGATGAGTATGTCCGCGGATTTTGGCGGTCTGAATATGGCCTTGCTGCAGTCTGAGGCCCTTGCGGCCTTTGGCCCTTATTCCGCGCAATCGGTTGTCCGGCCAAAGCTGGTACGGGAGTACGGGCCAGCCCTCGGCCCCTTGTACGAGGCGGTCCGCGCCGAGGTGTCGTCTGTGGCTACGAGTGCTAGGTTTTAAAACCATGGGCGCGTGAGACGCGCCGTGTGTACGAGACTGTACGGGCCCTCACCACGTAACCGCAAGAGGACTTGCGGCGTGCACGCGCAGCGTATGGGCACGCCCACGAGATCTTCGAGTTACTTATGGTCAGTAACGCTGCGACCACCGCTGCATCGGATCCAGCAGATGGTTATACGGCCCGTACGGGTACGAGCACTAGCAGAGGACTGCTCGTCACCACATCTCCTTTTACGCCCACTCCTCTTGGAGTCGGTACTGGTGAGGCCGCCTCTGTTGCTCAGCAATTGCTTCCTATCGGTGGTTCGAGTACTGCCAATACCGTTACTACATGCGCTTTTCTAGCTCTGAAGATACCGTCGCCTTGCAATTTAGTGGCACACCCTCCGTCAGCAACAACTGTTTCCCTCCCCGAATCGCTGCTGCTAGGTTCTACTGCTCCGCCCTCGGGTACGGGTTCGGGTGCGGCCTCCGATGATCAGCCCACGACCATGGTTGTCCAACGCCACCTCGGCCGTGCGATTCGCTTGCGTGATTTCGTGGCCCTCGATCTCACCTTCCAGCGTATTGGTGCCGCGGCCTCGCGACTTGATACCCTCCGCATGTACAACGCGTGCAAGCCGGGCTCCCTATTGCTCTTCCAGTCGGATCACGAGTCAGCCCGCAAGATTCCCCACGCTGCTAACTCGGCCGCCGCTGCGCGGGTGCTGGGCCTATGCCCGCGCGGAGGTTCCGCGCTTGTCACTTGCCTTGGCCCCACGTGTGGTATTGATCCCTTATGGCTTCGCTCTACGGATGGCTCGAACCGGAGCGCTACGGATTTCATCGGGGATCATCTGCCCATCTGTCCCGTTGCGAACTACAAGTAACACCGCATGCATACCGCTTTGAAGAATATGTGGGCATCTGTGGCAACTGATGCGAGGGCGGTCCTTGACCGGGACCGCTCGGGAGCCGGCGACTTGACCCTTGAAACGAGTGGGCTTCGCCCAGCGGACCGCTCGCGGCCGTCGGACATGACGCTGGCGGGGTGGGGGCGGCGGGGGGAGGGGGGGGGGGGGGGCGGCGTGCGATTATATGATCGACTTCGCGTGCGTGTCCTTGTCACTTGGAGCAACGACCACCGCTGGTGCACCCCGGGGATCGCGGCGACTGAGGCGGAGCATGATAAGTTGGTAGCGGACCGGGCGTCTTCCGCCCAGTGGAGGGTGTTCACTGGTACTACCCCTTTATGGTTGAGGACCGCGGCCGTCTCGGGAAGTCCGCTTTGACGGTGGTCTACATCTTCGCGGTGTTCCCTGTCGGTCCTTCCGCCCCAACCTCATGCTTCCTTCGTGGTCAGTCCGTTCAGGCACTTCGGAACTTTTTCGCTACCCAACCTGCCAAGTTCCGCCGTCACCTGTCGCGCAACGGCGGGGGTTATTGCAGCGGGTCTCTGCTTGCGTGCATGGTACCCTGGGCGGCATTCTCATTGCCGGTGTGCAAATGGCCAAGTCTGATGCGTGGGCTCGTGCCCATTCTGCATCTTCTCCTGCTATTGCTTCCACCTCACAGTTGTTGTACATGACCTTTTCGATTGTCCTTTTCTGATGATTTCCTAATATCGCCTTGTGCAGCTAGCTCGCGTAAATATACCAGTAAGTGCAGAAAAAATGTTACAAATGTTACAGCCCCCTTAGGACTAGGACCGAATAGTCGTCTAGCGATAGATAGTCCTAAAGCAGGACCTGAGTCTGAGGGGCCATTCTGTCGTTACCCCACAGGGCTAGGAATAATGAGTGGAGATTTGGGAAAAGGGGTTTTTACAGTACCGGAACTCGATAAACTGGGTGACTAGCCCGGCGGTGGTGTTGATGTTTAATTTATAGTCCGCTGGTTTCCGTCCTTCCGCCGGCGTGCCCTCTGTATTTCCAATTTCCGCCACTTGTGCTGCGTGTAACTACTAGACTCTACTACTAAAATCGACGTGTGCGGTCCTAACCCGCGGCCCGTCTCTATTTTAGTAACACACACCCAATTACACAGGTTCCTAGCACCTTCATCTGTCCGCAGTACAATGGTAATATTCATTCGATGTTATGCGCATACGAGAAGTTACTCGCACATGCTATCGATGCTTCTAGTAGGTGCTAGTGCGTACTGCTAATTAAGGCTGCGACCTACGTGTTTTTACATTAGGACTTTAACAAATTCGAACTACAAACATAACTAACAACAACTATATGAAGGGTTGCCAGCAAAAAGAGAGATATATGCTTGAAACCAAGGTCGAGCAGAAGGCCAGGGAGCCAAGAACCAAGGGGGAGCCAAGGGAAACACGAAGTCGCCACGCCGCCAGGAACCAAAGGGACCATCGCCCCGGGGTAGGCCATCAGCCGCGGCGAGGACGCTTGCAACCAATGACCCGGGTCATAGCAACACATGCCGACGAGCGACGCGACGCAGGCGCAGGAGCACCATCACATGCTGCGCGCGCGGCCGCGACCCCGACAAGAACGTTGTCTGCATGTGCCATGTTGATGAGCAAGGAGAATGCGCCACGCAAACAAGAGTTGGCCGATTTTTGGCCAGTGTGTGTGAGGCTAGCTTTCGCGAGCTCCACCAAGAAGGCCGCAGCGTGCGGGGCTAGCGAGCCAAACTCGGAAACGGCGAAAGGAACAAAGCGAAGCATGCCGGCGGCGTTTCGGACACCCTCGTCATACTTCTAAATTTTGTAGCGCTTTGCAACCCGCAATGCAGTCGTAGGATTCGAGCTTGACACGCCAAGGATAGGGGCAATGGTGGTATCGACAGCAACCGTGTTCCCGCGGATACCACCATACCCAAAAAGCCCAACATCGGCCGGCCGGCCGTCGCTGCCCTTTGGAAGAGAAACAAGCACCGACGGGTCCGTGAGGATCTGGACGCCCACGCCCATCGCGGACTTCATGTCGTGGCAAACGTCGGAAAGGCCATGTGCCACCCACTCGTGTGCGGCGTGATTGGAGTCGCCCCCATAGCAACGTGCCACGTGATCAGCGTACGCAACCGCCCAAGTTGAAGGAGTGAATTCCACGCCAACATCCTCAAAACGGGCCAGCATACCTTGTACCGAGAAGGAGCAAAAAGCACAATGGCATGGCTCGCCAAGGGAGAGGACAAGAGCCGCCGAAAGGCCACATGGGCGGCAAGCGGCAACGCGGAACATGGAATCGTAGAAATCAGGGGAACGTTCACGGACTTCACCAAGGCGACCCTCACTTGGAGGATTAGTCACCAAGAACGCCGTTGCGGCGCGTAAGAGGCCGCCTCGGAAGCGGTTGCTGTCATGGCCGCTTGTAGGCATACGCGCAGCAAGCTTTGCGAAGCGGGCCGTGTGAATGCGGTGGCTCAGGATTTTCTGGACTTTCCGCTTGGAGCGCAAGGGGAAGTCCAAGTAATGCGCGATAGCTTGGAGGTCGGCCTTGGTGAAGTCCGCGCATGGAGGCTGCCATCGTTCAGATGAGTATGTCCGCGGATTTTGGCGGTCTGAATATGGCCTTGCTGCAGTCTGAGGCCCTTGCGGCCTTTGGCCCTTATTCCGCGCAATCGGTTGTCCGGCCAAAGCTGGTACGGGAGTACGGGCCAGCCCTCGGCCCCTTGTACGAGGCGGTCCGCGCCGAGGTGTCGTCTGTGGCTACGAGTGCTAGGTTTTAAAACCATGGGCGCGTGAGACGCGCCGTGTGTACGAGACTGTACGGGCCCTCACCACGTAACCGCAAGAGGACTTGCGGCGTGCACGCGCAGCGTATGGGCACGCCCACGAGATCTTCGAGTTACTTATGGTCAGTAACGCTGCGACCACCGCTGCATCGGATCCAGCAGATGGTTATACGGCCCGTACGGGTACGAGCACTAGCAGAGGACTGCTCGTCACCACATCTCCTTTTACGCCCACTCCTCTTGGAGTCGGTACTGGTGAGGCCGCCTCTGTTGCTCAGCAATTGCTTCCTATCGGTGGTTCGAGTACTGCCAATACCGTTACTACATGCGCTTTTCTAGCTCTGAAGATACCGTCGCCTTGCAATTTAGTGGCACACCCTCCGTCAGCAACAACTGTTTCCCTCCCCGAATCGCTGCTGCTAGGTTCTACTGCTCCGCCCTCGGGTACGGGTTCGGGTGCGGCCTCCGATGATCAGCCCACGACCATGGTTGTCCAACGCCACCTCGGCCGTGCGATTCGCTTGCGTGATTTCGTGGCCCTCGATCTCACCTTCCAGCGTACTGGTGCCGCGGCCTCGCGACTTGATACCCTCCGCATGTACAACGCGTGCAAGCCGGGCTCCCTATTGCTCTTCCAGTCGGATCACGAGTCAGCCCGCAAGATTCCCCACGCTGCTAACTCGGCCGCCGCTGCGCGGGTGCTGGGCCTATGCCCGCGCGGAGGTTCCGCGCTTGTCACTTGCCTTGGCCCCACGTGTGGTATTGATCCCTTATGGCTTCGCTCTACGGATGGCTCGAACCGGAGCGCTACGGATTTCATCGGGGATCATCTGCCCATCTGTCCCGTTGCGAACTACAAGTAACACCGCATGCATACCGCTTTGAAGAATATGTGGGCATCTGTGGCAACTGATGCGAGGGCGGTCCTTGACCGGGACCGCTCGGGAGCCGGCGACTTGACCCTTGAAACGAGTGGGCTTCGCCCAGCGGACCGCTCGCGGCCGTCGGACATGACGCTGGCGGGGTGGGGGCGGCGGGGGGAGGGGGGGGGGGGGGGCGGCGTGCGATTATATGATCGACTTCGCGTGCGTGTCCTTGTCACTTGGAGCAACGACCACCGCTGGTGCACCCCGGGGATCGCGGCGACTGAGGCGGAGCATGATAAGTTGGTAGCGGACCGGGCGTCTTCCGCCCAGTGGAGGGTGTTCACTGGTACTACCCCTTTATGGTTGAGGACCGCGGCCGTCTCGGGAAGTCCGCTTTGACGGTGGTCTACATCTTCGCGGTGTTCCCTGTCGGTCCTTCCGCCCCAACCTCATGCTTCCTTCGTGGTCAGTCCGTTCAGGCACTTCGGAACTTTTTCGCTACCCAACCTGCCAAGTTCCGCCGTCACCTGTCGCGCAACGGCGGGGGTTATTGCAGCGGGTCTCTGCTTGCGTGCATGGTACCCTGGGCGGCATTCTCATTGCCGGTGTGCAAATGGCCAAGTCTGATGCGTGGGCTCGTGCCCATTCTGCATCTTCTCCTGCTATTGCTTCCACCTCACAGTTGTTGTACATGACCTTTTCGATTGTCCTTTTCTGATGATTTCCTAATATCGCCTTGTGCAGCTAGCTCGCGTAAATATACCAGTAAGTGCAGAAAAAATGTTACAAATGTTACAGCCCCCTTAGGACTAGGACCGAATAGTCGTCTAGCGATAGATAGTCCTAAAGCAGGACCTGAGTCTGAGGGGCCATTCTGTCGTTACCCCACAGGGCTAGGAATAATGAGTGGAGATTTGGGAAAAGGGGTTTTTACAGTACCGGAACTCGATAAACTGGGTGACTAGCCCGGCGGTGGTGTTGATGTTTAATTTATAGTCCGCTGGTTTCCGTCCTTCCGCCGGCGTGCCCTCTGTATTTCCAATTTCCGCCACTTGTGCTGCGTGTAACTACTAGACTCTACTACTAAAATCGACGTGTGCGGTCCTAACCCGCGGCCCGTCTCTATTTTAGTAACACACACCCAATTACACAGGTTCCTAGCACCTTCATCTGTCCGCAGTACAATGGTAATATTCATTCGATGTTATGCGCATACGAGAAGTTACTCGCACATGCTATCGATGCTTCTAGTAGGTGCTAGTGCGTACTGCTAATTAAGGCTGCGACCTACGTGTTTTTACATTAGGACTTTAACAAATTCGAACTACAAACATAACTAACAACAACTATATGAAGGGTTGCCAGCAAAAAGAGAGATATATGCTTGAAACCAAGGTCGAGCAGAAGGCCAGGGAGCCAAGAACCAAGGGGGAGCCAAGGGAAACACGAAGTCGCCACGCCGCCAGGAACCAAAGGGACCATCGCCCCGGGGTAGGCCATCAGCCGCGGCGAGGACGCTTGCAACCAATGACCCGGGTCATAGCAACACATGCCGACGAGCGACGCGACGCAGGCGCAGGAGCACCATCACATGCTGCGCGCGCGGCCGCGACCCCGACAAGAACGTTGTCTGCATGTGCCATGTTGATGAGCAAGGAGAATGCGCCACGCAAACAAGAGTTGGCCGATTTTTGGCCAGTGTGTGTGAGGCTAGCTTTCGCGAGCTCCACCAAGAAGGCCGCAGCGTGCGGGGCTAGCGAGCCAAACTCGGAAACGGCGAAAGGAACAAAGCGAAGCATGCCGGCGGCGTTTCGGACACCCTCGTCATACTTCTAAATTTGTAGCGCTTTGCAACCCGCAATGCAGTCGTAGGATTCGAGCTTGACACGCCAAGGATAGGGGCAATGGTGGTATCGACAGCAACCGTGTTCCCGCGGATACCACCATACCCAAAAAGCCCAACATCGGCCGGCCGGCCGTCGCTGCCCTTTGGAAGAGAAACAAGCACCGACGGGTCCGTGAGGATCTGGACGCCCACGCCCATCGCGGACTTCATGTCGTGGCAAACGTCGGAAAGGCCATGTGCCACCCACTCGTGTGCGGCGTGATTGGAGTCGCCCCCATAGCAACGTGCCACGTGATCAGCGTACGCAACCGCCCAAGTTGAAGGAGTGAATTCCACGCCAACATCCTCAAAACGGGCCAGCATACCTTGTACCGAGAAGGAGCAAAAAGCACAATGGCATGGCTCGCCAAGGGAGAGGACAAGAGCCGCCGAAAGGCCACATGGGCGGCAAGCGGCAACGCGGAACATGGAATCGTAGAAATCAGGGGAACGTTCACGGACTTCACCAAGGCGACCCTCACTTGGAGGATTAGTCACCAAGAACGCCGTTGCGGCGCGTAAGAGGCCGCCTCGGAAGCGGTTGCTGTCATGGCCGCTTGTAGGCATACGCGCAGCAAGCTTTGCGAAGCGGGCCGTGTGAATGCGGTGGCTCAGGATTTTCTGGACTTTCCGCTTGGAGCGCAAGGGGAAGTCCAAGTAATGCGCGATAGCTTGGAGGTCGGCCGCCGAGCGCATCGCAGACGCCGGCTCAGCCCCAGCGGGCGAGCAGCCGGCACGGGCAACGTGAGAGCGCTTGGAGGGGAGCACCTTTAGGGCATAGGCCAACGGCCCCGCTAGATCCTCGAGTACCGCATCTCCACAGTCACTCGTCAATGCAACGGGTATGAGCAGCTCGAAGCTCGACAGCCCATATCGGCGCCGACACGTTGGCGCCGGTATCGGGCTCCAACGTTGGGTTGGCCAAAGCCTGGTGGATCGAGGACGCCCCAATACGGTAGAGGCTAAGCATGAGGGCTGGATACGCTTGACGAGTCGGAAGGGGACGCGCCGGCGTCGCTCAGGGTGGCGTGTTGAGCACGGAGGAAAGTCACAGCTAGGCCAACCACAAGGGCGGCAACGCCGATTTGGGAGGCATATGCGAAAACCACATTATCGCCGATGCCGAGGCCCCCAAATTGGACCGGGAGGGACAGCTGCGCGCGCATGGAGGGCGTATCCAAGAGGTCGGGGCTAACACCCCATATGCCGGCGAGCGTTGAAAATGCGGCTGCGTCTGCATCTTCAAGGAAGGACTTAATAGTGTCGCCATACCCCTGAGAGCGATCCAAGCCCGAGGCGTGGAGCGGAGGTGGTGGCCGAAACGACGGCCGCAAACTTGCATCAAACGAGCAGCAGTGTGAGAGTGGAAGTGGTCGGCCAAACCGATAAGCCGAGAGCCAATTTTTCGACCGTTCTGTGGGGTGAAAGTGGCCGAGCCCACCGGGCGAAAGTGGCCGAGCCCACAAGGGCACCAAGCACCTTGATTCCGGACGAAGAGGCTGCAAGACCATGCAACAAATGCCCATCACAATAACATCCACATCACCGATAGCCGATAGCCAAAGCTCACACCAACATGCATCCCTATCACCGAGTTCATGCATGTGGGGAGACAAAAATGATAGCAGACACAAGGGTTTACATGTCCAACAACTATGCCAGAACAAAACATTATGTTGGCTTAACATTGATTGAGCCAACAGTTAGGGTCAGAAGCTTTAATGCTTTTTGGACATTTCTTCTCCCTATTCTCGAAAGGTCGGTAAGCTATTGGGACTCTAGTACTCGTCATAATACCTTAATCACATCCAGAAAGTGCATAGTATGAGTAAGTTGGAGTGATTTAGTAGGATCTCAAACCTACATCCTTGAGGAGGGAGTTGCTCCTCATCGGTGTCCATCGGCACATGCCGCTTACCCCGCTGAATAGAGCCGGAAAACTCAGCCAACATGGCGTCAACGGGAGCAGGAGAAGCGACTGGTAGACAAAGCAAGGTTTGACAACCTTTGGGACACTTACATCCAACCTGGACAACAAGGTCTTGTTGAAAGGATGGGTGAATCCCACCCTTCCGACCAACAGATAACGGATGCATGGCTTTAACATCAAAGTCAGCCGGGGGAAAAAAATGCCCCTAACTGGAGGAAATTGTGGCTTATCATGATGATGATGGGACTGCCATTCTTGATCATTCCAAAAGTATCAGCTTTTTGATACTAGTGTCAGAATAATATGAAGAAGGCTCCCATTTCTCATCAAGCACGATATAAGCCAACCTCATCGACACGAAAAGCGGTAGCTGCTCATAAAAAGCTTATGTGAAATGGATATCACCCAATCTCATAATGTCAAGAGGGCGAATAGCGGCGATAACATGCTCAAGAGCCGCATCCCGGCCCTTGGCATCAAATGGCGTTGCATGGTATGTCATGTGTGATTCCGAATGCAACCGAAGATCGTTGCGAACAAAAGTGTTGTACTCCGTCAAGGCGTCATGCCCAACTTGGAGGACAGGAACCCATGATCTCTCGCCATCAACAAGATGCATAGCCTCAAACAAGCGAGAATGAGAAAACGGAGTAACCACACAGTATCAAGGGAGCGCCAGGAATTCATCGATGCAGTCGTATATATTGTCAAGCCTAACTGCAAGGAACAGTAATTTAACCTATTTTGCACCGTGGATTCATTTTGCACCGTAGGTTTGGTTATACCCTAGTTCCCGGGTCTACTATCAGTACTTAAGACTCAGGGGTGGTGTAGCTTGGGTTGTAGACCTAGGGTGCGGTGCAGCATTCATCAGCGTGCATGCAGCCGCGACGCATATCCAATGATGGTTTTGGAGCATTTTGTCCAAATTGGGACAAGATGAGGCAAATCAATATTTATTATGATGATTACATCCACCGGCTAGCCGCAAGACGTTGCTAATAGTTTATTCGTTGAGCATCCCCAACTCAAGCAAGTCCTTCTTCGTGGCTGCGTTAAACTTGACGACTCCGCCGGGTTTGCGTTGCGATGGGGTGGTTGACATGACGTGGGCGCAGTTGTTTCGTGGCTGGCTGATTTGCCACCTAGTTTGCGCGTATGTCTTCACGACTTGGACGCTTTTACCGTACCACTTCTTTCTGACCATGGTGCCGTCCTCGTTGAACACCTCGCGACTTCCCGACGCGTCGTGGATGGCCTTCGCGTACGATAAGGGGACAGCTTCAACAAGCTTCCAAGGAAGCGTTAGGCACTTCTCCCGGCTTGTGTCAACTGGCTTCTTCCCTCCTTTTGTCGGCGCGTACAACCATAGGGGCATGAGAGGTTTGCCCTTTGCATCGGCATGGAAGGGCTCGCTTCGTATAAGGCCACGGGTTTCACGTGTCTTCGGTAGTCTCGCGCGACTTCACAAGCTTGATGACGAATCTCAACTCCCAATCACCAAGAGTTTCAGGGCACTTGTCTTCTTCATGCACCTAATGATGGCCAAGACCGCGAGCTATGTTAGTCCCGAGCGAGACGCCACGCCATTTTTGTCCCAGTTGGGACAAAATAAAAAGCAAGGTAGATGAACCAAATTGTTTTGTCCCGTAAAGGACAAAAATGACAAACAATGGGACTCACATCGGAGACGTCGATGACAACGAGGTTCGAGCCCTTTGCATCGCTGGGCGATGTGTTGTCATGATGCCTCTCCTTGGCGCCGGCGTGAACTCCCCGGAAGGCGCTCTCATCTTGAAGCACTTGAGCACGAACCTCGGCTTCAACGCGAGCGGCTTCGGCATTGTTGAGGTATGCGTTGGTAGCCATCGTGTGACGTGCCTCAGCGGGCGCGGTCTGCCCGTGCTCGCGCAAGAAGTCGTCAACTTCCTCTTTCCGTTGCGGCCAGAACCCGGAGAAAGCTGCCGAAGGAGCAGTTTGCATCTCATCCAAGTCGTCGAGCAGATTCTTCCTGCTCTCGCGCTCGACTGGGGAGAAGTGCCACTGGACCGCCAGGTCCGTGATGTACGACCTGACCTTCTTGAAATCATCCAAGTACCTCTGGACCTTCACCGCGTCGGGCTTCTTTTTGTCGCAGAGAGCGTACAAAAGGGGCCGGCCCGCACGAATTTCGTGCGTCCCAGTTGGCGCGTTCTTCAAGATCTGCACGGGTTCGGAAAGCAGTGTGTTGGACCAAAAGGCGGTGCGCAACGAGCCGCCAGACGCGGCTGTGTCATCACGGGTGAACTCGAGTTTGTGCGGCTTACTGATGTCCTGAATGTGGTCTTGGAAATGGGGCCTTAACCGCTCGGAGAAGTCGAGGGAGAATGAGAGCTCGGCGATCTCCGGAGAGGGCGAGAATGCCTTCGCCACCAAGTCGAGAAAGGCCTCGATTGTGTAGGCGGAGCTGCGAGATAGCGCAAGACTGATGCGGTATGTCATCAAACTGAAATTGGAATTGAAATTAGTTACAACGTCTAGTCTGCTGCATCCGCTCGCTCAGAGTGAGTTGTTCTCATGACTTGCTATGTCTAACCATAGTGGAGAACACGAAGTGTTATCACAGTTCAAGCTACCGGCCATCCTCCAATGTTTCCTAGCCCCTCCTCCTTCCAGTGGGCTATAGCTAAGACAACAGCGCCCCCCTGCTGTCCCTACCTAAGTCAGGCCTATCCCATCCAGAGCTCAGCAGGCAAGCTTAGGCAGCTTAAGCATCCCGCCTGCATCTACCAAGGTGTGATGGGGGAAGGGGGCTGACCGGAAAAGCTATGTGGTGCTCGGTATTTATCCACCGCTGAGCCGGCTAGTATGATTGGTGGGGGCTGCGATTCCCTCCAACATGGAATTGGGTGGGTGTTGCTTGTGGTGGTGGTGGGAATCAGACTGTGTGCTCGGAGAGTGTGGTGAGTTCCGGGTGTGTGTTGGTGTGTGAGCTGCACCGGGCACATGGTTAGTGGTGGGCGGTGTTCTTGAGTCAGCTGGCTTTGTTGTTGCTGCATTGGCTCGCTCAGCAGCTTACTGGTGTGAGCTTCTGGACGGTTGGTCTGCATCATCGTATGTTTCCCACTCGCTGTCTGAGCCGCGTGTGCCAGAGAGGCGTGGCTTGCTCCCGCTGCGGTTGCGGGTGGCGCCGTCTGAGCGGCTGCGGCCCCTGGCCTGCTTCTTCTTAAGTTTAACTGCTCTGGCTGTCTTGCCCTTGCCTGCTGGGGTGGGCTTGCTGGGGTGGCGCTCCAGCTGGATGGAGAGGCGCTGTGGGTTGAGCGGCTGGTGTGTCTCCGCTGCGTGGCTGGCCAGTTCTGCTGCTATTGCGGGTTGATTGGCTGGGGAGGACTGTGCGAGCAGCTCCTTGGTTGCGGTGGTGAGGTGTTGAAGTTCAGCCAGTGTTTTTGTGGTGCCGCTGGGTGCGCCCTCTGAACGTGCGGGGTGTTGTTGAGCGATGGGGGGAATCAAGGGATATGATAGCCGCGACTGGTATCTCCGCTGCCTCACCCTGGGTGGTGTCCACCTTCATGGCGCTGTCCATCTCCTCGTAGTTGAGATCAAGCTCCTCCTCGTCGTCTGCATGTGCTCTAGTCGTGGCAGTGGCCGCTGGGGCTGTGGCTATAGGCGCAGGGGCTGGGGGGGCTGCTCCGGGGGCTCGCTCCGTTCCAGCTCTTCCCTGATCGATGGCTGCCACTGCGTCCGCAACCGCTCCGCGCCTCGGTAGGACGAGCTCGAACCCTGGGGGGGAGCGTCGCGGACCACGGGTGCGGTATGGGCTGCTGGGGTCGCTGGAAGAGGTAGTGCGATTGGGCCTGCCGGTGGCGGGGCTGGTGATGTGTCGGCATGGCGCCTCTCGGATGGTGCCGGAGCTGGCGCGGCCTTGATCTTCCCGCACGCTATCGACATTGTCTTGCGCCACTGCTCAGTTCTGTCGGTGCTGCGGGTGCCACCAATGATGCTGTGGTGGTGGGCGGTCAGCTGCAGGGTGAAGGTGTAGATTGGGCGTCCGGTGGCTCGTAGGGCAAGGGACGCTGGGGCGGTCTTCCGGGCCTTCTTACGCATGCCTATCGCAGCGCGTCGGATCTTGTTGTGGCCCGTGTTGCCACCCAGCTCTCCCGCCTCGCGGATCGTTTGGGTGAAGGGGTGGATGTGCAGCTCCGAGGGGTCGAACTCGGACTCCGTGAGGTAGATGACGATGGTGCGGAGGCGAATCGCCCGCAGTAGTGCGACAGGTGAGGTGAGGGCCACTGCCAGGCGCAGAATGTCCGTCTGCAACCGTCTAGGCTGTTACGGCGCGCGTGAAGTCGGGAGATGTGCGGTGCGGCACTGGAGGTTCCGTGTCAATCTGCGGCGCCGTGCCGCGAATATGAGGTATAAGGGGTTCTGCCTAGCAATCTGTATAGTGTCGCCGAGGCTATGCGCTTTCATGATCTTTGTATTTCACATAAAGCCGAATACAAAAAAGGGCTGCAGCCGTCTATGCCAGGCTGTTACGGCACGCGTGAAGTCGGGATGAGATGTGCGGTGCGGCGCTGCAGATTCCGTGTCAATCTGCGGAGCAGTGCCGCGAATATGAGGTATAACGGGTTCTGCCTAGCAATCTGTATACTGTCGCCGAGGCTATGCGCTTTCATGATCCTTGTATGTCACTAAAAGCCGAATGGTAAAAGGGCTGCAGCCGTCTAGGCTGTTACGGCACGCTCGAAGTCGGGAGATGTGCGGTTCGGCGCTAGAGATTCCGTGTTAATCTGCGGCGCCGTGCCGCGAATTTGAGGTATAAGGGGTTCTGCCTAGCAACCTGTATAGTGTTGCCGAGGCTATGCGCTTTCATGATCCTTGTATGTCACTAAAAGCCGAATGGTAAAAGGGCTGCAGCCGTCTGGGCTGTGACGGCACGCTCGAAGTCGGGAGATGTGCGGTGCGGCGCTGCAGATTCCGTGTCAATCTGCGGAGCAGTGCCGCAAATATGAGGTATAAGGGGTTCTGCCTAGCAATCTGTATACTGCCGCCGAGGCTATGCGCTTTCATGATCCTTGTATGTCACATAAAGCCGAATGGTAAAAGGTCTGCAGCCGTCTGGGCTGTGACGGCACGCTCGAAGTCGGGAGATGTGCGGTTCGGCGCTAGAGATTCCGTGTTAATCTGCGGCGCCGTGCCGCCAATATGAGGTATAACGGGTTCTGCCTAGCAATCTGTATACTGTCGCCGAGGCTATGCGCTTTCATGATCCTTGTATGTCACATAAAGCCGAATGGTAAAAGGGCTGCAGCCGTCTGGGCTGTGACGGCACGCTCGAAGTCGAGAGATGTGCGGTTCGGCGCTAGAGATTCCGTGTTAATCTGCGGCGCCGTGCCGCGAATTTGAGGTATAAGGGGTTCTGCCTAGCAACCTGTATAGTGTCGCCGAGGCTATGCGCTTTCATGATCCTTGTATGTCACTAAACGCCGAATGGTAAAAGGGCTGCAGCCGTCTGGGCTGTGACGGCACGCTCGAAGTCGGGAGATGTGCGGTGCGGCGCTGCAGATTCCGTGTCAAACTGCGGAGCAGTGCCGCGAATATGAGGTATAAGGGGTTCTGCCTAGCAATCTGTATACTGTCGCCGAGGCTATGCGCTTTCATGATCCTTGTATGTCACATAAAGCCGAATGGTAAAAGGTCGGCAGCCGTCTGGGCTGTGACGGCACGCTCGAAGTCGGGAGATGTGCGGTTCGGCGCTAGAGATTCCGTGTTAATCTGCGGCGCCGTGCCGCCAATATGAGGTATAAGGGGTTCTGGGTACAAGTGGCATGTTCGAGTCAAAATGGGCACATTTCCGAGGTTTGGGTCGACAAGTGGCGCTTCTTGTTGAAGGGGGGTCGTGGAGATGGTCTATGTAGGCAAGGGGAGGAAGCGTGTGAGAATCTTTGCCCTCACGCGCGAAGATGCGCACACACTTGAGGTTCCGAGGTTCTGAGGCTCCGGCTCGAGCAAAGCCTGCGAATCTCCGGCCCCCTGCGATGGCGGTCCGCTTCGATGTTGCCCACCGCTCGGTTGCAGGGGCCTCATGGGCTGAGTCGTGGGTATTGGCGCATGGGATGCCCTCCTGCCCGAACGCAAGTGCATCTGCGGGGAATCTTGCGCCATGGGGGTCACTAGCAGTTCGTCGAGAGCCCTCGTTGGCTCAAAACCAAGCGCAGCTGCAGATGCCCCCGCCACCGGACTCTTCGAGCGGGCTGAGGTGCGTGTTCCTTTGCGAGGACGGTCTGCCATGCTTTTGTGAACCAAGATGCGTGAAGATGCCTCACAAAATACAAGCGCGAGGGTGCTTGTGAGTGGTAGATGAGTGAAAAGCACAGCGGCGGAGTAGCATTCGAGACGAAAACGCCAAGGGGGGGTAATTTCGAGTCCGGAAATGTGCCCATGTTGACTCGATATTTGCCCTTCTTCCTTGTGATGCTTCTTGTAGTCGTCGGGATGCCCGTCCTGTGGTTCGGGCCAGGTGGCGAAGCACGCAGGGAAGTCCCGCTCGTAGCAGTTCCACTCGCCGAGCATTGGGTCGACAAGTGGCGCTTGTTGTTGAAGAAGGGTCGTGGAGATGGTCTATGTAGGGAAAGGGGGGGGGGGGCGTGTGAGAATCTTTTCCCTCACACGCGAAGATGCCCTCACGTTTGAGGTTGTGTTGACAAGGGGCGAGGGGTTACCATTTTGCTCCCACTTGTGGCGCTTGTGGCGGGGCTCGTTTGTCCAGGCGGACACCTTCCGACAGTATTGGGCCCCTCCTCCTCCTCCTCTTCCTGTCCGAGCTTGTCCTCATGAATCGTGGCCAAAGGTTCACCTTGACCGGCTCCAGACTGTTCGTCAGCGGTCTGGGTGAGTTGAAATCCCTGAGATGCGCGATGGCGAGGTGCGCTTAACGCAGCCCACGGCGCCGAGATGAGTGATGCTAACGAAGATGCGAGTCCGCGTACCGTTGGAGTCGCTCCGGGGAGTGTGTCCAAAGGTTACACACCTTGAGGCGGCTGGGGGTTAGGCTGAGGCCCCGGGTCGGCCAAAGGCTGCGAATCTCCGTACCAAGCCCGTGGCGGTCCGCTTCGATGTTGCCCACTGCCCGGTTGCAGGGGCCTTATGGGCTGAGTCGTGGGTATTGGAGCCTGAGACGCCCTCCTGCCCGAACGCAAGTGCACCTGCGGAGAATCTTGCGCCATGGGAGTCACTAGCAGTGCGTCGGGAGCCGTTGTTGGGTCGAAACCAAGCGCAGCTGCAGATGCCCCCGCCGCCGGAGTCTTCAAACGGGCAGAGGTGCATTTTCCTTTGCGAGGACGGTCTGCCATGCTTTTGTGAACCAAGATGCGTGAAGATGCCTCCCTGAACAAAAGCGCGAGGGTGCTTGCGAGTGATAGAAGAGTGAAAAGCACAGCGGCGGAGTAGCATTCGAGGCAAAAACGGTTACCATGGACTGGTAGCGACGCATCTCGTCAAGGGGCGGTGGACTGTTGTGTAGTACATAGTGCAGTACAGATGAAGGGTACCTCGTACAGTGCTGGCAAGAATGTGTGAAAGGCCAGTTTTGCCGTACATTCGTACGGTATTGGGCGGGACTCAGTTTTTGCACCCCCCTTGGGGGGTGCAAAACCGAGTTAAGGGGGGTACATTTTCGAGTCCGTAAATGTGCCCATTTTGACTCGATATTTGCCCTTTTTCCGCGTCGCGGCACACATCATGTAGTAGACGCGCCGCTTCGGGATCGTGGAGTTCGAGGCGAACCGAGTCTGCCGAGCGGCGGGCTTTCCATATCTCTCGGACTTCCATGAGGGCCAGTAGTGTGCGGGTCGGGGGCAGATGACGGCATCGTCAGCGTCTGTGTCGGCCTCGTACTCGCCCAAGGCTCTCACTCCAGCGAGTGCCAGGACGTCCGCCGGTGTCGCCGCCAGTTGGCCTGCCGCCGCTTCGCATGGCTGGGGTTGGTCGTATGCTGGGAGAAGGCCCTCCGCCAGGCGTCGCCATATGTCGGCCTCCGTGAGGCCCCTGAACGAAGGGGAGCGAAGCCACACCTGGTGTACCGGGCGTTCGATGTCGTCGAGGTGTGGTGCTCCGAGCAGGCAGGTGGAGCAGCGGCGGCCCTGGCGGCCGAGGATCGCTGTGCCTTCTCCTGTCCGTTGGGTATGTAGAACGCTCTCGGCTGTGTCTCTGCGGGCCAGTCGCAGGGTGACTGACCTTGTGGTGGTGGGGAGCCTAGTGCTAATCGGTCGAGCGGTGTCGGCGGCGGTTGGCTTGGGGGGGCGGCGGGTCATCACCCTGACGTCCGCTGGTAGGATTTGAACGCCGATTTCGGGGCTGAGGGTGCGGATCAGGTTCGTCACAGTCCGGCTGCGCGACTCCTCGTCCATGGCTTGGTGCTGGGCCATTAGATCGCCGAACAGTAGGGCCACCTGGGGGCATCGTCCGTACCGGCGGGGAGGCCGGTCATAAGTAGGTGAGATGGGCGTTGCAGCACGCGTATGTGGCGGCGGGTTGCTGGTGGGAGTTGGGTGCGAATTTTTTGCAGTTGCGACCGTGCGCATCGTTGGTTGTTACACTTTGCCGTCTCGGAGTGCGGCCATAAAGGTGCCGAACCCGGCGTCCTGTTGCTTCTCATGGTTGTCTGTATCCATGCTGGCTGTTGTGGTGTCCTCCTGGAAGGCGTGCTCTTCACGCCGCTGTGGGCGCATGCTGTCAGTTGGCCTGGTGGTGGGTCGTCCGGTCGTCGGACGATCCGCCGTTTCACAGGAGGATCACGCTACCAGTACCAGTAGCCGCGCCCGCTCGCCCGGATTTAGTACATACGCAGTACTTCGCCCGGTGTTAAGGGCCGGCTGGAAAGTGAGAAGTGTATGCCACCAGTGGGACAAAACCGTCTGTCAGCAGTGGAACAAAACGTTCTGTCAGCGGTGGGACGATGTCGGCAGGTCACGTGGGACAAATGGTTTTGTCATCGGTAGGACGAAACGGTCTATCATCAGTGGGACGAAACGGTATGTCATCAGTGGGACGAAACGGTATGTCATCAGTGGGACGAAACGTTCTGGCGTTAGCGGGACAAAATCGGTGTGTCATCAGTGGGACGAAACGGTATGTCATCAGCGGGACGAAATCGGTATGTCATCAGCGGGACGAAACGGTTTGTCATCAGTGGCACGAAACGTTTTGGCGTTAGCGGGACGAAACGGTTTGTCATCAGTGGAACGAAACGATATGTCATCAGTGGGACGAAACGTTCTGGCGTTAGCGGGACGAAATCGGTTTGTCATCAGCGGGACGAAACGGTTTGTCGTCAGTGGGACGAAACGGTCGGTCACCAGCGGGACGGAATCGGTCTGTCATCAGCGGGACTAAACGGTTTGTCATGAGTGCTGGGACGAAACGGTCTGTCATCAACGGGGCGAAATTGGTATGCCATCTGTGGGACGAAACGGTCTGTCATCAGTGGGATGAAACGGACTGTCAATCAGTGGGACGAAACGGTATGTCATCAGCGGGACGAAACGGTCTGTCATCAACGGGACGAAATCGGTATGTCATCAGCGGGACAAAACGGTTTGTCATCAGTGTTGGGACGAAACGGTCTGTCATCGGCGGGACTAAACGGTTTGTCATCAGTGCTGGGACGAAACGGTATGTCATCAACGGGGCGAATTAGGTCTGTCATCAGCGGGACAAAACGTTATGTCATCGGCGGGACGAAACGGTTTGTCATCAGTGGGACGAAACGGTATGTCATAAGCGGGACAAAACGGTCTGTCATCAGCGGGACGAAATCGGTATGTCATTAGCGGGACAAAACGGTATGTCATCATTGCTGGGACGAAACGGTCTGTCATCAGCGGGACGAAACGGTCTGTCATCAGCAGGACGAAATAGTGTGTCATCAGCGAGACGAATTAGGTCTGTAATCAGCGGGACAAAACGTTATGTCATCAGCGGGACAACATGGGCCTCACCACGGAGAATGGCGTTGTTGTCCTCAACCCACGTTTTGTAATAGTAGTAGACACATATCTTGGTCATCCAGGGAGGTAGATGCTTCTTGAAGGTCTCGCTGCTGCCGTTGTGAAAAGGCATGATCTCGACGTGACCGAGGTCATCTGAGAAGAAGTGCTCGAGAAACATGCGCACATGCTCCCTCGGTCCGGTTTGTCTGCTCTCGTATTGCTTAAGCTGCCTGATGTACGTGGGTTCGTTATCCACCACCGACCGCTGGATCACGAGACGTCTGCGTTTCGAGACATGATGCAAGACCTCCCACGCATGCCCACACGTGTAGATGGGGCCTCGATGATCGAAAGATCGCAAGTAGCCACCGTGATCAAACATGTAATCGAACTTGTCGGATGCCGACTTGTAGCCACCCATGAGAACCTGAGCGAGCTGGTCACTCAAAGGAGCGGTTCTGATTGTCAGAGTATACGGTCAACGCACGGTCCATCACGGCATCAACGAGGGGCTCTCCGCACTGTGTGTATAGCTTGTGCACGCACTTCCGCGAACAGCACGGCGACTGCTCGCTAGCCCCCTTATTGTCGCGAGAGGTGCGCTTGCTGATCAAAGACGAGACCTTGCCAGTATCGCTTTCGGCGACCTCATCGGAGCCCTTGCCCCACGTGTACTTCCTTTTCTCCACCTCCTTACGATCACTAGCACGCGCGTCGCAATCACACGAGTACCCGCTGCAACACGAACACGGCGGTACTGTAACTGTAGTGTCCGACGCGCCGGATTCTGGAGAAGAGGCCATGCTTTCGACCGTCGCCATGCTGCAGCGTGGGGCGAGTGGGGGCGGTGAAGGACTGTGATCTGTGGTGAGGAAGAGTGACGGCCGATGATCGTTCTCGGACGGGCCGTTGACCGGGGTGCATAATATCCAGCTACGGGTCAAAGTAATTGAACCTGATGACTCAAACACCGGAGCGGTATTGACCCAAAATACATGATGCCGTACAGGTTAGGTTTGTAAATCGTACTACAGGAAATATTTAGGAAATATTTCCGTGGTAGTATTTCGTGTTATTTCGTATATCGTTAATAGTTCTGTACTAGTATGTACACCCGAATCCGATCCAAGGAATATTTAATCGCATAAAGGAATATTATTGCCACGCTACTGTACTCTCGTACCGTTATGACTCTCGAGTAGGGAATATATTATCTTCTAGTAATAGTAGTGTATAGTCGCAGTAGTTTGCCCTCTATATTCGTCGCGGTGCAAAATACATGAACATGATGACGACAAGGAGGTGCACTATAGTGTGCGCACGCGCCGCGTTGGTCCAACAGGGGTCAAAGCGCCGCGGCAGACGGAGACCAGGTCATTTCCACCTGTCCCTCACCGCTACCCACCCAGAAACCCGCTCATCTACCGCGTCAACCAACCTACCGCCAGAATGGCGCCAAAGAAGAACGAGCCTGCCAAGGACAAGGAAGACAAGGACGACGCCACCCCAGGTGAGTTGCGCTCGCGTACAGTGGCTGCCTGCCTGCTCGACACGTGATACGGCCAGATTTAGCGAGTTCGGTTCGGGTTCCCTCTAGAAGCGGTGTAATCTAGGACCGCTCGAGGTGTAGGCAGACGAGTGGGAATAGAAACCCAAATGAGACGAGCGGTATCAGCGTCCTGCACGGTAGTATTACGTCCCGTCGAGGCATCAGCGGCAAGATCAATAAGGATGCCGATTGGTGGTGGGAGGGGGGGGGTGGAGAGCGGCCAGGTGGACCTTATGTCTATACTCCGCCGTAAGGAGTGGTTTAATATAAGTGTGAAGCGCAGTAGTTAAAGACATTACATAAAACCGCAGTACATAATGTATTGTAAATAGTTCTGTCATCAGTGGGACGAAACGGTCTGTCATCGGGGGGACGAAACGGTTTGTCATCAGCGGGACGAAACGGTCTGTCATCAGTGGGACGAAACGGTCTGTCATCAACGGGGCGAAACGGTATGTCATCAGTGGGACGAAACGGTCTGTCATCAGTGGGACGAAACGGTATGTCATCAGTGGGACGAAACAGTCTGTCATCAGTGGGACGAAACGGTCTGTCATCAGTGGGACGAAACGGTATGTCATCAGTGGGACGAAACGGTATGTCATCAACGGGATGAAACGGTATGTCATCAGTGGGACGAAACGGTTTGCCATCAATGGGACGAAACGGCCTGTCACCAGTGGGACGAAACGGTCTATCAATCAGTGGGACGAAACGGTATGTCATCAATGGGACGAAACGGTATGTCATCAGTGGGACGAAACGGTCTGTCATCAGTGGGACGAAACGGTCTGTCATCAGTGGGACGAAACGGTATGTCATCAGTGGGACGAAACGGTCTGTCATCAGCGGGACGAAACGGTCTGTCAATCAGTGGGACGAAACGGTCTGCCATCAATGGGACGAAACGGTCTGTCATCAGTGGGACAAAACGGTCTGTCATCAATGGGATTAAACGGTATGTCCTCAGTGGGACGAAACATTATGTCAACAGTGGGACGAAATAGGTCTTTCATCAGTGGGACGGAATTGGTTTGTCATCAGTGGGACAAAACGGTCTCACGTAAGTTGGATATTAATAGGTCGAAGGTCCAAGCGGACATCAACACCTACTGAGAAAGCAAAAGAATTCGATGCGCTCGGAGCGCTAGTCGGGAGGAAACACTAGGCGTCATCTTCGGTGCCCGAGCAGCCGGCGGCGAAGAAGAGCTGTGCAGCAGACAAGGCGAGACAAGGCGAAGAAGCATCAAATAGCCCATGGAAACCGAACCTTCTGACATGGAGAATGCCGGGTTACGGCACGCACTCGCAAGGAGAAAGATCGGCCGCCGGTCGTTTGAGGGCCCGAATCATGAGCGGCCAAGTCCTCTCAGATGCTCAAATGCAGACAGCGCGAAGGCCGATCGATTACGAAAAGCTCATGCAAGCTTACTATCAATCATGTCCTTGCCTCTCCAGTCAAATGAGTTTCGTGTGTGTTCTATGATATCTGAATAGATTGAAATCATGTGTGTTGACATGTTCGAAAGGACGCGCACATGCTCCAGTAGTGCGTCAAGCTCCAAAGGAATCCAAGGGAAAAGAAAAGGTTTCAGAGACTATTGTTACTCCAGGTAATTGTGAATGAAAGTATCAATCCTTGCCTCTTCAATCCCTTCGATGTCTCGTTTGCGAGTTATCTGACTATCCAACATGTCGTCAATTGGCGCAGGCAACCTCGTCGGAAGCAGCCGGCAAATCAGGATCCCCGGGTAAGAAAATCAATATTGCCTTGATGGTGCATGGCGATACCGTTCAGTAGTTAGTCATGATGCCCACTGCAATTGTGTTGAGTGCTCTCTACTCATTCTTTACAGGTTCCCCGACTCAAGGCTCTTCTTTGTCTAAAGGGCCGCCTCAAATAACGGAAACATAGCCAGCGATCGGGATCGAGCCGGAGCCAGAGACGGAGCCTGAAACAGAGCCCACACAGCGGGTGCCCGTGCCCGAGCCCGAGCCAAAGCCGGAGCCTGAAACAGAGCCCACAAGGCGGGTGCCCGAGCCGGAGCCCGAGCCATAGCCGGAGCATGAAACAGAGCCCACAGAGCGGGTGCCCGAGCCGGAGCCCGAGCCATAGCCGGAACATGAAACAGAGCCTACAGAGCCCGAGCCCAAGCTCGAGACTCCAACGCCGACTACATGGCAAGCGTCCGGTTCTCGAGCCTCTGGTTCTCGAGCCCCTGTTGCCGAGGCTCCGAGAAGAAGAGTTCCTGAATTCCTCAGTATGTGCACGGATGAAGAGGTCTTCGGCACAGAGGAAGAACGGAGGCAACGGGCAGAGAAGCGCAAGCAAGCTCTCCACATCATCGGCACTCCTGGACCCAAGAGGAAGACAAAGCTGATGACAGTCGCCTCTATCGGCGACTTCTTTGACGACAACGACGAATAACAAGAATCTATAGATGGCGGCTACAGCGACTTCACTTCGCGGAGCTGGGCTATCCACTGGTTCAAAGATACAAGTGCGGAGGTACATGTCTATCTGTACATCGAAGCCCGCTAACCGGCAAGGACTTTTTCGATGATCCGAAGGGGCCACTTCTCGCTTGCCTCGGAAAGATCAAGGACGTCGAGCTGACCTCGGACGGACGCTACGAAATGTTACACAGTTGAGGTTTCTGAATTGGTGTGTCAATCGTGTGTCAATAAGTATTTATATCCCCATGCTTGGTTCCGCAGATCCGTCTGGAACCTTATCGCTTGACACTGTACAAGGAGATCAGGATTGAAGTCGTCTTTGAGAGGTTGCTACTTTACGCGATCCAGCCGCCACTCTCTCCCCAACCGCGGTTCCAATCTTACTACGCATGGACTTTGGTCGAGCGCCATGTGTTGGCGCAGGCGCTGAGAGGTTTCGCGGATGGTACGATTGACATCGATGACTTGGCCAACATTAACAAGGATTTTGAGAACGCGCTTCCATACGTCGATGCGTTTGCCGTCCCGCCGGCCTTGAATGGCCTCTCCAACACCGGGGCCGTCGACTGGATCTCTTACGGCCATCTCAAAGTCGAGATTGCTGATCGAGAGGTGAAGATATCTCACGGTGGCGACATCAACATGTTATACGCCGACAAAGTCAACCTCGTCACCGATAAGGATACGGGACTACGTCACATTTTCAGCTTCCCATCCGATAAGTTCGTGGCTCGGCCGCCGGAATTTGAATTCCGTTCCCCAAAGCAGCAAGACTGCAATTTGGTGGCGCAAAGCTTCAAGGTAAAAGCCTTTCGTGACTAGTTGTACCTATCCGGATCAAATGCGTAGACAAACCCAAGTACTTATTGGATGCCTTGCATTTGTTCTTTAGAGGAATCCTTCCCTATCCGCCGAGAATTTCTCAGTGTCCTTTCCGGTGTACAGAGTGTCCTCCGGAGAGTATGAGCTCCTCGCTCTGACCATGGCCAACTTCAAGGAGCTAGTCGCAACATTCGAAGGCGGGGAGAAGCCGAGATTGGCGGATGCAAGTCCTACAAGCCAGAGATCGACGTCATCATCAAGTTTCTAGACTTTCAGGGCGCGCTTCAAGCCAACATCGACGGCAGCCACAGACGGGAGGCAAAGCTCATGGTGAAGCGAAACTACCCGGAAATCTACGAAACCAAGGCATCCGCTTCACGTCGGACAAGATGTACATCGGCCTCTCGCCGGAAGTCTGCCGCTACATGTCTACGAGGCTCAACGAAGCGGGTCACGCCGTCGTGGGAGACACGTCCATGCACAAACTCATGGTGAGCGACAAAACCTCCCACATTTGTACCAAGCTGGTTGTAGGACCAAATAGGCGTAAAGTGTGACAAAAATCGTTTCTGCCGTCAGTGGGTAAAAATAGATATGTCATCAGTGGGACGAAACGGTCTGTCATCGGGGGGACTAAACGCTTTGTCATCAGTGGGACGAAACGGTCTGTCATCATCGGGACGAAACGGTCGGTCATCAGTGGGACGAAACGGACTGTCAATCAGTGGGACGAAACGGTCTGTCATCAGTGGGGCAAACTGGTTTGTCATCAGTGGGACGAAACCGTATGTCATCAGTGGGGCGAAACGGTCTGTCATCAGTGGGGCAAAACGGTTTGTCGTCAGTGGGACGAAACGGTATGTCATCAATGGGACAAAACGGTCTGTCATCAGTGGGACGAAATAGGTCTGTCACATATTGGTTTGTTTGTTCCCCTGGTGACAAGTCTCATAATCGTATGGTAAATTTGAAATCAGTTTGTTTGTGCATAACCTTCGCAGATGTTTCGAAAGCTGGTATGCCCAACATGCTGCAACCCGCCCGGGCTTTAGGGTACTTCCGCAAATTAGAGTCGTGTAGGAGTTCAAGAAGTCTGAAGTTCTTCAGGTTGAACTAGAGAAGATTGGCATCAAAGATGAGAAGAGCAGCGAGTTCTCAAATTTGATTGATTTCTGCTCGCGCCCGCAACGGTTAGCTGCCTACATATTGAAAATTCATCTTGAAAATGCTCCCGGGCTCTGACCCAATTGTTTTGCGCAGTGTTTTTGAGCCACTTGAGCAGATTTCTGAAGCCTAACGGCATGTTAAGCTCGGGGTTCGAGGATGGGATGAAGCCGCCGAAATACTCCAAGCGCTCTGCAAACACTACATGAATGAACTTTCTAGTCTCAACCGTCTTTACGGCAGGGACCTTTCCCAGAAGGAAGTGAGGAAGGTTTACGAAACAATTCGGAAGCCTATCAATGCTATCCTCGATAACAAGAAGTACGGCTTTGGCAAAGACAGAGCTCAATTCCGAGTCGCCCTCATGGAGGTAAGTTGCGACCTACCCCAGTGTCTATTAATCACATGGAATGCTATCATTCCTTTCTCCGTACCGAAGTTTTGTTTTTCGACTCAGGATGATGGCTTCGGCCCCGGTAAGCCCTGGCTTGACGAGCCGTCTCTTGCTAAGTAGAGCGACGGCGCGGATCTTTCTGTGGGCCAGATGTACTAACTTGGTGGTTGGACTGCTTATCCAAGGCGAGCACAATGTGACCCCAAACCTATACGAGTTGGTGGATGACATAAAGCATGCCGGCGACACACGCCCCATGGCTGTTACGCACACCAACGCGGAGTGGCTCGCGATGATTGAGACCTAGAGGTTTCGCGATCTCTTACGCCGAGCAAGCATCAAGGTCACGAATGCCATTGACACGGCAAAGGGTAGGGAGGCAATCCGACTGCTGGCGCCAGACGAACCGGCCAGGAACTGGGGGAAATATCTCTCGGACCACATCGTTATCGATTGGGATGTGCAAGCCAGTGTCGGACCAGCAAGCGGCCGCTCGCCTTGACGCCATCCCCAAGTTCCGAGCCAAGGTTGATGACCTCGGCCCAACATGCTTCCCCTGAAAGTTCAAGGATTTGTTCAAAGGTGCTCATCGCTCCGGTCCTTTGATGGTTTTGCTGACCCCTCCTGCCTGAGTGGGGGACATGAAATCCGCCGATTGTCTCACACCACTACCGGTTCGAGAGCATATCGCCGCTACCAACACCAACATCAAGAGTGAGGCGTATCGCATCAAGAATCAGATGCCGGACTTGGTCATCTCATTCTTCACAGCGTTTGCTCTTCTGGCATGTGCGCCGGAGCTCATCGCGGTTTCTGCTCCGAATGTTTCTGATGAGCTATGGATATCGATGAAGGTAAGATCTTGTGCAACCGCAAATGCTCTTCTGAATTTTCATTGTGAGCTATTAACCCGAATCTGTTTTATAATACACACATGCCGAGGCACTTCCGGTGATGCCCAAGGGCGAAGAGGTCGACAAGGATGACGTGATCTATTTGAACAAGGAGCTTTGCAAGACTTGCATTGTGGAGGGGGACTGCAAGGCTCCCGCGACAAAACAAGCCGTCGCGGACGCCATGTCGGCAATTCGTGCCAGGAAGGCCACAGTCTACATTGCCGACGCGCTTTTCGGAGCTGGTTCGCACACCTAGGACTCGAAGGAAGTTGCGTGGGGCACGGACGACTTCAACGGCGTGTTTGCTTTCGCCAGGCAAGATACCCCCACAAGATGGCTAGATGGTTGTGCTGTCATTTACATGATTTCCTATTTAACCCGCAGGCAGGTGAATATCGTGGCTGGATATTCTGACGTCTACACTGCTCTTACTTAATGGGTGCCATTTCTTCATCCACCTCTCGGACCAGCAGCTTGGATCCGCAATCACAGCCGTACAAAAACAAGCTGCGGGCCTCATGTTTTACGTCTTGACTTGGGCCAAGGATTGCGGGATGAAGATGGGCAGTTCTCTGCGTCACGACGCTGAGTACTACCTCTACGTCAAGAAGCCCCCGCCAAGCATCATAGCTGACAACATCCGTTCCGATGATCCCTGAAGGCAAGATTTGATCCGTTAAAAATAGCCGGCTTGTATTTATCATCACTCGCTGAGCCGGTTGTGCCTTTCCATGTTCTCTACATCCATCATGCTGGGTCACTTCAAAGACACTGCGAAATTGAAGGATGAGAACAAACAGACGGTGAACAAGTACCAAAAGCCTATCGCTCTCTTCGCCAAGCACGTGAAGATGGCGGCAACAGACGAGACAACAATCGTCGACGTCACATCCGGAACCGGGACAACCGCGGTGCGTGAGGGGTGCACCCCGGGTGAGTGACGTAATGGGATCAACAAATAAAATTAACGCCTGTGCGGTTTGCCACGCCTTTTAGGTCGCTGCGGCCTTTTCCGTGTGGTGGAACCATATGCATCCGAGCTACTCGTTCCCACACAAGAACTTGAAGACCATCCTCATTGACAACCAGAAGACGCAAATCGCTGGGATGAAGTCCAGGATAACCTAATGGTTCAAAGAGAAGCCATGGGACGAGACTCAAAGACCGCGTCCATATGACTTCGAGAAGTGGCCTGGTCTACCCCTTCCAAAGACCGAGGGAGAGGAGCGGGCAGAGTGTGCAACGGCGGAGAAGAGGAGACAAGAGGCGACAAGAGGCGACAGAGCGTTGAGGGGATTATGTGCTCGAAGATGATGATATGTAGTATAATTCCGCAAAATTAGCCGCTCATATGTTTTGTCCCGGCTTTGACGGAGTTTCAGCCCCCGACGGCACAAACTACTTGTAGCCATCAAGCCCCCCGCCCTTTTTTTGTCCCAGTTTGGACAGAGTTTCAGCCCCCGACGGCGCAAACTTCTTGTAACCATCTCGTTTCCTTCACTCTTTTGATTTGCCCCTGTTTGGACGGAATTGGTTTCTCGACTTGGCACAAAATGAACCAACCGGCATTCATATTAGCTAGCAGTCCCACTGCTGCCCCCAAACCCTAATTTAGACCTAACCACAATGCACCGCGTGCCTCGGTGCATAATAGGTTGCATTACTGTTAAGGACTTATCAACGCGTGAGTAGGCAGCAAGAGTTGACCTGCTACCTTTTCCACGCTCAACACGAGCATGTGGTCGCGTATATGGATGCTCAACATGAGCAGAATGGCGCTCAACGGGCACGATCAATATGTTCAACACGAGCATATTGATGTTCGCCACGAGCAGTATCATGCTCGGCATCTAGATCAGCATAGGATTCGGGTTTCCTCACTTGTGGAGGGTTTCGACGCAGCATCCGACTTCTCCTCTCGACGGAAACGAGGATTGGTCTGCGAGGGTTGTGAATCCTCATTATCAACCAAACCCTCCACTGCATGGCTAACATCAGTAGAAGGCAACTGACCCTCCGCTGCCAAATGGGCATCCGGATCATCCGATTGGGATGGCTGAGTGGGAGGTAAAGGGCGTCTGCGCCGACTTGGTGAAGGCTTGCGCCGCTTATCAGACGACGGCGAGTCCGCGCCGCTTATCAGACAACGGCGACTCCGAGAGAATCCGAGTGGAAGGCCTTGCGAGGGCCTGACGAGCTGCTTCAGCAGCACGAGCCTTACTCTTTTTTTATTTTTAGAGGGGCCGTGCTTAAGCCATGGTAAGACAAACATCGTTCTGTAAACATGTATCACGCATCGGCAAAATTAATGTGTGGCTCAACAAGAGCAACAAGCAGTGAAAGTTGCTATTTTGAGAGCAACATGCATCTCAAAAGACCCAACAAAGAGGTCACTATCTTTGGGTCTCTGTGATGACACAAACTGTGAGAAGAACATGTATGTGCATGAACTGCTCCTCAAAATATGAATATGTAAAGAGTCCCAACATAACTTCTTAATAAGAGTTTCAAGAATATTTTGATCTGGCAACAGCCGGTGATACGGCAGCCAGTGATAATTAATGCCGTCTATATACTAAAGTTGAACGACGACAATCTCAGGGTCGTTCGTAAACGGCGAATAAAGGTCGTCCAAAGATACTTCTCGGACTACCAACAGAGTAACAAACTCATGCATAGACAACTGCGATATAGTAGTGGCACTGTTGGACAGGGTTCGACCATGTATTGTTTTTTTAACTGAGATATAATTAGACGAACGGAGGGCCGGCGACGCCATTTTAAGATCGACGCTCGGTCACGAGTCGACAGGGAAGGCAAACGTGAAATGGGAAGGTAGTGTCTTACCTGTATGTCGCGGTGAGGACAAATCGACGAAGTGTTGCGGTCGAGGAGTGTCCACACCGCTTCCCGCGGTAACCCGCACCGTAGTGCGAAACCTGCCCGAAGATGTTATATCCAAAATGCCGTTTTCCGCCCAGTCACCTGCACGCGTGCGGGTGCGGCACAGCGCCATGTACAGGACAACCCACTCGTCACCCTGTCAAAGTCACTCAGTCAAAGCCCCCCCCCCCCCCCCCCCCCCCGCAACCAACCGAAGCACCGGCCCCCGTGGGGGCGCAATGGACCCAAAACGGGACTTTCGGCTGCCATGCGCGGCTGCTCTGGCCTCACAGGCCAAGCAGTTCGGCATCTCCGTGGCCACCCTCAAGACCTTGTACAGTACGCCAACCCACCCTCATCCCTCAACTTCGCACCAATGCCGCTGCTTTGCTCGGCCTTATTAAGGTGCCTTTAACGGTTAGAAGACCAAGCCATGTGTATGAGGAAACTTTCTGCCTATTGGATTCTCCCCTAGTATGTTTTACAGTCCCTCAATCGCGTTTCCCTGGATGGGTATTTCTGTGGCAGAGCGCGAGTGGGAGGATGGCACCGGCGGGGGCGCGGCACCCACCCGCAGCCAACCCGGCCGCGCAGCCCGGACCAACCCCCGCTACCCGAACCACGACGGCACCAGGTCCCTGGACCTGTCCTCGGATGAGGACGTGGTGGGTAGTGGGTCGAAGTGAGAGTGCGAGGGGAGCGACGAGGAGGACGATTTCGAGCTGTCCCCGACTACCGGACGCAACCTGACGACCCCGGAGCGTCTTGTTAAGCACGGCACCGTCATACGCGGTAGTGCCGCTTACTGCTTGCCATGCCTCGCCGAGGCGGAGGCCTTCAACATCACGGACGTCGATGGCGGGCAGTCCACCGGCCTGCTCTACAAGTGAGGGCTGCAACGTGCCTAAGCGATGGCGGCGGGGTTGGGCGGTTGATAATTACAATTAACTTGTAATGCCACTCGTAGTTGCTACATGCCATTCTAACTTTTCTGTTGCCGCCCCCCGCCCGCCCTTCAGGATACCGGCCGGCACGCTCTGCCGGTCGTGCAAGCAGGGCGCCATCAGCCGCTTCATCCCCCATGACGTCGAGGGGGAGAAGACAGTGGTGCGCTACAAGGTCTTCAAGGGCCTAGTCGGCGCCAAGGGCGGCATCTCCGGCAAATACACCGAATGGTCAGTCACTGGCGTCGGTATCCAGCATGAAGGAGTACGAGCCCTCGTCGGCGAGCTCCACCTTAAGAGGCTTCGTCATTAGCACCTGCGAGGAGATGGAGCGGTTCCTCGGGCTGGCGGACTTCTCGTCGCGTTGCTTTGGGCAGTTCTTCTTCGCACCGGCTGCTGGCACTATCCGCGCCCCAGTCCCCCCCGCTCACTCTCTCTGTGCGCTCTACAGAGTATGGGAAGGGGACAAAGTTGTACACCATGAAAGTGGTGTACAATGTCGTCACCATTCCCACCGTGAGGTATGGGCAGTGGGACTGGCCGCGGGACTTCCAGACAGACATCAAGAAGTGGCCGCGCAGGCCGCCGCCTGAGTACGCCAAGCCGCGGACAGCCATTGATGCCAAGTTAGAGACGGGCCTCCGGCTTTGTTGGAAGAAGCAGTATGATGCTGGAGTGCCGGAGGCGGACCTGCTGGTGTCCGCGGAGATAGCGATGTACATGCGCAACGTGGCGAATGAAGAGGTTAGGCCGGCAGCCACTTCCGCTGGCTCTCCCGCCCCAAGCTAACCAGACGGTCGGAAGCCCCGGCGTGCCGATGGGGCAGTAGGCAATTACGGCGGTGTTAGCAACACGGAATCCCCAGCATGCTGAGCGATGTCAGCATGCTCATGGCTGCCCATGCCCGCCTTGAGAGAGAGCAGCGCAAGAGAGTGCGTGAGGGAAAGAAGATGCTCGCTGACAGGAAGGCGGCGGCCAGGCGCTAGCCGTGCGCTGTAATATTTTCCCTTCATCTTTCAAACGTTGGATTGCAAATGTCACAAAAAAACTATTACAATGTGGTACTATGGGGGGAGGGGGCTGTGGTGCTGCGGCTCCCGTGGGCGCAGCCCGTTTGGTGCCCGGGGGGGAGGAAGGGGGGGGGGGGGGGTGCGGGGGGGCGCTGTACGTGGGCGCAGCGCACTTCTTGCCCCGCCCGCGGGCCCGGCTTCGCCCGCTCTAGTGTGGGCAGCTCATGTTGGTGGCCTTCGTGAATTTTCATGTAGCCAAAGACCTCCCCTACCCGGAACTCTGGGAGCCCAGCAGTGCCCCTCCGGTAGGCAGTCTTTGTGACGGAGCGAGCGTGCTCAGACCCGTGGCAGCTGCAGTTCAGCAGGTCGCCATACCTCCTGTTGTAATCAGGGATATGGCACTGCAGAATGTGACAATACACGGTGGCAGCGTCATTCTCACCTGCAGCATTGACAAATGCCTGCACGAATTTCTCTGCCACCTGCTTGACATGTTGTGCGCGAGCCTCCCGCAGGTGCAAAGGTGGCAGCTGGGCGGTGCCAGGGCGCGCGCTGGGTCCACGGGCTCCAAGAGCAACTCCCATAGCTGCTTCCAGATGTGAAGGCGGTCTGCGCCTTCTCATCATCGGAGGCGCTCACCGTCGGGTAAGTCTACCTGACGTGCTCCAGCGCCTTGTCGTAATGGGCGATCAGCTTGACGCACACTGCGCCAATAAAGGACTCCTTCTTCTGACCGGCCAATAGAGACAGCATCTTGCTTCTTGTTCTGTCTCTTCTTGCTGTTGTTGATTGTGATGCAGAGCTCGTCGAACATCCATTGCCGCAGCGCCTGCAGGTCCTCTGGGGTGGCGCAGTAGTGGCGTTGGACCGTGTAGCAATACAGCCCCGCCGTGATGCGGAGGTTGATGTGCGACAAATCAGGTATCTTAAGCTTGGCGCCGACGTTTAGCAGCGGGGGCTTGAGAAACCTGCAATGTGCATATAGGTATAAACAATCAGCAACATAATAATAGCATTACCAATCAGCATGAAACATATTATAATACATATGCAAACGCTGCAAAACAACTCGATATAACAAACCTTTGCGCAGCATGGACATTGCAAATTCCCTCAGTCCGTTCTTGATCTTCTTTGGGGGGACATCGCCATGCGTGCGGATCATCTTGTTGCAGGACATGCACTTGTATGCCTTGTCCACGATGCCCTTTTGAAAGCTGTGAGACGCCTTGATCTGCCGGATCAGCTCCCTCCACTCTGCCCCCTCCGCCTGCAGCTGCTCCCATGTCACATGGAAGTGTTTGGTAACGGTTGTGCAACAACTGCACCCCTGGTTTGCCACATAGCGCCACACACGAGCCCCACATCAGCAAACCATAAGTAGCAATACTTCATATATATGTTATACGTATAATATAGTATACATAATATTATACATGGACACGATGCATTTGTGATTGCAATGTCAAATGCATGGGCATGCCTTCTCTGCCGAGCAACCACATTGCCCGATGCTTGCATTATGATACTTGTTGTCCCCCCTCGCGCACCATCACTGGCACCTTAGTGCCATCTGGTAGCGTCACTCCCTTGATGGCAATGCCATTGAGTTCGTCGAAGAAGCGCTTGCCCTTCTCCGCCAACACCCCATAGGCGCCATCCCCCTCGTACATGAGGACAGGGATGTTCCCTACCAAGCTGTTGTTATGTAGACCGTCATGCTAGACCATCTTGGTCACTCCGGTGGTCTGCTTGACACCCTTACTTATAAGCGCCAGCAGAGTCCACGGTGCCATAGACATGGGGGGGTGCTGCGCAGAGTCCGGGGCGTAGCCGGACGACCATCTAAGGTCCCAGATGCGGTTGGCCACAGCCGTCCCGATGGGGACGGCTGCAGTTACGATTTTGCCCTCCAGCAATTGGTGTTCCACGCCGAGCTCCTCCATCGCATAGCCCCTCCATTCTCTCACCGCACAGTTCGAGGACTGCTGCGGGAAGGGGACGTCGAACAGTGACCGGGTGCGTGGCACGTGCACGCCTTTGACCGGATCAAACCATTGCCCGATGCCCCGGATCATGCGATGGTGTTTCTTGTCACTGCATTTGCAACGTGATTTTAGGCAGGTGTCCAACAACGGCCAAAAGTGCTCTTGAATCTCGCCGACCACAGCCGTCACTGCGTGGCGACAGCACGGGCCGTAGCACGGCGCTCCGGATGGGGCAGGGGGCTGGTAGCGGTCGGTGAGCTTGGCTGCAATGTGCCTTTGCAGCCATGCTCCCTCCGCGTCGTCTTCGGCACGACCTGCCGCCGCGTCTAAGTACTCTTCCATCTACTTAGCGGCGTTGTTCGCGGACCACTGCGAGAAGGTGCGGGGCACCTTCAAAACGCACTCGCTGGCATGCCGTGCTGGAAGACGGTGCACCGCCACAATCTCGAGCGCCTCGCTGACCTCCTCGTGCTTGCGCTTGACGAGCGCAAGATGGCGGCGCGTGTTCTCCAATGTAGCTTCTTTACGCGCGCGCTCGAGCTGCACGCGCATGCCGGCTAGCTGCTTGTCCTTTTCATGTACCGCCCGAGCTAGCTGTTGAGCGCGTTGCACAGCCTCGCCCTTACGGAGCTACTTAACCTCAGCATGCAGCTCGATCAGTTGTTCCTCAACGCTCCGGCGTGCGAGCTGTTGCTTTTGTGCTGTCGATTGGGCGGCCGCCAGATGCGACTCCAACGAGGCGACCGCGCCATCGCGCCCGGCGTGCGGGCGCGCAGCGGAGCGCCGTGCCCCACACGTAGTCCTGACGAAGCGCCCATGCGCGCCGCGTTCGGGGCATTGTCCTTGTTGCGGCGGGTCAAGGCCGTCGACAACAATAGCTGGTGCATTAGTTACTCGCGTTTTGCGGGCGACGGGCGGGCGGGCTGTTGCCTCATGCCGCGTCCGCGGGCGATTCGGTACCCCAGACAACACCATCGCGGTCAAACCCTGTAACTATACGAGTCCCCCCCCCCCCCCCCCCCCCCCCCTCCGCCCACGGGCCTCTTGCCAGTCTCTTGGACTTACTGATGACCGACCTGATGGCCAGCTCGTTGTGCGGGTGGGTCATGTGGCAGGGATGATGGCATGGCACCGCCGCCGCCTTTTGTATTGTCCGTGGTGTATTCGGAATCCGAACTACGGTACGGGTTTCCGCGGGAAGCGATGTGTCGTTGGGTTTTGTCGGAACTGCCGACTCAGCTCGCCAAGGTCGCATGAGACCTAATTTGGTGGTAATGCGCGAGCTACGGGGTCTGAACCACATCCCGAGTTCGCGGAACTGGCAGGTATGATGGTGCGCAGCCTTATGAGGCTAACGAATGTGTGGAGTGGTGCCAAAAATGCAGCGTTATGAAGTTACAGTGGCAAACAGATTCGATGTGTGCTGCGTCAATAAAACTACGGGGTTCTTGCCCGGTCGGGCCGTAAACGCAAGCTCAACCCGTATAAGGGCGAGTAGCCGCATAAGCAATTTACATAATATTATATGTACCTGGGTCATCAGAATATCAAGATTGCTAGGTTTTACTCAGGGTATTATCATCCCCTTACAAGCAGATACTTATTCCGCCGTACGGTAATATCTCAAGTACGACTTTGTGCGCGGCGCGGGTTGTGTTAGGGATAGTAGGGGTATAGTAGTTATTAGTAGGTCATATTCTCTTTATGGGAGCGTACCATCTTCCCCCATTTCCCTCCCCCCACACATCCGTTGCCTGGGTGTATCCGACGTCCGTCCTCGGCCCTCTGAATCACCAATCCTCCGTCCGCCTCCACCCCCGGTTGGGGATGGGGGCGGGGCTCGTGCACGGGTGGCATCTTGGCACCTTGGACCCGCCCGTGCTGTCATTGCCGCGGAGGAGCAGTGCGAGCTGGACACCGGCATCTTCTGTCGTTGCTAGTCCGGTCTACTTCTCGTTCGCTGTAATTTCATTGAGCACCCTCTCCTTTCCTGTCATGTCGGCGCCTCCACCTCACATTCGACCTAGTGCCGCAATTGGAGTGGCCCGGGATGTTGTGCTGGGGAGGGAGCTCTACGTTCGGCAGCGTGGGACGCGACCCATCTGGCGGCGGATTAGGCGTTGGGAGGCCCCCGTCGGTTACCCGCCCGTGGCGCCCCTTTCTGAGTTACCCCCCCCCCCCCCCCAGTTCCGCTTTTTGCTGCAATACTCTTCGAGGCTCCTCTCCTGTCGGCCTCGTCTACGTCACATTATTCGGCCTAGTGCCGCTATTAGAGTGGCGCTATTGTGTGTTGGCGCGGGCATGGTGATGTCCCTACTGCATGGAGCGGTGGCTGGCGGGTGGCGATGCCCGGTCGGCGGCTGCCATGGCGGTTCCCGCATCTAGTGGCCCGCAGCTCCATTTCCTTCGTCTGGATTTCTGTGTGGATTATTTCTTGAAAAGTGCCGCTAGCACATTCCTGCTGGTCCAGACGATGATTATGACGACGATGATGGACATGCCCTCTACTGTGACGATGGTGACGTGAGGCTGACCACTGACCATGCCGATGAGGCCGACCTGTTGGCCGCTGCGGAGGCTAAGCTGCACACCTTCCGTTGTTGCAACATGCTCCCCAAGAGGACAGAGGACCCGTTGAAGAGGTGGGAGAAGCATGCCTTATTCTTTCCCCCTCATCTCTGAATTAGCTAGGATTGCTTTATGTGTGCCATGCTCACAGATTGAGTGCGAGCGCGCGTTCTCTCTTGCTGGTATTTTCACCATGCACTTAAGACATAGAATGAACCTCGATAACATGGGTGCCTGCGTCTTCGTTCAGAAGAACGTGGACTTGCATGCCAAGGTCAGGGAGCTATTGGCGTCGTACTACGGGGAGGCTGCTTCCAGCGCCGTGGCGGCGGATCTACTCAAGCCATGCGGAGAGGATTGGCTGGCCAGCCATGTCCTTGAGGGCGAGGGGGAGAGGGAGGCCAGCCGCATTCAATGGGAAGCGGCGGAGTCCATGCTGGAGGAGTATGGAGCCGAGCCAGCGGATGAGGAAGCGGGGGATTAGAGGGGGTTTTATGCCATCATGCTTTTTTCCGCATGTTTCACTATGCATGCGTTGGGACATCATCGTTGGACACACACATATGTACACACAGTAGGATTTTCCCCTCTGTAGGCTATTTATTGGCATAGTACAACTTCCAACACGATTGCTGCCCCTCTGCATCCGCCATGGCTCCCCCTTTGCCCTTCATTGTTGCAAGTACTCATGGCAGTACTTAATGATACATGGCGAATTCAGTTGGTTGCCAGATGTAATCTCTTCCAATATGCCGGTGGCATTACACATCTATCATGTAGCGGTCCGACTCGGTACCGCGGATAGGCAGCTAGTAGCGCTATCCTGATGATTTAGGAGTTGTAGCGCGTACTGTATGTCACAAGGAATATTACTGGCGTCTGGTTGTGGCCGTACCAGTAAATGATACGCGTGCCGAAATATCAATACATCAGTACATGTACAAATACTTGGCCAGAATCTCGGCGTCACTAGTTTGTGGTGGTACTAGGGTAGTCGCTAGGCGTGTCCCTAACATTCCCACCCCTATGATAAATGACGGACTGGAAAGTGTCTCTTCGCGTCGCCGAAGGCATGGCGCAGATGTCGGTTGGCAGTGGAAGCGTGATATAGCAACAGCAACAACAACAGTAGGTGTCAACGCTCCGGAATGGACTCTGGAAAACGCGACGGGTGGCGCGCTCGCAGGTTGGCGTATTCCTTCTAGTGTAGCGTGTCTTGTAGATGTCGGCTCGCCCTCGCGAAGTCGTGTAGCGCCTCGACACGTCGCAGCGCGCTGTACGGCTCTCAGCT
>VCJN01002965.1:0-59779 GCA_006384855.1 Tetraselmis striata | reverse complement strand
ACTCAGCGTCGACAGCTTCGAGATGGCGACGAAGGGTGTCCAGGGTTGTCAGCTCCTCGCGGGCGACCATCGCTGCTGTCTCCACGCGGGCGTTGGTCTGCTCCGGGAGCTGAGACAAGATGAGTCCAGCCATAGCAGTGTCGTTGGGGCGGTCCGCCTCGGGGAGCAGATGAAAGGCTCGGACGATCTTGGACGCAAGATCGACTGAGTTGCGCGCCATAGACGAGTTGTTGGGGGCGATCTTCAGGTTCTTGACATGCGTGTGAACGAGGGAGTGAAAGGTCGCGCAGCCGTGCACTTTCTTGATAAGCTTGCTCCTAAAGTCGGAAAAGTCGGCGAAGTAGGTAGCAAGGGTGATGCCGGTGGTCAGTTCACGGTCGACAGGAGTCAGGGAGTCGATGAGGGCACGGTAGAGGACGCCGGTCTCGCTGTCGGAGTCGAACTAGCGGAGTAGCCATTGCTCCAGAGCAGGGGTCAAGTAGAGGCCGTGGACAGTTTCGGCGATGGTAGAAAGGAAGCGGTTGAGGGCAGACATGTCACGACGGTCAGAGATGCGTCGATCGGCAGGGATGTCGTTGGTAGGGGCGCGGATGGCGAGCTTGCAGAGCTCAGCTTGGACAGCACGAGAGACCGGGTCGATATCCATAGGTTGAGTCATGGTAGAAGGTTGAGCAGGGATAGCGGTAGCTTGGCTGCGGGTTGATACGGGCATACGCTGAGGAGCGCGGGGGGGGGGGGGGGAGGCGACAAGGACTCGCGAAACCAATGTGGGGTACAGTAATGCTCTAATGCAATTAAAGGCAAGGAGGCACAGGTTGTGGGGAAACAATATCGAATGTTACATGATCATCAGCTGGTTCAGCTATTTATCGGCAGTCAGCAGCACAAAGGCAGAGCAGCGGCAGAGCAGCTCAATGGTCAGTCTTGGGCTTTACGGAAATATAGCATCGGGGAATGTCAGTAGCAGCATCGGGGAATGTCAGTAGCAGTATCGGGGACTTTTAGTAGTAGCATCGGTGATTGGGATTGATAATGATAAATGGTATGCGTACATGTTACAGTACGAGTTACAGAAGTACGGCAGGTAGTGATATGATATAGAAAATGATAATAATATGAGATAAGTGGGTATGTGGGTATAGTGCAGGGTTAGGTGTAGTCCTAACAGTACCTGGCGAAACGCGGCAACTTGGCGTTTTCCTTCGACTTGTAGGACGGCTACTACGCCCTGGGCTTGCGGGAGGACGTCCGCGACTACTTAACAATCAACGTACGTGGCACCCTGTGGCGCTTCGCGGCCCTCCCCATGGGTTGGTCGCTAAGCCTTTACTACTGCTGCCCTCTGATGGCGGTCATGGTGCGCTACCTGCGGCAACCAGAATTCGCGACCTACAACAGCTACGGCCGGCCCTTCCGTCGACGCTTGCGTCGCCGCAAGGCGCGCGGCATTTGCCCCCTACCCTTCATCGACGACTTCTTGTTTCTCGCACCTTGGCGCCAGCTGGCTCTACGCCTACGGGCCGAGGTCGAGCGAGTCTGGGGGCGCCTGAGCCAGGCCAAACACCCCACCAAGGCGCACCCCGAGCCCACCTAGCTAGCAGCTGCAGCACTTAGGCCTGGACTTGGACCTTGTCACTATGCAGTTCCGCGCCCCAGCGGCGAAACAGCGTCGGCTCTCCAACCTGACCCGCGACCTCCTGTGCATCGCTGCGCGCCGCCGCCGCCACGCGCCGGCCAAACTGCTTGCGTCTCTCGCCGGGCAGGGCCACTTCCTCTACCTCGCGATGCCTCCGGCGCGTTTCTACCTCCGCGAGGCGCACACCGTCCTGGGTCGATGCTCCTCTCCGAGTGGCAAGGTCGTTTTGACGCGTCAGCTGGTTCGCGACTTGGAGTGGTGGCGCTATGTTCCCACGCGCCACAACGGCGCACCGATTCTGCGCCCGGTGGAGACAGCCTATCTGCACACAGACTCCAGCCAGTACGGCTGGGGTGCGGTGCTGTGCGAAACTACGGAGGCACGCGGATATTGGTACGAGGAGGATCGTCGACGTCATATCACGTACAAGGAGCTCATAGCGGAACGTCTCGCCATACAGTCATTTTTGCCACGGCTGATGGGGCGCCGCGTACTTTTGTACGAGGACAATCAGGCGGTGGTGCATATCCTGTCCAATTTGACTACTCGGCCACCGGTTCTTATATGGCGGTTCGCAAGCTATGATATTCGCTGGATGTACACGATATTCGTTATCGAGTACGGTACATCCAGTCTACAGCGAACGCATGGGCGGACAAGCTTTCGCGCGAGAAGGATTTTTCCGACTGGATAATCAATCCTCGTATATTCCGGTACGTCGATCGCATCTGGGGACCTCATTTTGGTCGACCGATTCGCGACTATGGAGAACGCTTTGGTGCCTCGGTACAACTCGCGGTGGACAGTCCCTGGTACCGAGGCGGTGGACTCCTTGGCCCAGTCGGACGCCACGTGGCGCGCCGAAGTGAACTGGTGCAATCCCCGTGGCAACTGCTCGACGATCTGGTGCTAAAGCTGCAGCACTCGGGCGCCGCGGCGACCGTGGTCGCCCCGGCCTGGCACGGCCGCCCTTGGCTCCAGCAGCTACACGAGATGGCTACCGAGGTACAGCACTACCCTCCTTCCCGCGATCTGTTCTTTCCCGGGCTGCTCGGGCGCCGCGCCGGCGTCGGGCCGCCGCCCTGGAGCGTGATGCTCTTCCGCCTTCCCTTCCGTCCTTCTTCTACGGTCGCGACGCGCCAGAAACCGGGCGTTAAGTAGTGCTGCTGCTACGTTGGACGTTTCCGCGGACGCTTTTCAGGTCTCCCGTACGGATGCTCACAGCAAACGACACCCGACTACGGGTACGGGTTGACATCGAACGTACCGTCTGCACCATGGGCAGCGATTATGCGACCTGGGCTACTGCGGTTTTTGTATTTTTTTTCGCCCCCGGGACAGGACTGGCACCAGCTACTGCGGTTACTCGGCGACGACGAGGTTGGGCGCCGTGCCGCAAATTTCTTGATGTCTTCGCGCGGAACGTACCGTGTAGTCTTACGGGTCCGAATTCAACCTATTATTCTGCGAGTTCTGCGCGCAAAATGGGAGGCTGCCGGACACGGCTGATCCGCCGCTCATCGTTCGGTACATCTCTTGTTTTGCGGCACGTGGCCGCAACGAGGCTGGTGCCTTTGGACCCTACCTTTCAGCGATCAACGCATTTTTCACCGATAACTTCAAGGAGCCGCCGGCGCTTGGGCCTTACGTCAACCAGGCGATGCGCGGTTGGGAGCTGGCTCAGCAGGTGCTGGACACCCCGGACTACCGGGTACCTTTGCCTGCGGACGTCGCCCTCGCATGTGTTCGTGCGCAGCGGCTGGTTTCTCACAGGTCCACCGCGTGCGACCTGCCCACATTTCGTGCCCTGCTCGTTACCGCGGTCAATTTCCTTTTTTGTCACCGCGCGGGTACTGCTAGTACTGGGTGCGCCGTGCGCGATTTGGCGGTTGATTTCCGCAGCATTACGCTGTATCGTCGAGTACTTAAGGGCAAGCATTCCGGTGCGCCTCAGCCGGTGCTGCAAATTTCCCGCGAGGCCCACCCCGAAATCGCGGAGCTTTTGGAGTTCTTCATTACCTGTCGTGATCACGTGCCGCCCGGTGCTTCTCGGTTTTGGCAGTTCCTTGATGAAGATCCCGGCACGCGGACCGCGGCTACTGTCTCCGAATCCGTTACTGCCGCTGCCTTGGCGGTTGACGCTACCCCGCCTGCTGGTTTCTGCTGGTCGTCGCACAGCCTTCGCAGTGGCGGGGCGTCCGCGGCCTCGGCCATGGGCGTCCCTATGCCTACGGTTCGCTGGCTTGGCGGCTGGAAAGTGGGCAGCGGCGTGGTGCTCAATTACATCGCGCCAGGCATCCTGCTGGACTCCGCTGGGGCCCGCTACTTCTTCGGCTTCCTGGCACCGCAGCGTTTCCGCTGCTAATCATTCACAGTGACTGGGTTTTCACCGGTTACTGTATGTGGCCTTCCGGTTTTTTCCTAGCAACGTGACTCGCACTCTGTCTAATCGTTGTTAAGTACTTAGCGACCAACTGAGCTCAGTCAGACGACGGACCGCGAGTTGTGCGGTCAAACGACTACCACCTGGAAAATATAGCACAGTAGCCAGTCATCGGCTCTGTCTAGAATCTTCCAGGACGAGGACAGTGAGCAGCGGACTCGTGACCGCACCAGCTCCCGACCTGTTTCCCTGCCTACCTGCAGCTACTACTTAGCCAACTGTCTAGACCATAGCGCTCATCCCTTTTGCTGTTGCGCTTCACGCACCCACCCGTCCCACCCATCTTGTTTGGTGTGGCGAGGGGCTTGTAAGACAAGACACTCGCTTCTGGCAACGTGACTCGCACTCTGTCAACATATATCGAATAGAGCCCGTCACAAATATCGCCTGCCACAAATTAGCCGTACGAGAGTACAGTATGGGAATACGGGAAATTATCTGTGACTACGCTCGATCATTGACTTCTGAAATCTATTCGAAAAGGGGCTTTAGTTTATATGCAACGATCCAGTATCGGATGAGAACCCTGCCTGGGAAGGCGACGCTCCGTGTATATATAGTCATCAAGCAGATTGCCGAAGCATTCCGCAAGACTACTTGAAGGCCGGTGGCTGAATTTATTCCAGCACTGTTGTATCACCGTCTAAAACACTGCCATGAAAATACCCGGCCACTTTCGCACACACCCTGCGCTGAGGTGCTCGAATGGCAGTAGCTCAACTTCTGGATTTCAACGTGCTTCCCCCTAACTACAGACACGCTGCCGCCATTTTCACGCCTGAGCCCAATAGCATGGCGGCAGTCACACAATACACCATCAGTGGGTACCAGGTAGGCATACGCCGTCTTTGACTGGACACTCTTAATTACAAGTGATGGTGCCAAGCCTATACAAGCGCAGGTGTGCGCAGGAGTCCACACCATTATGGCATCTAGCTGCGGCCATACTTCAGAGCTCATCATGGGTAGCCCAGCCCAGAAACGCGGGCTTCACCCACTGCGACGCGCCCGTGGCCTCGTTGAAGTAGTAAACTGACTCACTGTTGTTTACGATGCGCGCACATACAGCACGGACGGATGGGGACAGCACACGCTTCAGCCATGAAACATGTGGTGAAACAAATATGACAAATTAAACAGCATGACTACAGCTGGGACTCATTCTTTCCAGCAAGGAGCTGCGGTTTGTTGCTTCCATGAAATTCGGGGGGGGGGGGGGGGGGGGGGGTCACCCATTGGGGCCCTCCTCATGGTGCTCCACCTCCTTCCAGGCAACCTCTTCCGGTGGCTTCCAGACAGATTCCAGCGACACGGGATGGTAGTAGAAAGTCTTGCCTGAGGGCACACACCATAAGCAGCCGATATCAGAGGCAGCACCCCTGTTACGCCCCCCTCCCCTCCTAGTATACCCCCCTCCCCACCAGCGCACTATACGGAAGTTCACCATGGGGCGATATTGTTCCGCAACCACAGGAGGACATGCACTGGGTGGCTTGACAAATGTGTGTCAAGCAACATTCCCTGGTGGGCGGAAAAACAAATTCATCCAGGAAAGGCGTATCACCAAGCATGGAGGGGGGGGGGGGGGGGAGAGGAAGGGTATCGGGACGCACCTGTCGTTTCGTCCAGGACAGGACGCCACGTGTCTTCACGCGGGTCCTCCCATGACGACTCGCCCGTCACGTCGTTGAACCAATACATGTTGGTTGACTCTATGAGACGCTCGTACTGCGAGGCAGTACACGGCCATAGCTGCCGTATCATGAGGTGGATGGGGGCTGCGGGCTGGAGGGCCATCCCAAATTGAAGGCAAAGCAGGCTAACCGGGGTGGCGCAGTAGGGAAGGGAGGCTACCTCGGCCTTGGGTAGCTCCGCAGGGATCTCCGCCATGGAGTTGTTGGTGCGGTAGTTGAGCCAGAAGGGCTGGTCCATGTTGGGCAGCTCCACGTGCCGCCAAGCAAGCGCCTGCGCAACAGACAAGTGGGAGATGCTCCATCAGTCAATCCCGACTTGACAACTCACGAAGGACGTGTCATGGCACAAGCCCGAGAGGACAGCCCCGAGAAATGCGTGATGACGGTGCTGTTGGCTTTGCCCGCGTGCTATCAGTAGCAAAGACATGCTTGGCACGAGTAGGTAGAGATCGGGTGTGAAGGGTCCGCATGGTGTGGCGGGCAAAGGGTGGGGGGTATTTGTCTTGCTGATGGAGAAATGGCTGAACACTTTTACTGTGTGTGTGTGTGTGTGTGTGTGTGTGTGTGTGTGTGTGTGTGTGTGTGTGTGTGTGTGTGTGTGTCAGACGGAAAGGAAGATTCCAGCTCAGTCGCACTATGTGTGCAATATTGAAATAGTGGTATTTTAGGGGACACCAGGACCCTCATTCCTACCAATCGGAGAATATGTGCTCAGCCGTAGTATCATATCCTGACCCGCCTTTTACTAGGATCTCCCCCCCTCCCCCATGAATCTCTATGAAGTATGTATAACGAGGGCGCGGCACACAGGTTGGGGACTCACATAGTCCATAGATAGGCATAGCATCAAAGATCGGAATGTGCGGGGGGTGACACCCATGAATAAGCGCTGGTGCAGTGAGCCTCACGGCATTGCATGCCGTATATCTCGGTGGGTCACATGTAGAGTGCCGCCTGGGGAATGATACACAGTGAGCGTGTGCGTACCGTGGGCCGTGTCCACTTGGTCTGCTTGGTCACCTTGTTGATGTAGACTGCATGGCCATCCACTCGGCCTGCCCGCCAGCTGCAGAGGAGCACAGCCCGTCAGCCGTGGGTAATCTCCCAGCCGCAGCCACAGATGCCACTCCATTGTACTGCTCAGTGTCTCCCTGCCTGCCCCCGGCCTAGCATCAGGACCACGACATTGGCAACTCTAGATAATGGCAAAGAAAGGTGTACCAGAAGGCAGGACCTATTGGGAGGGTAATAAAAGCCCCCAGGAGCAAGGAAGAATGGGGGGAGAGGGGAGGGGGGTACCTGCACGATGGGGGCGGCATGCGCTGTGATTCAGACGTTTGCGTGTTGAAGTAGTACGGGGCACCTGAGAGGCAGCAGAAGAGGAGAGGCGTCCTGGTAAGCAGCAAGCCCTGGGCAGCAAGCCAAGCGAGTCCACGAAAGGTGCAGCGACAAGAGGACATGCGGAAAGTGCGGGGCAGCGCTGCAGTGGGAGCATGGCATGTCCCACCTGTGATGGTGTCCGCCTGCCTGACCCACAGGCCGGGCGGGTCCTCAAACGCCTCTGCGCCACCTGGACAATGACACCCCGAGAAGCCAGACAAGGTGCGAAGGTGAGTGATCGGGCTGGGTGGGTTTGGCTGGACGCCTTTCACCCCCTCACTCTTCCCCAAGCTCCCTTTGCCGCCCCCGCGTCACCTGGCCGGCGCTCGGCCCTGCCGCCTCCTATTACCTTTGTCGTACTTGCGGAACAGCTCAATCAGCTTCTCGTTTAGGCCGGCCGCCTGTCGGCGACACGGCAACAGGATGAAGCGCAAAGCTCAACAGCGATGTGCACCGCTCCCGGCGTAACAGCACACACAGGTGGCTAACTCTTGACGATTCCGTGGGGCCAAGACAACGATGCAGTGCCGCACCTGGCGGGGGGAGATGCCGGCCTTGTCGCGCTGGTCGGGGTCCGCAGCGTACGCAAACAGCAGCGCCAGCATCTGGTACTGCTTCTGGCGGACAGCGAGGTGTGCGGGCGCCTCCAGCGTCATGGCATCCGGCTGCGTCACGTTGGCGCCGTTGGCAAGCAGGATGGACGCCATCTTTTGGTCGCCTGGGCGCCAGCAGCATTGGGGAGGAAGGTCATGGGTTTATCAACGCGTGACAGTGCCAGACAGCTTTGTACCTCGGATATTCTGCATCTCGGGTGGAGCCGTAAGGACTGAGGGGTGCAGATCCTCACCCAACCGGATAGCCACCATCAGAGGGCGCTGGCCGGTGTTGTCACGCTGGTCCACCAGCTTCGGGTTCTCAAACAGCGTCTGCTCCACGGTATCGATGTCGCCCTGGATGTGAGAGGAGAAGAAGGGGGGGGGGGGGGGGGGGGCAGTGCCACGTTGTGGTATGTTATCTAGCTTGTTCATAGCTTCGACACAGTGGCCACAAGGAGCGGATGGGTGGGTGGCCATGTGTGGCAACTGCAGCCAACGATACAGGATAGGTACGAGGATGGGGCAGGAGCAGCAGCCCCAAAGGAGATATGTGTTCTTGGTGGCGGTGTGTGCGTGTGTGTGGAGAGGGGGGGGGGGGGGGGGGGGGTGAATTGAAGCAACAAAACGTTGACTATAGGAGAACACGTGCCTGGCGAGCGGCGACTCGTAGTACAATATATCTCGGCTACCACACGGTCAGGGCGCACTCTTGGCGACCTGGGAGCGAGCTATAAATCCTTTCATAGTGAGCAGTGAGGCAGCGCAATCACCTATGCTAAGCAATGGGTGCTTAGCAAAGCCTAGGAGTAAGCTAAGTGGAGGGAAAGGCAGGTGCAAACGCGAAAGCTTCGGGGGGTCGAGGGTTGGGCGCTAGGTGCTGTAGGATAATCCACAGCGGCCACAGCACGAGTAGGCGCGCGGCTACCCCACGCAGCAGGGGTAGGCGCCCGGCAGCAGCGCCGCACCTCCTCCACCAGCTGCACGATGCTGCCGTCTTTCTGCCCCGCCGATGGGCTGGCCGCGAAGCAGAGCGCCAGCGCCAGCGCCAGCGCCAGAACCAGCTGTCGTGTGGTCGCTCCGCGCTTCATCATCACCTGCCAGTCCGCCGTTCCGCCAGTGGCGTGTCCTGCGAGGCGCTGCACCACCTGATGAGTCAGTAGTCACTGTTGCCGCGCTCAGGCAGCTGTCGGAAGGTGGGAGCACGCGGCATGCCGCGGGTTCTCACCCGGGACCGCGCGCCTCCGGCCTCTGACGTGGTGGTCAGTCCCTGCGAAATACCGACCCGTGCCCGCCGATCCTGGCCCTGAGGTGATTTAAACTGGAGTGGCAAGGGCACATTCGAATGGGCGAGGCCGCGCTCTACGGACGCTTCGACAAGGGAGCTGCTGTTGGTAGTTCCACAGCTCCACTTCGCGCGGTGTGCCGCGGCGTGGGGCGTCGTCTGCGGCGCCGCTGCCCGCCCCCCCCCCCCCCCCCCCCGGCGCCCGCTACGACTACTGCCGCACCGGATTTCCCGTACACCAAGGTATGATTTTCGTCCGTGAACTGGGCTCAATCCAGCGAAAAATGTAGGTACAGGTAGTGATGCTCGTCCAGCAGGGCTTGTCGTATACGGGTACCCGTATTAGCTGAGTCTGGACAGAGTGCGAGTCACGTTGCCAGAAGCGAGTGTCTTGTCTTACAAGCCCCTCGCCACATAAAACAAGATGGGTGGGACGGGTGTGTCCGTGAAGCGCAACAGCAAAAGGGATGAGCGCTATGGTCTAGACAGTTGGCTAAGTAGTAGCTGCAGGTAGGCAGGGAAACAGGTCGGGAGCTGGTGCGGTCACGAGTCCGCTGCTCACTGTCCCGTCCTGGAAGATTCTAGACAGAGCCGATGACTGGCTACTGTGCTATATTTTCCAGGTGGTAGTCGTTTGACCGCACAACTCGCGGTCTGTCGTCTGACTGAGCTCAGTTGGTCGCTAAGTACTTAACAACGATTAGACAGAGTGCGAGTCACGTTGCTAGGCAAAACCGGAAGGCCACATACAGTAACCGGTGAAAAACCAGTCACTGTGAAAGATTAGCAGCGGAAACGCTGCGGTGCCAGGAAGCCGAAGAAGTAGCGGGCCCCAGCGGAGTCCAGGATGCCTGGCACGATGTAATTGAGCACCACGCCGTTGCCCACTGCCCAGCCGCCAAGCCAACGAACCGTAGGCATAGGGACGCCCGCGGCCGAGGCCGCAGACGCCCCTCCACTGCGAAGACTGTGCGACGACCGGCAGAAACCAGCAGGCGGGGTAGCGTCAACCGCCAAGGCAGCAGCAGTAACCCATTCGGAAGCAGTAGCCGCGGTCCACGTGCCGGGTTCTTCATCAAGGAGCTGCCAAAAACGAGTAGCACCGGGCAGCAAGTGATCGCGGCAGGTGACGAAGAACTCCAAAAGCTCCGCGATTTCGGGGCGCGCCTCGCGGGAAATTTGCAGCACCGGACGAGGAGCACCGGAAGGCTTGCCCTTAAGTACTCGACGGTACAGCGTAATGCTGCGGGAATCAACCGCCAAATCGTGCACGCCGCACCCAGAACTAGTACCCGCGCGGTGACAAAATAGGAAATTGACCGCGGTAACGAGCAGGGCACGAAATGTGGGCAGGTCGCACGCGGTGGACCTGTCAGCAACCAGCCGCTGCGCACGCCGAACACAGGCGAGGGCGACGTCCGCAGGCAAAGGCACCCGGTAGTCCGGGTGTCCAGGTTGTCCCGGTAGTCCGGGGTGTCCCAACCGCGCATCGCCTGGTTGACGAAATGCCCAAGCGCCGGCGGCTCCTTGAAGTTATCGGTGAAAAAGGCGTTGATCGCTGAAAGGTAGGGTCCAACGGCATCAGCCTCGTTGCGGCCACGTGCCGCAACCCAAGAGATGTACCGAACGATGAGCGGAGGATCCGCCGTGTCCGGCAGCCTCCCATTTTGCGCGAAGAACTCGAAGAACAGGTTGAATTCAGACCCGTAAGACTGTACGATACGTTCCGCGCGCGAAGATATCAAGAAACTTGCGGCACGGCGCCCAACCTCGTCGTCGCCGAGTAACCGCAGTAGCCAGGTCTCATAATCGCTGCCCATGGTGCAGACGGTACGTTCGATTTCAACCCGTACCGCACAGTCGGGTGTCGTATGCTGCGAGCATGCGTACGGGAGACCTGAAAATACGTCCGCGGAAACGTCCAACGTAGCAGCAACAGTACTTAACGCCCGGTAACCGGCGCGTCGCGACCGGTAGAAGTAGGACGGAAGGGAAGACGGAAGAGCATCACGCTCCAAGGCGGCGGCCCTACGCCAGCGCGCCGCCCGAGCACCCCGGGAAAGAACAGATCGCGGAAAGGAGGGTAGTGTTGTACCTCGGTAGTAGCCATCTCGTGTAGCTGTTGGAGCCATGGGCGGCCGTGCCAGGCGGGAGCGACCACGATCGCCGCGGCGCCCGATTGCTGCAGCTTTAGCACCAGATCGTCTATCAGCTGCCAGGGGGGATTGCACTAGTTCACCTCGGCGCGCCACGTGGCGTCCGACTGGGCCAAGGAGTCTACCGCCTCGGTACCAGGGACCGTCCACCGCGAGTTGTACCGAGGTACCAAAGCGTTCTCCATAGTCGCGAATCGGTCGACCGTATGAGGTCCCCAGATGCTATCGACGTACCGGAATATACGAGGATTGATCATCCAATCGGGCAAATCCTTCTCGCACGAAAGCTTGTCCGCCCATGCGTTCGTTGCAGACCGAATGTACCGTACTCGTAAACGAATATCGTGTACGTCCAGCAAATACCATAGCTTGCGCAGTTCCGCCATAAGAACCGGTGACCGAGTAGGCAAATTGGACAGGAAATGCACCACCGTCTTATTGTCCTCGTACAAAAGTACCCGGCGCCCCATCAGCCGTGGCAAAAATGATTGTATGGCGAGACGTACCGCTTTGAGCTCCTAGTACGTTATATGACGTTGACGATCCTCCTCGTACCAATATCCGCGTGCCTCCGTATAGTTTCGCACAGTACGGCACCCCAGCCGTGCTGGCTGGAGTCCGTGTGCAGATAGGCTGTCTCTACCGAGCGCAGAATCGGTGCGCCGTTGTGGCGCGTGGGAACATCGCGCCACCACTCCAAGTCGCGAATCAGCTGATGCGTCAGAACTGAACTGGTCGACCTTGCCACTCGGCGAGGAGCATCGGCCCATGACGGTGTGCGCCTCGCGGAGGTAGAAACGCGCCGGAGGCATCGCGAGGTATATGAACTGGCCATGCCCGGCGAGAGACGCAAGCAGCTTGGCCGGCGCGTGGCGACGGCGGCGCGCAGCGATGCACATGAGGTCACGGGCCAAGTTGGAGAGCCGACGCAGTTTCGCCGCTGGGGCGCGGAAGTGCATAGTGACCAGGTCCAAGTCCATGCCTAAGTGATGCAGCTGCTGGGTGGGCTCGGGGTGCGCCTTGGTGGGGTGTTTGGCCAGGCCCATGCGCCCCTAGACTCGCTCGATCTCGGCCCGTCGGCGTAGAGCCAGCTGGCGCGAAGGTGCCAGAAACAGGAAATCGTCGATAAACTGTAGCAGGAGGCAAACGCCGCGCACCTTGCGGTGACGCAAGCGTCGACGGAAGGGCCGGCCGTAGCTGTTGTAGGTCGCGAAGTTTGGTTGACACAGGTAGCGCACCATGACCGCCATCAGAGAACTAGTAAGTGTAGAAGTAGTGTAGAAGTAGTGTAGTGTAGTGTGAAATAGTGTAGAAGTAGTAAGGGCTTAGCGACCAACCCATGGGGAGGGCCGCGAAGCGCCACATGGTGCCACTTACGTTGATTGTAAAGTAGTCGCGGACGTCCTCCCGCAAGCCCATGGCGTAGTAGCCGTCCTACAATAAGTCGAAGGAAAACACCCAGTCGCCGCGCTTCGCCAGGTACCGCAGGCGACGCAAAGTTTCGAATCGCATGGAATAGACCGCGCAGTAAGAGTTCAGATGGCGCAGGTCTATTACAAGGCGCCACTTGTTGCATCCCGGCTTCGGTACTGCTAGGAAGACTCGCGACACGTAGTGCTCGCGTAAGCCAGGTTCTAGCGTGCCGACCGTTACTAGTCGATGGCTCTCCCGCTCCCACCACTCGAGATGCTGAGGCGTGGCCACCTATAGAGAGACGCCCCGGAGGAAAGACGTGGGCGCCGCGCTAGAGAAAGGCAGCGGCACTCCCTCGCGAACCCACCGGAGCACGCGCCCGCTCGCTCCGATTCGCCGCCACTCCCGCCAGCCAGTTCTGCCGCACGCGATGGCGCAGAAACGTGGAGGGGTGTGTTAGCGAAGCGGAACGGCGGGCCGCACCGCCAGGCCTTGCCCTTGCCCTTGCCCTTGTCGGCACCGTAAGGCCTTGCCCTTGTCGGCTGTGGGGCGGAAGTCTGGGCGTGGGCGGCGTCCGGAGGGCCGGCGCCGGCGCGCTCTGGATGGTGGCTCGTCGTCGTCGTCCTCCTCCTCGTTGGGGTCTGGTCCCACGCCGAAGCGATGTTGTACGGCTGCCTTTGCCGCCGCCGTGACGCTGTACTCGGCCTCGCGGCGCAAAAGCTCGTCGCTGAGCTGCGCCATTGCTTCCGAACCGTAGTCCGCGAAACCGGGTTTGAGGAGGCTGCGGCGAACCACCTGTGCGACTGTCTTGGTCCGCGCATCCGCATCGTTCGACTTGTTGAGGCGGATAAACGCTAGGAAGTCGCGCCGGTGTTTATTTGAGACGTCGTAGGCCGCCACGCCCGCGTCAAGGAGGCGAAGGTCCTTCTCACCAAGGGGATGCGTCGCTCTCGCCGCTCTCTTAATCGACGCGAGCGCCTCTCAAAGAGCCACGTGGGCCACCGCATCGTAGAAGCCAAAGCAGTATAGAGAGCGGTACTGATCTAAAGTGGCCTTGTGCCGACGCGCGATGAGCTGCTGGCGGTGCGTCTCGTCAGATGAGACGTCGTACCGCTGAGGAATCGGAGAGAGGCCGGGGCTGGGCTGGACGGAAAAGCCGGGGCCAATTAAAGGAGCCCACTCCTCCCAGACTAGGGAAGGGCGGGGCAGCAGCACTAGGGCCACCGCGGTGGGGCTGGGGCACGGAAACCTGCTCTGCGCGAGCCGGTGCGTCGTGCTGGGAGCTCGCCGCGACAGCGCTACTAGCGGGCGCGCGGGGCTTGGCAGGATTAGAACCACTAGTCCGCTGAAAGGTCACTCCGTAGGGCTTCCAGAAGCTCCGTAAGCCCCGCGAAACCGGCCTCCAGCGCGGCGATGCGGTCTTCGGCTAGGCCACTAGGGGCGTCACCGGAGTTGTCAGGCATACTGAGCCCGGATATTGCCGTGCGCAGGGCGTCGTGCTAGCACATGCGGAAAAATATCGACAAGGATTGCTTCCCCTCGCGGCACAGGTGCCGCGCGACTGCTGGGGCGTGAAGCGCAACAACAAAAGGGATGAGCGCTATGGTCTAGACAGTTGGCTAAGTTGTAGCTGCACGTAGGCAGGGAACAGGTCGGGAGCTGGTGCGGTGAGGTTGCGAGTCCGCTGCTCACTGTCCCGTCATGGAAGATTCTAGACAGAGCCGATGACTTGCTACTGTGTTATATTTTCCAGGTGGTAGTCGTTTGACCACACAACTCAGTCCGTCGTCTGACTAAACTCAGTGAAGTCCTTAACAACGATTCAAAGTTGAGTCTGGTTTTGCCAAAAAGATCGCGCAGGCTGTTTTACATGGACAAGAGCCGAAATTGGCAGGAACGTTTAAAAATCAAAAAAATAATGTCGCGGATAACTTGTTGCGCCGCTCCCGCGCTAGATGTAGTGTCGTCAGCAGTTCACATAAATCTCCCTTCACGCTTGCCCTCTTGGGCTCTAGCCGGCTCACCAACAAGAGACATGTCTCTTGCGTGAGAGATATCGACACAGGTCAAGGAGTGCGCAGTTGAAGTGCCGATGGCGACCAAACCTGGGGCGGGCACTAGCGCCGCGCGCGAAGACGGACTTCTGGATGCCGCAGTGGCGCAGTCGAAGATCTGCGCGCATCACGGCTGCAAGAAAAGCGTTGTGACAATGGGCAGTGTCTGCAAGCTGTGCAAGGTAGCTAGGTCGCGATATAACTCGTTCGTCCAGGGACGCTGCTGAGTGATGTGCTCATGAGCGAGCCTCGGAAGAAAAGCCTTTGCGAAGGCGGCGGCGCCGGGGGGGGGGGGGGGGGGGGGGGGGGGTCTCGCGCACTGACGTGGTATGGCATGTCTCCCACTTTCGCGACAGCTCAGGTTCTGCTTCGAGCATATGCAGGCGGAAGTGCACGGCTGCGGCATCGCGGCCTCTCAGAAAGCCCGCCGCGAGTCCAAGCTTCCGCAGGGTGTTAAGACGTCCGCATATCAGCACGACGGCGCCAAAGTGGCGCTGCAGAAGAAAGTGGCCGCGATGTCGAGCTCGCGGCAGCGGCGGCAGACGCCAGCAGCCAGTAGCGGGAAGGGCAAAGGCAAAAAGTAAGGGGTCCTGACAATCTCTTTTCCATGGAGAGATGTGGCTACGGAGCATTCGCGATGTCGCTCCAAGGCCTCTTCAGGGAGGTGGACCGCCGGCCGTACTTGCAAGGATCTGCACGCAGGTGGCAGGCAACATGCTTCTCCCTGTGGCGATGGGGAGCCTGCGTGCCGTGCCGTAGTTTCAGAAGGCATGGGCATGGTGTGTTCAAGCACGCCAACCTGCTATGCAGATCTCTTAGGCTAACTGGCTAGATTTCGGCAAGATATGGCAGGGATTACACCCGGAGCAGCCCCAAACTGTGTTCTCCTGGGTCTTTGCGGCTCAACCTGGAGAATATCAGAAACCATAACATGTGCGCCTGGTGTACGAGTGCACCGGGTACCACAGCATATCATCACCAGATGATTCCACAACTAAAGGGATGTAAACATTGCTGCAGCCCTGCTGCCGCGGAGCTGGCCATTGGAGCGCGGAAATTAGGCAATCTTGTATGCTTGCCACAATGTTGAGGGGTGATGATGACAGTTGATCCTTTGTCGGCATCCTCTCAGGTTACAATGAGCTCCATAGCCGTGCAGGCGTGCGCTCACAGGGGCAGGCCTGAGGACTGGGGTAGTAGATGGGGACAGTAGTACCGGTAATCATCCTCACATTTTAGAACCAGTGGCTGTCACTCTCCCTTCCTGGTATTAGATGGGACAGCATGTATGGGTTGCACCATTCGTGGATTGCATAGCTGTGCTGGGCCTCGTTCGCAGCGGCAGGGATTACCATAAAAATGACACTATATTTCCATTCCTCTCAGCTTAAAACAGTGGACCAGTGATGCCTATCTGTTACCCTTCCTCCCACATGCCCGCTTATTTATTGCTGATATTACGATTGTTTTGCTGCTGTGTACTGATGTAGTGGTTACATACCTCATCCCAACAGTATATTGTGCTATACTGGGGATGCCACCCGTGTGTTTCACACAAGTAATTATGCGCCGGCTGTTTACCTATGGGCAATTATCCTGCCACATCACTTCGCAGATTTCGTTCAATCCGACATTGCTTTGTAGTTATATTCCTGTGACTACCTGCAGTGCTCGTGTTCATCTGCCCGGATATATACTTGACGAAGGGGGTTCACAACTATACGACCACTGCTACTTTTAAAGCAATAATGGCGGCTCTAGCTTTTTATCATTGTTTTATAATCAATTTTGCTATCGCAGTTGCCACTGGCTCGCTGCCATTTGGCATTAGCCGATGGCGCTGAGCCGTGCCACCAAAGTGCCGCGCTTGCAAACTGCGTCGCTGCTTATGCGTATGATGCTTGAATGCGTCTGGTCGTAGTTATCGCGCGTCGAAGAAGGTATAGTCCTTTCAGCACAAAAATCAAGGAACCGTACATAAATGCATGTGTGCACTATTCTCAGCACAAAATGACAGATATACTACGAATTGAAGACGGACAATAATTATTGATGTGCTGTCAGTAATCACTATGGTTTCCGAAATCTCTCAACTTGCAGACAATCATGTCAACATCAAAACCCCTAAAACGATTTGTATATTACGGAAATGCAAGAAATAGACGAACATTATGTAGCAACGTGAATATGTTATTGCAAATAGGGCGACATTAACCCGCGTTATTCCCGCGAATTCCGACGTCGTCGTCGTCGCACTTTTGCTCATTCGGAACATACTTTGTTTATAATCTGAGTCATGCCAGATTCTCTATCACTAAAAAATTCGAACGGATAGCGACCACCAAGAGGACGATACGGTGCAAGAGCAGGTTCAGATCGAGCAGGGGAAAAAATGTGGATATTTTTCGGGCATTATCGTTTTGCTGGCAAGCCGGGGGCAGCGGGCGCAGGGCCTGCTGAAAATGTCCACAGCTGGATGGTAGCTTCAGCGTTACAAACCAGCAAAAAACGTATACAATGTAAACAAGGCAAGGATTCTGCACTTGCATAAATAATGCTAGTGTGTCTTGCTACCGGCACTAAGCAGTCCTGGATAGTATGGCGCTAGCGCCTAGACCATCGAATGGAACACGTTGAATATTATGCAATATATGTGAGATCTTATCGGCTTGTACAAAAAAGTTTGAACAAATGGATAGTTTGAGTTTCTTGTCATTACTGAGTCACACATTGGCACTAGTTGGGCGATGTTACAACAACAGCGTCACATAATAATGATAGGTGGCGACACACACGGAATACGCGGCCCTAGCTGCAACAACAGAGCCAAGGCACTAGGCGAGGCTTTACCAGGAATACCAGCTTCATGACCAGTGTCGATTCTGCCATAGCGCTAATCCGCCTTGTTTAACGCCGGCGTGGGCTCGAGTCCAGCTGCTGCCCTGCCGGCAGCCAGCGTGTCAGCCCTGGATGCGGAGGGTGCGCTACCAAGCATCCAGACGGCGGTGACGACGCCGTAGAGCCCAGAGGCTGCCATGGTGAGGCCCAGCACGCCATGGGCCTCCAGGATAGATACAGCCATCGTTGGGGAGAACACACGGACTGCAGAGAAAAGTCCGTGTTCTGTGCCAAGGAGCGTGCCGCGCAAGTGGGGCGGCGTGCGGCTAGTGCTTTCTCCCGTGAGGCTGCTGGCCAAGATAAACTGAAACAGGTTGAGCAGAAGGCGACACATGATGAAGGCCTCTGCAGTGAGGTCTGAGTGTGTGAGGAAGGCTGCCTGGAGCGAGAGGCCCACAAATGTACCAACAAGGCAGATCCGGATGACAGAGGTCAGGGAGCCAAGGCGGGCGGCGAGCGGGCCCAGGAAGAAGGCATTGCAGAGAGAGGTCAAGAAGGTCATTGCCGCCTGCGTCAACCCCATCATGTCCTCGCGGAACGCAAACACATTCTTGAGGACCAGTGGTAATGCAGTTGCCTGCATGCTATTGGCCATGCCAGTGACTAGCTTGATGCTAAGTGTGTCGTATGTCAGCGCCACCACGCGCACCGCCTTTGAGCGGAAACCACAGCCATCAAAATCATCCACCGCCTCCTTCTCCTGTTCACGGTCCGCATGCGCTTGCAACTGGGTTGGCACAAAGGCGTACGCAAGCCACGCCGACAGCAGTGAGCCGCCCACCGCAAGCTTAGCGCCGATGTAGTGATCCACATTGGCGCCAAGGTAGCCCCCCAGTGCAGGCCCAAGAGTGGCGCCCACAGTGTAGGCGGCGGTCAGGCGGCCCAGCGCAGCCACGCGTTCACGGCCGCCTGCCGTGCACTGCGACACTGTAGCCTGTGCGCACAGGAAGCCGTGCATTGCCACGGTGGGCAGCTTGCTTAGGTAGAGCAGGCTGAGGGAGGTCGCGTTGGCCAGCAGTGCATAGGAAAGCGCAGCCGCCAGAAAGTTTATCACAAAGGCGCCGCGAAGACCGAAGCGGTCGAGCAGGTAGCCCACCAAGAAGCTGCCTACCGTCTGCACCGCACTGAACCACGCCTGCACGCGGCTATACGCGCGCGAGTCGTCCCCCGCCGCCAAACGTGACACCATGTACGGCTCCACCGGGCTCTGCAGCTGGTAGCAAAGCGCGTACAGCACCACTGCGGATAGCGCGACGGGATAGGGCAGAACAAACACTGGGCTCAGTCCGCCCGACAAAGAATCGCACCGAACGGATCGCGCGACTTGCAGGAATACAACTGGGCAGTGCCGGGCCGTACCGTTAAGGTACACCACACCCAGAACCGTGTCCTGCGATCGCGCCACCCGCGCCATCGCAACTAAAACCGACACGGGCCTCTCGGAGATCTAGCTACCAGCAGCTCTGAACTTTCCCGCGGCGCCGCCTGGCGGTGGAGCACGACGAACTGCTCGCGCCCGGTGGCTCTGGGATGCGGTCGCCAGCAGTTTTGTTATAATTTGGAGTGTACTCTCATAGGACACCTGTCGAATTATGTAAGACATAAATCGCCGATTTTAGCAACCTCCGCTCGATGCCATCGGCACAACCACCAACCTTGCCGCTCAGGCTACAGCCCTAGAGGAAGATATGTCGCCGCTAGTAGAGTGTGCGGCTCCCCAGGTGGCCCGCTGTACCGGCCTGGAGCGAGGGGGATGGGGGAGAGCCGCGTATTGCATACCAATGAGTCATGAAAATCCAGGCGAAATGCCACGGATCGGACCAGACAATTTTCCAGAGTACATTTACCTTCATCCGACCCGCCTTCGTCTTCCCCGTTGTAAAAGTAAAGTTCGCCCCGGGACATCGGCCGAAGCCGCCCCAGCACTTGACCTCGTGCGCCAACTGGAGTCGTAGTTTTTAATTACATAAGGGCTTTCACAAAAGCGCACTACAAACAGAACTAACGTCAACTATGAAAGGTTGCCAGCAAAAGAGAGACATAAGCCTGAAACCAGACCTACTGCAGTCGTAGATCTGGCATAGCCCATAGACCATTGCCTCATTCGCACCCCGAAGAGCTAATGCATCAACCGGGTAAACCCGGGACACGCCGGGCCGATATTGCCGAAATACATCAGCCAGGAATCGAACCCGGGTCTCTCGCATACGAGACGACCGCTCTACCGAGCGGACAAGGGATGTACCTTGTCTTCCCCGTCGTACAGTTGTCCCCGTTGTACCTGCAGCAGTCGCTAGTAGCGACTAGTACCCTGTACGAGTACGAGTACGCTATAGCAGGGAGCGTCGCCTACCCAGGGCTTTCCGTAACTGGATTGCTGCCTGAGGCATATCATACGGACATCGCGTCATCAGATAATCCTGTCATCGGATAAATACTCGCACCGGAGCGTGCCACGTCGTAACTGATGACATGCCCCGCGCCGCTATCTGATGACAGACCCGCGTGTATACTGTACACGGGGGCATTTCCATTTGGAAATGCCCCCGTGTACAGTATACACGCGTCATCAGATAGCGGCCTCGGCCAGCCCATTTTCAAAACATTTTCGCCCAGTCTACCTACCTGCCCGGCACCCGCCGACGCCATGGCAGGCTCCACCGAGCAATCTCCGCAACGGACAGCCTGGCGGGGCGAACCCACATGGGAGACCCGCCCTCCCCGCACTATGGGGGGTCATGTTTCCCCTGGGTTCACGGTTTCGCCGCGGGAGCTACGCGCGAAGGCCCGTGCACTGGCGGGGCGCAGCGGCCGCAGCCCTGGCGCCTCGCCCGCCGCCACCGCGCTGCGCCCGTCTCGCCCGCCCGCGCGTGGTCATCCCTCGACAGCCGGCGCAGTGCCTGATCCTTGTCTCGCTTCTCATTGCCTGCGCGGTTAGGATGGCGTGCGCTCGCGTGGCCATGGGGCGTGGCCCCGTTGTCATCCTCATCGGTGTACGCTTCGTCTGTATGCGGTGTGTCCATGTCTATGTCCAGTGCGGCCCCGGCAATGGCCAGCATCCGAGGGTACGCGCTGCCCTCCGACTGCGCGTTGCCGTAGGTAAGTGCAAGTCCTTTAACTTCGTCTACGGCAAAGCTGGGACGCTCCATGACTGTCCAGTGTGGATGGGCGGGACGGGCGGGGCGAGAGACACGAGGGAAAAGATGGTGTTTGCGGGCCCGATGGCGGCGGCGGAACTAGAAGCGCCGGTCGATTTCTTGCGATATCTGATGACAGACCAACGCATCTTGATATTTGTCCGTATGAATCACATCTCTTGTCATGCGTTAGCGTTGTCGACGTGGCAGCCCGCGGTGCGCGAACGGTAGATGATGACAAGGATTATCTGATGACGCGATGTCCGTATGATATGCCTCTTAGAAACTAAACGGCCGTCGTAGAGACGCTACGCTGCAAGGGTTTCACTGGTGCCAGTCCTGTCCCGGGGGCGGGGAAAAAAACGCTATAGCAGTGACCAATCCCAGCATCACCACAACAAGCAGGTGCGCAGGGTACAGGTATTAAGTATCTCCACACCGGTAGCTGCCTGAAGCGTCGCCGTCCGAAGCCAACATCTGTGCTGTACTTTGCTGTGGCGATATTAAGACACCACTGGCCCTCATCACTGCGTCCGATAGTCACGCAGCTCCGTCACAGCGTCCGTCCCACATATGGGGATACGCTGTCGTTGCGCAGCTCAGCACACTGGCAGAACACACTAACAGAGCAGCACGGGCGCGCTACGACTGCCGCAGCTGTCACCCTCTCTCTCTGCGCCCTCTCCTGCGCCAGCAGGCGGGCGCGCACCTTCGCCCACCACGGGGAACTCCGACTCGGCGGCAGGCGGCCGGCGGCCAGCCGGCGGCCCTCCCCCGCCTACGCCCCCACCCTCCCATTTTTCCGCCGCTGCGCCCTCCGCTTCCTCCTCCCACTCGTGCCCGTCGCCGCCTGCGAACCAGCGCTCTCGGGCGGCGCCGCCTCCACCGCCTATGGCGAACGACAAGGACAAAGAGCTGGCCGAGAGCTGCAAGGCGGAAGGCAATCGGCGATTCGGGCTGCAGAAGTACGCCGCGGCGATCGAGGTGCGCGCGCTCTAGCGAGCTTGGCTTGACCTCGACTCCGCTGGTCCTACACGCTCTTGGCAGTGGTGGTTGGAAGGGGGGGTGGGGGTGGGGAGGGGGGGGGGGGGGGGGGGGGGGGGGGGGGGGGGGGGGGCGTCGCGCGGTATAGCTCAAGTTGATAGCATAGAGGCGCTGAACTGCCGACGGACCTACAAGCCTTGGCATGAACGTCCCAATTTGGCTTGCATGCACCCTGTGACATTATTCGCTTTAGCTCCGCTGATGTTTTCGTCTTGACCTCTAGCAGTCAGGGAAAGCTGCTATTCCCAGTGTTCTTATTCCCCGTAGCTCATGTTATTAGTATAGTGGCAGGTTGGGAGGTCTTGTGCGGGTGTCTTGTCCGTGGTCCGGATCGGGCGCAGCCAGGCCCTGCCTGCCCTACACCGGCAACGGCTTACTGCTGCGGAAGCGCGGGCACAGCACACCCTGGCAGCAGCTTTGCAGCGAACCTGCGGCTGGCCAAGGCACCGCCATTGCAGCTGCACTCCGCCCTTCCCCACCCCCAACTACACGCCGCACCGTCCCTGAGACGCTCCCGCTGTGTTCCAATGCCGCCCAGTCCTACACGGAGGCCATCTGCCACGCACCCCAATGGGACGTGCTGTACATCAACCGTGCGCTGTGCCACAAGAAGCGCGCAGATTGGGCGGCGGTGCGCGAGGACGCGACCCAAGCGCTGGCGCTCAACTCGGAGAGCGTGAAGGCGCACTTCCTGCTGGGGGTGGCGCTGCTGGAGCTGCGCGAGCCGCGTAAGGGCGCCATCGAGCACCTAAACAAGGCACTGGAGCTGGCGCGCGAGAAGGGCGACAAGATGAAGGCATTCCCCCCCCCCCCCCCCCCCCCCCAACCACCACCACCACCACCTTCCGCCACCTCCCACACCCTTCGGAATGAACGCTCAGGCCCTCTGCATAGCTGCTGCTGCTGAGAGCACTGCTTGCTCACCCGCACAGGATGACATCTGGCGCGAGCTGGCGCGCTCGCAGTACACGCACTGGCAGGAGATCAGCGCATCGCGCAAGCACAAGCGGCAACGGCTGCAGGCGCGGCTGCAGGTGCGGCGCGGCCCCCGGTGTGGCTGTCCTGGCAGGCACAGGCCCCCCACCTTCTCTCCATCCCTCTTGGTGCCCCTTTCACGGAGCATCCCGGGAGGGCTGAGCCCCCCCCCCCCCCCCCCCCCCCCCGGGCCGCTGCTTTCCCCGCATGCCTTGCTACCACAGGCCCTGCTGCAGCGTGAGTTTGAGGCAGTTGCCAGCGACGGGGCTGCTGCGGAGGAGCTGGCCGAGGATATGGACACCATGGCGGAGGTGTTTCGAAGGTGGGGAAGGTCGTGGGGCGGGACCAGTCAGCAGTGTCAGCGGCTAAGCGCCTGGGCGCACTTCCAAGTGGCTTGCACGGGGGGGTCACTTGGGGGCAGGCGACTGAGTATGTGTCTGGCCCTGGCGCTTCCCCTGTCCCTCGCAGCGTCGCCAAGGAGGACGAGGTGGGCGAGATCCCCAACGCGTATGTGTGCCGCCTGACGATGGACATCTTCCGGGACCCGGTCATGACGCCGTCCGGGCCTCTCGTACGAGCGATCGGCGCTGATGGAGCATCTGCACAAGGTGTGTACCCCGCCCCGACGGGAAAGCAGAGGAGAGAGAGAGAGAGAGAGAGAGAGAGAGAGAGAGAGAGTGTGTGTGCGTGTGTGTGAGAGAGAGAGAGAGAGAGAGAGAGAGAGAGAGATGCTGGGCGGCTGGATGGGTGATGCATTAATGCTGTAGTGGGCAACCAGGTCAGGTATGGCATGACAGCGGGTCTGGCAGCACTGGCTGCCGAGCAGGACCTTGTGGCCCACTTGCCCCCAGTCTCTAGCGCGGATAACACCTGCCATGGGACGGTCACTCGGCGTTTCATGAGTGCATGCACTAGTTTAAGTTTGTGCAGCATATGCAAGTGGCTGTGAGCACCCAAGATTGGTTTGGCGCACGCCCGCGGTTGGCTGGATGTGTGTGCTGCCGGGGGGGGGGGGGGGGGGGGGGGGGTAGTGAACCATCGATCGTCCCGTGGCAATGCCCTCTGCTGCCCAGCTTGTCGTGCACAGGACATGGGCGGGTACCGGTGGGCCTTGTACACAAGGGGGAATTGCCCGGACCTTGAAGCGCGTGCGGATGTTTAAGGGGCCTCCCAGCGATGGGCCATGACGTACACGTAGGGATCCACATGTGTGTCAAGCTATGCCTACAGGCGTGGGCCAATCTGTTTGGCGGTGTTTCAGGCTTTGGTTTGTGTGTTAGGGTTATATTTGGGGGATTGCGGTTGGGGACATCGGCTCAAGGGTGGCACGCGAGGGGTGTATCAATTCCCGTATGTATCGTAACTTTTCGTATGTAGTCCTTGGATAGCGGCTACGGGTGCCGACGCGATAGTAAAAACCCAGCCTGCAAGAACACGCCATGCCCGATAGAGCTCAAATCTAGGCGAAACGATCTCGGATGCATCACGAAGTTCGCCGGCACCCCCTTCCTGGGAGCAAAAAATGGGGGTTCTTACTATCGCGTCGGCACCTGTGCCGGCACCATATAGGCCATCCAACAGCATGCCATACTCATAGACATCCCTTGCAAGCGCTCGCGGGCGATGCGCTGTCCAGCCGAGTCCTGGCCTGCATTCACGGTTGCTCACAGCGGCTACTGTGGCTTGCAGGTGGGCAAGTTTGACCCCGTCACACGGCAGGCCACGGCGCCGGGGCAGCTGGTGACCAACCTGGGGCTGCGCTCCGCCACGCACCAGTACCTGGACGACCACCCCTGGGCCTGGTCGGAGTGCATGTGAGCAACGGCGCCAGCTCGCGGGGCGCCGCTGTGTGCGAGTAGGGCAGAACGAACGTGCAGGCCGAGGCGGGCGTGGAGGCTGGAACGTGGGTGTGGAGCCCGATGGTGGAGCGGTGCAGTCGTCGTGGTACTTGATGATTTGGACTGGCCGTGGTCACGGGCTGGGAGGGGGGGGGGGGGGGGGGGGGGCAGAGGTGGAGGGGCGGCCTGTGCAGCTGTGTTGAGGGAGGCGCCCCGTTGGGTGTTGATGGGCAGCAGCATTAGTATCGACATGGGCCAGCAGAGCGGCGGGCTTTGGGCGCAGAGCTTCGGGCTTCGGCCCGCCGGCTGGTCGCTGTCTGCATACATTGAAATTGAACCGCGAGGAGGCACTGACACGGAATGGTCCCACAATGCCAACGCACGGACGGGTGCATATCGCTCTGCGGACCCGCCATGGGACGCATCGTGTGCTTGCTGCCAGACGGCCCCCTGTCGGCGCCCGCCATGAGCATGCCGGCCCCTGGAGCCATGTGACCAGACAGCGCTGAACACCCGACCCCGCAGCTACTTCCCAGGCACCGGTCCCTTACTGCAGCTGATGCGGGGAGACCGCAAGTTGTGTTACAAGCCGCCGAGGCTGTGGGAACACCGCCACCGCATGGTGCGCCGCTGCAGAAGGGCCGAATCCGCGCTGCTGCGTTGGTGGCGCGGCTCGCCTTTAGAGTGGGCCGCGACCAAGGGGATGTCGGTGCATCAGGGAGCACCTCGCTGTCTTCATATGGCATGATGGGTTCAGCGGAGGAGGTGCCCGGCGGAAGTGACTCCAAGTGAGAGCAACACAGCCTTCCAGCAGCCACGCAGCCACAATCGCGCTGTGCGAAGTGGGCGCGTACGCACGCGCGATGGAGCTCAGCCCAGCTGGGAGTAGTAGGCGTTGAGGTCCAGGCTGCAGAAGAGCTCCGTCAGGTGGCCGCCTCGGCCGGCGCCGCTCCGCAGCACCTGGGCGTGGTGGCAGCCATTCAGCGCGGCCGCCGGTCGCAAGGAATAAACCAGGGTTGGACTGCAGTATCTACTGCACTGCAGACTGCAGAAACTGCAGCCTGCAGTTAAGCTACTGCACTGCCGCCTGCAGTACTTCCCGGAAAGGGGCTGCAGTGCAGTTACCCAAAGTGCCCCAAATATATGCCCTTCGTTCTCCCGCCCTTCCCTATAATCAACAGTTTCAGTGCTACTACGGCCTGCACTGCAGCCTGCAGTGCTGCAGCCTGCCTGCAGCCTGCAGTACTGCACTGCAGCCTGCAGTACTGGAAAGTGGACTGCAGCCCGACCCTGAAATAAACCATGCATGACCGGATCACGGGGGCCGACGCACCTATTATATAATAGCCCTTCTTATAAACGCCGATTTTCGCGCGGAAGCACCCAATAACAACATTCCCTATAGCAATGTCTACATTTGATCATCGGCAGGCAGGGCAGGGTGCTATTCAAAGGGCCTTTTTCACCGACTTCGGATCTGTGGTGAGTGGTGGTGAAATCATGCTTTTGGAAGGGGCGGCACGGTTAGGCGCGGCGCGCGCTCTCCGCTTAGCCGGCGGCGTTTGAACAATTGAATTAGTTCGCGCGTACCGACAGCTACTGCCAGGGGTACCTGCGAGAGCTGTTGCAGCTGATGAAGCGTTCCCCACCAACTGGCAAAAGCCGCACGAGCAACGGAAGAGGGAGATCAAGCGACACTAGGTCAGGGTGCACTGGGCTGCGGGGTCCCTCGTAGGAACCTCGGCTATCCCACTACAAATGGTTAAGGAGGTCTGCAAGACCCGGATCAGTTCGGGCTATTTAATCGCCCCCGCCCACTTTGCCCTATACCATTGAGCCAGAGGAGTAGGAGTCGGGTCTAAGGTATTGGCTGCTTATTGATAATGGCGAATATCAGGCTGGCTAAGACTACTCGTACTTTGCATCATGAGCCACTGCGAGCACACACTGCGATGTACTGTGTATACATATCGAATGGGAGAGACCCCCTCCCCCCCCCCCCCCCAAAAAAAATTATGCTTCTCACAGCGCCGCCACCCGTTTCTCCACCACCACTTTCTGGTACAACGCCATATGGATTCAAGTCATGCCGTGCCCTTTGCGGTACGAGGAAAGCAAAGCAACCGTGCCAAGGCTGCGACATGCCAGCATACTACGCCTCAAGCGGTTGCGCGATGATGCACATGCTGTACCTCGGAGACGCAAACAGTAGCCGCATGGGAGGGTGCATCCGCATATAGAGTCGTGCCGCCAGTCACGACTTTCAGTACTTTAGTAGCGGTTGCACTCCCCGGGTAGAGCGGATGAATACATTATCAGTCCGTACCGAAATCCATGCCTCAAATCGTCCTAGGGGCAGCCCAAACATGACATGTGACCGCGCGGTTCGGAAGACCCTCGGAATGTTTGGCATCGACATGTGGGCGGTCAATAGTGACCGATCGCATAGCATGGCACCAATAAGCGCTGAAGCACGACATCTTTAAAGGCAAGCCGAAGAAGAGACGACGCAGCCCTGCTGATGAAAATCCACAGTTTCTACGTAGCCCCATCACATAACAGTACAGGAATTTTCCCCATTTTCCCGAGAGTCCGTGCTTGTTCCATGGCCCATGGTCCCTGATAAATTTCTGGACAGGGCGTGCGTAATACTGACTGGCTACCTGGCCGAAACTCGTGGGCTGGACTTACACCGGCGCGCGCGTCACATTGCACCGGATTCCCGATAAGCGCACGGCTGCCCGGGGCCAGGGCGCCGCGCTCTCTGCCCAAGCTTGGTTGGGAAGTACGACGGCGAGGGGAATACGAAAATAGTACGGGCGAGGAAAGGGGGGTGGGGGGCACCTTGTAGAGGAAGCCGCTGCGGTTGCGGAAGTCGCCCATGATGCGCGCCGCCTCCGCCCAGGCGGCGGGCCGCGCGAAGCGCTCCTCCAGCGTCTCTCCGCTGCCGGCATTGGCGCAGCAAGCGGAGTCGGTGCCCGAGGCGCGTGCATGCACACCTCTTGGATGACATCGTGGCTTGACACATCCACACGTACCCCCCCACCCCTCCCCCTTTGCCCCCCGTGAAGAGTGGGCGGCGGCAACTGTCGCCGATAGAACCGATAGCGCCGAACGATGCTGGCACACTGTCACGCGCTGCTCATAGCCAAATGGGGTCATAGCATTGGATCGCACGGATGGGCGCAACCCCGATTCGAGGCTTGTGTAGCGGGTGTGTGCAGGTGCGCCAGCACCGTTAGAAACTGAGCGTGTGAGATGATGCTGGGTAGATGTGACCCCCCCCCCCCCCCCCCCCCCGCTCCCACACACTCACACACAAACACACATTGTCCAAAGGGCAAACTCCAGCCCTCAAGCCCCGAGAACTCCACCGGAACCCGTGTCTTAAATGGCATGTAGAGGAGGATGGCGAAGGCGCTCCAGGGCAGCAGCCTGTGCGGACAAGGAGGAGGGGGGGGAGGGGGGGGGGGGGGGGGGGCGCACCTGTCGCAGGTCAGCAGGGCGCGGAAGTCGAGCAGGCGCTGCAGCGCGGTGTCCACCACCGCGCGCAGCTTCCGGGAGTCGCGCGAGAGCAGGCAGCTCTTGGCGGCGGCAGCGAGGTAGTCGTCGTGCGCGGCGCGCACCTCCGCCACGTCGCCCGCGGCGCGCATCGCGGAGGCGAAGCGCGCCCACACCGCGCCCATCACCTGCGTGTGCATGTAGCCCTGCGGGGCGGCGCAGTGGGGGACATATCACAGGCTCAATCCCCAGCAGCTCGATGGTGCACAGCGGTTCATTGCGTTTGCCACCCGCAGACCTAATCAAATGCAATGGCGTGCCATATCACAAACGTGCCAGCAAGGCAACACACCGAGAGCCCAGCCGTGTCCGAGCTGATGACTTGAGGTCTATGTCTGTGCGATGGTGGTGGTGGTGGTGTGTGTGAGGGGGGGAGGGGGGCGGGCGGGGGAGGGGGGGGGGGGACACCCTCTTGATGCGTAATCGGTTCGCACAGCGTGAGCCCAGCGGACTCGCACCTGCAGGTTGACAGCAAAGTGCTCCGCCTCGTGGCGGAAGAGCTGCAGCTGCCGCAGGCGCGCCGGATCCATGCCGCCGCCGCTGCCGCCGCCGCGCGCCACGAGCAGCCGCCAGCTGTGCTGCATCGCGAAGATGACGCGCTTGAGGCGCAGCAGCATGGAGAAGACGTCGGCGTAGGCGTCCGCGGCCGGCGGGCTGACGACTGCGCTCATGGGCCAGCGTGGGGTGTGGCGCAGCACGAGGCAGTCTGTGCCGTCCAGGCTGCCCTCCTGGAGCAGCGCGGAGCGCGACAAACCTGCGGGCCACAGTCACAGACAAGGAGGGCAGGGGGCAGGGGGGGGGTTCAGCGCAGCGATGCATGCTGGGCGGAGGGGGCACATGAAACAGCTCGGGCGCAGCAGGCATCGCAGCGAGGAGCCACTGGGTCTCATCCCGGGGGAGGCTGGTCGCAGGGTTGGATCGCCGATGGACCGGTGGATGCGTTCAGCTTGAGGCTAAACTTTACCGCATCAAGGCTAACACGACTGAACCGTATTCCATGTCGGCAAAAGTCCAAAAGTATTCTGAACCAAGTCCAAACAACACACACACGTGAATGCGCGCGCAATCACCGCCTCCCTGCACAGCACTTCGGCATCGATCCTTGTATTTGCGCTACAGGCCCCATCCACCGAACTACCAAACAAGCCCCCCCCCCCCCCCCCCCCCCCCCCCATCCCCCGTGACATCTGCGCTACAGATATATGAACCCGAACCGCCACTGTTGCGGCACGCGAGGTGTGTGCGATGGGCGGCTCAACATCGAGGACGGCGCGAGCAATTATATATCTTGTCAGTTCGCATTGGTTTCGCTAGCTTTCTCGATTGCGTTTTCTCACATGGGTGGGAGGCCCGCCACGTGCGTCTCGTGGGTTACATTACCGCCGGTGCGTCGCTGCGCTTTTGATATCCACCGCTGCGTCGCTGCGCCGGGCAAATCAAAAGGAGGCACGCTAATGGCGAGTTGCCGGCAGAAGCACAGGTCACAATGCACACGGCCGGCAGCACAGAACACACTCATGGGTGTGCCCCACGACAAAGTCATATCCGGGTGTCGACGGACCTGGAAGAACCCCCATTAAAAGCCCCCAAATTGGGCTTGCATGCCACCTATCAGAACATTCGCCCTGGCTGGATCCGCTGTGGCTTCGTCTACATTTGACCTCTGATAGGCAGGGCGGGTTCTTATTCGCATTGTTTTTGTTACAAGCGCGTAGGTGGCAAAACTTAAAACGGCGGTGCCCGGCCGTGTTTTGCCACCCCTCTACTGTTTTATTTTCGAATTGCATGCTTTTTCTGGTTTTATTCTACTCTCGTCCTATTACTGCTAAAGTTCCATGGTAGTAGACTGTTTAGACCCGGTGGTAAGGAATACGTAATCCTTCATGCCTCAAATCCTTACGAAATGTACTTCTCAACGTATATATACACGTAATATACAAGATACATCATAATGTATACGGATTACCGCGCGCGTACAAGTATGTAATAACACATAATGCTGCGAGTATGATCAACGTCATCTTATCGATGTGCACCGATCCGCATTCCTGCTCCCCTATCTAATTTCAAACAACGCATGTTTACTTTTCCTGAATAAATGGGCAAGAACAAGTCAAACTTTGTACGTAGTGATATCCGAGATCGATTCGCAATACAACTAGGATGTATCTGTCCGTTTTCTTTAAAAAATCAAACTATCAACACATTCCTTTTCGATTCTATTTCTTACCAAACTTCCATCCGTATAGACTGGTTGGTCCGCGGCAGCACCCGTAGATGCAGATCAATGCACGACGAGCAGAACGGAGAACCCTCCAGCGTGTCCCGCCATAACATCGTCATTGTGCGGGCAGAGCAAGGCATAGTCCTGTGCCATTTATGATTGGGCTTGCGGGTCTCCCAAACAGTGAACAGTGTTGCATCACTGATCCAGAGAGTCCGCGCCACGTTTGCGAAGTATCATTCCCATAGATTCCCGGAGGAGTCGCACGGATGCCGATGTTGTATTTTGAAATATTAACATAACAATAACATTGTGAATAAGAACCTGCCCTGCCTGCCAGAGATCAAATGTAGACGAAACCACAGCGGGACGATTGCGAATGGTTGTATAGGCTGCATGCAAGCCCACTGTGAACCTTGTTGTAAGGGGTCTTATTATGGGTGCGCCGGCAACCGTACTTGTTGTTCTATGTGAGGGGGGTCAGAAACAGCACTGTGTAACAAACCCAGAGCGGGGCAACGGTGTGCTTGACGTTGTGAGGACAGCAGGGGGGGGGGGGGGGGGGGGTTGAGTTGCGGTGTGGGCGCACCCGCGGCGGGGCGCTTGGCGGGTTCGGCTCCCGGCCCGCGGCCGAGGGAGCGGCCGTGCCGGATGTCCAGCGCCAGGCTGCCCTCCAGCAGGCGGAAGTCGCCCGCCGAGCCGCGCAGCGCGGCGTCCAGCAGCGCCTGCGTGTCGCCGGCGCCCAGGGCCCGCTGCGCCTCCGCCGCCACGCGCAGCCCGTCGCACAGCAGGTCCGCCAGGTCGCCCTGCTGCAGGAAGAACACGCCCGCCAGCGCCTGCACCATGGGGTGCCGCAGCAGGAGGTAGCCATCGTCAGCCTCTTGCTTCGCTCTCTTGGCATGTGTGATGGTGATCAAGGCGGGGGGGGGGGGGGGGGGGGGGCGGGGGGGTCTGCCATCCCGTCACACTTGCCCCGTTGCAACAAAATTGAGTTGCTCTGCACCATCGACTCTTAGATTCTGTGCTGTATTTGCCGTAGATTGTGATAGATTTCCGGATGGGTATCGTTTCCCCTTCTTCGCAAGCGGGGCAAACACCCGGTATAACGTATAGCGAACCCATAGCGTGGTTACAGTACGCACAGGGGTTACAAGGAAGCCACAATCACCTGATTGAGCTCGTGTTGTGATGCCCTATCCGCCGCTTGGTGTTACCTCGACAATCCGCCCCCCCCCCCCCCCCCCCCCCCCCGCCCGGGCCGCCTTCAATTGAGACCCCCCCCCCCCCCTCTGCCTCTTCCCAGTTGGACGCACACACGTACAATCACCAATGCTCAGACTCGCTCCCAGTAACATCAAAGACACACCGTGCACATGCTACATGTGACAAAGGGAGGAGAGAGATGCCGCGGGAGCTGTCGGACGAGGTGCTTGGGGGCCGGCATGACCATGCTCTCCATAGGGCAGTGGGGTGTCGCCGTATCCGGGCGTGGTAAGCACGTACAGGAAAATGTCGGGAACCCGGGGGGGGGGGGGGGGGGGTTGAGGGGGGGGGGGGGGGGGGCATGCCAGGCCTCCAGGGGGAAGACCAAAGCCGGCCCATGTGCCCCTCGCCACCGCCACCGCCACACCCACCACCGGCACTTGCCTTACAGTACTCCGTGAGGCCGAACTCCTCCCGCAGGATGCGCAGCGCGCCGTGGCTGATGCAGCGGTACTGCCGCAGCAGGCCCTGCACGATGCACGCGTCCACCGCCACCTGCGCGGGCCGCAGCGCGCATGCGCCCAGAGTCAGAATCAAACGCAGGCGACCCCCCTTCCCCCGGCTCCCCGACTTTTCCCCATGCTAGCCACGGGAAGGCGACGCCATACAAACGAGGGGGGGGGGGGGGGGGCATGGCCGCCCCGCGCTAGCTGCCTGCCCCCAAATTGGCGACGTGCATGCGAGTTATACCTTGTACATAAAACTCGCCTACTTATATACAACAATTGACGGAAGAAATGTCCTCGTGGGATGAACCTCACGCCCAGAGACAGTGAGAACAATGAGTAAATCTGGCCGATGTAGGAACAAGTAGAAAGCCTGGTTACAACACCATCGGGATAATAAATAAACGGCTGGTCAGATGGCGCTCTGAACGGGAGAAACGGTGCAAGGACATGGGAGACAAGGGACGGGCGAAACAGTGCAAAGGTAAAAGTTTGAAAAAAGCCGAGGGTGCAAAGCAAAAGCGAAAAGCCAAAGCAAAAAGGTTGCTTTGGTCAGCCCGCGCCTATTGGAGTCACTCCCCTGGACAGTATGGACTCGATTTCGTGATGATTCAAGAACGATGAATTAGATATTATCGTATGAGTAGACATAGGAAAGTCAATGAGGATTGTTATCCCAGTGCTTCAGTGCCCAGAGATTCCGCAACACTTCCTATGCGGTCCATCGTCCGTTATTTAGCGCAACTTCACCAGGCATAAAATCTCTATAGGTTGTATGTAACACTGGCTGACTGACTGTCAGCCCGCACCTGCACCGGCACCAGCACCTCCCGCTGCTGCCCTGGCGGCGCCTGCGCGGGCATTGGCGCCTCCGCGCCTTTGTCGCTCCCCGCGCCCCCGGCCCGGGGCGGCATCCCACCGGGTGCGGGTGGCGGCACCAAACAGTTCCGCACCCGTTGTCCCAGCGGACGGGCTGCCGCCCCCCTTAACCGTCTCCTCCTCCTCCTCCTCCTCACCCCGCTCCTCCCCCCGGTCCTCCAGCCTAGGTGGTGTCGCCGCCTCCGCCCCCGCTGGCGAAAAGGGCCGCACAGGGGCGTCCCAAGCGGGGCGCCGCCTCGCGCGGGTCGCACCCGTCATCGCCCCCTCCGCACAAGCGGGCGCACCCAGCTCCTCCCCGACCGCAACCTCCCCCTCCTCCACATCCAGCTCCACCTCCACCAGCTCTGTTGTCTCCGCGTCCTCCTCAGTCTCCTCAATCTCAGCTTCCTCCGTCTCCACCAGCTCCACCTCCAGGCCCTCCGCGCTCACGGGCATCTCCTCCTGACGCTGCTCCGCCCCGACAAGCTCCTCACCGTCCGGTGCTGCGGGCGGCAAGGCCGCGGGGGCGGGTGTGGCGGGGCCCGGGGGGGCCGGCGGGGCGGGGGGTGACGGCGCGAAGGCGACAGCGGCAGCGGGGGCCGCCTGCTCGCCCGTCCACTTGTTGGGCGTCGCGCTCACCGCAAACAGGCGGCGGTGGCGGCTGCGCGAGTTGAGCGCCTCCAGCATCTCCGCCGCCTCTGCCGCGGCAATGGCCTGCAGCGCAGAGCGCCTGGGAAGGGGCGGGAGTGGCAAGGCAACGTGTGAGCAGTGGTGGTGGGGTTAGGGGGGGATGGTGGAGGGGGGTGGGACGGGCGGCAAGAGTGAGCATTGGAGGCAGAGAGGAGGCCCATGCGGGTGGACGCAGCTGCTGTAACCACGCGGTCGGCCGGTTGTATATAAGTGGTATTCGTGAGTGCATTCGGATCCAAGTAAGTATGTCACAACAGGCTGTATATGTGTTGGTGACAGGGCTGCTGCGGCGGGGGTGAGAAAAAGGGGGGGGGGGGGGGGGAGGGGCATGCAGTGGTGCAGCCGGGGCGATGCGGGATGGTGGATGGAGAGCAGGCCGCCCAGCCGCACCTGACCGCCGCCAGCCGCCAGCGCGCGCTGCGCCACTCCAGCATCTTGCTGCGCCGGTCCGCCTCCCGCATGCTGCTCGCGCTTGCCGCCTGCTGCGCCGCCACCTCCGCCAGCAGCGTCGCGTACTCCGCTCGCACGGCGCGCTCCGTCAGCTCCTGCTCCTCCCTGTGCCATCGCCGCCCAGCAGACACATGGCCTTGATGTTGTTTCACTGTCCAATATCATAGATATGTTTCCTGGTTAATGTTAGTTGTGGAATATAGCTGCTGTTGTTGTTGAGTGTGTACGTTGGGTTTTTATTTGGGGGTGGGGGCGCAAGTGAGGAGTGCTGGCAGCAGGCAAGCGCACCTGATGGCCGCCTCCCTCTCCGCCTGCGCCGCCGCCTCTCGCTCAGAAATGGCCTCCTTCTGCGCGCGCAGCAGTGCCGCGCGCCGCACGCGGCGCTCCGCGGCTTCGGCGGCCTGTCAGCAGGCAGCAGCCCAGGGGGGCGGGCCAAGGCGGGGGGGGGGGGGGGGGGCACTGTAATGAATAATACCAGAGCCATGCTGCCGTCAGGTATGCATATGTCTTCTCATGACGCTATGTGCACAGTGTTAAGTAGTGAGGGCGTGAGGCGTCGCCCGATCCAATACACATGTGACAGGATCTTTTTACCAGGTAGGCAGGGCGCCAGGGGGGGGGGGGGGGGGGGGGTCCCTTTGTACAGCAATTTATTGGCGAATGTGTATGTATTTAGAGACAAGAAAAGGATGTACATTTAGGAAGTGGTATATGATAGCCACAGAGGTAGCGCAGTAGCAACAAGCCTGCGCTGCTGGCAGTCCCGCCCGGCGCAATCTCTTCTCAGGCGCCCCGCGGGCATGCGGAATCACCTTCCGCTGGCGCCCTTCCGCGCGCCGCTGCTCCCGCTCGTCCATGCGCCGCAGCACCTCCGCCGCCGCCGCCGCTGCGCTGAGCCGCCGCCGCTCCGCCATGCCATCGATGATCTGGCGGCGGCGCGCAGAGAAGGGGGGGAGTTGATGTGGGGCATGGCGGAGTGCCGGGAGGTTCAACAGGAACGCGAGCCCGCGACAGTGGCTGTGGCCCATGGCATGGGGTTGGAGAAATACTTAGGAAGAAACGATAATGTGGCGGTAGACTTGGGGCAGCACATCCCCATCAAGTCCCAACATAATAACAGCACTGGGGGGTAGCATCTCTCTAGGTGCAGACAAAGGCCCCTGACATCTCTGTGTGAGGCGGTTTAGACCTGGGGGGGGGGGGGGGGGGGGGGGGGTCCATGTCTGCATCTGCCTCCCGATCGTACCTCCTTTGTCTCCACCCAGCGCTCCCCCGCGGCGCGCTCCTGGACGGCGCTCTGGCTGCGCAGAGCGTCGGCGCTGAAGAGCAGCGGGACACTGCCGCCGGTGGCGAACCAGTCGGCCGCCGAGGGGCCGTCGAACCAGCGGGAGGGCACGGGTGCCGAGGGCGGGGCGGCGGTGCCTGCCAAGTCGGGACAGCAGAGAGGGTTTTGTGAGGTCTGCGTGTCACATGGCACAAGCAGAGGGGTTTAAGGGTGTGTCTGTGTAATCCCATTATGAGACATCATTGTGCCTTCTGCTGGGAGGCCGCTGACTGCGCCTAGGGGCGGATACGCTGAGGCAACGAGAGGAGTACTGATTTAGGACAGTGTCATTGTCATCGTCATCGCAATCCATTGCGCCGCAATGTGCGGAGGGAAAAAGCTACGGTATTAGTATCTCATGGCGGTGTAATACATCGGTATTGATCAGGGATAAAGTAAAACCAACGATTCCGGCATTGCATGCGAGTGTAAGGAAATGCGATACGATGTGATCCGTATGGAATCATTTCGGATTCAGTTGCAAGTATACGCGGATACGGATTTAAACATTATACGACTTACTGCTGACGGCGCTGATGATGGTGGTGACAACAGAAGCAAGCCCGGGTGCATGTCCTTCAGTCGGGGGAGAGGCTTTGCAGGCCAAGGCAGCTTGGACTGGGTGGGTGTCCTGGCGCACCCTCTTCGCCGTCCGCCAGGCGGCGCATCTCCGCCGCCTCGGCCTCCGCAACGCTCCGCAGCCGCCGCAGGAGCAGGCCGCCGCCCGGCAGCCGCGCTACCATGCGCGCCTGCATGCCCGCCATCAGGAACTCGTACTGCACGCCGCCCAGGAAGGACGGCACCGCGCACGGCAGCGCCCCCGCCAGGCCCAGAGCGTCCGGCACACGCCCCAGCGCCGCCAGGTGGGGTCCCTCCCGGCAGGACCAGCACGCCTCCAGCGGCTCCGCCGTGAACATCCACTTCCTGCAGCCGCAAACCCACGCCGGCGGGACAGGGAACGCCAGGCAGCTCTGTCAACCGTGGCAGGGACTCCCTTGACCCTCTTTCGGAGGATCGCCCCCGTGGCATGCTTGACTGTCCGGCAATATCCGTGCTGTACCCATCTGAGCAGGATGTCGTGCGGACCATCCCGGGAGTTCCTCTCGTGGGATCTCAGTCTATCTGTGTCATCAATGTATCCTCTCCTGCACACCTCTGCTGGCTCTGGGAAGCATAATGTGATGGGCAAGGGTTGGGGCTGGCGATTGGTTGCTGTGCCAGAGGTGAGGTGAAGGGTGTAGATCTGGGGAGGTGATGCCAGAGGGTGGCTTTTGGGTGAAAGGGGGGGGGGGGGGGGGGGGGGGCACTAACCTGGCAAAGTCCAGGAAGGGCGCCATGGAGGCGGCAAATAGAGCGCGCAGCAGCGGCGCCGTGGACCACTCCGCGCCGCACAGCTGCGCGTACAGGTACGACAGCAGGTCCGCGCCCTCCGGGAAGCCGCCCGCTGACTCGCCCTCGCACATGCAGATAACTGCAGCCGCGGATGGAGAACACCGCCTAGTCAGCAGCGTGCCTCGTCCATGCTGGGAAGTCACTGGGGGTAATGCTAGGCATGCGAACACATTACTAAGTTTACGGGTCGCAAAACTAGTGAATTGTGTTGCGAGGGCGTCCAAGACAACAATGTATAGCAAACCCAGAGCATGGTTACGGCAGTGGCTGCCGCCGCTGCAGCTGCGGAGCCCAGAGGCAGGCGGCTGCGGCGCACCCGACAGCGCACGCATGCGGCTCTGCAGCGCCTGCGTGTGCGCCGCCACCTCCATCAGCGTCATCGGCAGTTCCTCCATCTCGCCCAAGGTGCCCTCCGCGGCGCGGCGCTGCGCCACGGCGTTCGGCAGGCCCTGGCAGGGGTGGGGGGGGGGGAGGGGGGGAGCAGGCAGGACAGCGGAACTCAGCGAAGGACATGAGACCCTGATGTCTGAAACACACGGCCCTGGATATGGTCCCGTAAGGTCCTGGCCGGAGGGCGGCACGAGTGTTAGATAGATTATTCATTGAGTGCAACATGTTGGCGGCTAGGGGACGGAGAGAGGAGCAGGCAAGGAGGAAGATGGAAAGGGAGAGCACAGGCGCGCCACTGCAATTCCATGTACGCTGGGGCAGAGGATGGGACCTCTAACAAGGGGAGGCCGGGAGGAGGGGGGGGGGGGGGGGGGGGTAACCTGCAGTGAAGCCACATGCTGTGACAGGAGGTCGCGCACATTGCCCGCAAAGGCGATGCGGATGGGGTCGCCGCCACCACGCAACGTGGGCGCCCCCAGCTGCGCCACAAAGGCATGCAGGCGCATGTAGCGCGCGCCGGCCTGGATGACGTCGTCCAGGAGGGCGGCAGTCGCGGCGGGCCCCAGAGTGGGCGTGGCCACCCGCGGCGCTGACAACTGCTGCAGTGCGGCCGCCACCCCCTGTGGCAATGGCGTCAAGGGGCAGACACGTCAAGGGGAACCTGCAGAGGCATAGTTGTGGGTGAGCATGTGTGTTTGGTGGGGGGGGGGGGGGGGGGGGGGAGGGGGGTGTTGATGGTGAAAGGGTGGGGAAGGGGCTTGCCTGCATCGCCAGCACCGCAAGCCGCACCAGCGAGGCTTCGGACATGACGTGTGCCGCTGCCGGTGGAGCGCGCTGAAGTGGGGCACTTGTTGCAACACCTGCTAACGCAGACCGGGCGCCGAGTCAGGTGAGAGGCGGGGGGGGGGGGGGGGGGGAGGGTGATGGACTGTGTGCGTGAAGGCGAGCGCAGGGTGAGCTTGCCAACTGTGGGCGGCAGGGGGAGGCTGCATACGTCGCTTGGCGACCCGGTCCGCCGCCACCCACGCCAGCCGACTGGCAGTCGGCTTGCAGGAGAGCGCCTCCGCCGCCCTCTCCCTCTCGTGCTCCGCCTCCCGCGCCCGCTCCACCTGCAGCAGCGACTCCGCTGCGAAGCGCAGGTTGACGGAGGAGCTGCGCGGGCTGGCGGAGACGGAGCCTGCGACGCTGGCCGCCAGGCTGCAGTGGCAATCGGGGCATTAACGTCATCGCAAGGGGCGGGCCGGCTCAGCGGCTGATCGGAGTGGGCTACGGGCCGCCTACCATCACCACTGCAGTCTACTTGATCGATAATTAGTGTGGAAGCAACGGCTACCAGTGTGGCGCGCATTATTGAGGTCAGTGTGGCTGGCAGCAAACTCCCAGAGATGGGGCGTTTGAAAGATAAGCAGAAGGGGAAGGAGACTCTCACCTGCCACTTTCACTCTCGCTGAGGAGGAGGGAGAAGGGGACGGCGGGCTGCCGACCGCCCGTCAGCTCCGTCGCCGTCCCGGGCAGAGCGTCCTCAAAGCTGAGGCTGCTCAAGCGAGCTGCGAGCGAGGCGGAGCTGCGGCCGCTGCGCTCTGAGCCGGGGAAGCTAACTAGGGAGGCCGCGCCGTCGGTGTCGCTGGGCGCCTCGGAGGGCGCATAGGAGGCTGAGCCCGGCAGCGGCTGGGTCGGAGACGCAGGCGCCCCAGTGCGGGCTGCGCTGCTGCTGCGCAAGTCGAAAGCCGCGCCCGGGGGGAGCAGGTGGCCCTCCAGGGCGGCGCCGGCCTGTGTTTCGCGCCCCCTGGCACGTGCGCAAGCGAGCGGCCATAAGCAGCAAGCTGAGCCGCCAGACCGCAGCCTTGGGGTTGCTGTGCATACATGCCGCGCGGACGCCATTGCCAGAGCCGGCCCGGCAGCAGCAGCAACACCGTCCCCACCCCCTACACCCATCCAACGGCTCCATAGCACTCGCAGTCGTTCTGCCCGCCTACCTTGGCACAGCTGCAACCAGTAGACAGCTCGCGCTCTTCTCCCACTGACTCCTTACACCCTCACCACGCCCGGCAATCGGGCCACTCCCTAGTCCGTCACCCACGACTAAACTGTGACACACCCAACGCTACGCAGCCGCCCCTACACCCGGTGTGTGTGTGTGTGTGTGTGTGTGTGTGTGTGTGTGTGTGTGTGTGTGTGTGTGTGTGTGTGCGCGTGTCTGTGAAGAGGGGGAGACATAGATGGATGGTGCTGTTTCTGTGCTTGTTGATTTTCTGCAACACTTGTTGATTTGCCGCAACACTTGGTTGGGACCGTTTGCATGAATAACAGGTTTTCGATGACAGAGGCGGAGATTCTGACCTGTGTTTCAGGCGTATTTCTATATGAATGTAGTATCTCGCTCCCATAAGGGGGAAGGGGCAAAACCAATGACGCGTAGTGAACCCTGAGCGTGCTTACTGTATTTCTGAATTTGCTGAGTAATTCGAATACATATACTGGGAGAGCTAGCAGAGCACAGCAGAGAGAGGAAGAGAGAGACAGACAGACAGAGACAGACAGAGATGGGGGGGGGGGGGGGGGGGGGGGGGGGGCACACTGCTGCATCATCGGTTGCCTGTGAAGCCGCGGCGGGCAGCCAAGCGAGCCGCCCAGGGAACCCAGCGCGGAGCCGCCGCTGCCGAGGTCAAACCCTCCTGTAAAGTTCAGCGGCCTGAGCAGGAAGCTGTTCAGGTCAAAGCCGCCGGCCTGCCCAGCCTGCGCGTTTGCACCCGCCTTGGCAAGTAGCCCGGAGGAGGCGGACACATCGCAGAGGCCGTGCGGCGCGGTGTAGGCCTCCACGTTCTGCGCAGCAGGAGTTACGCTCAGCCGCCTCCAGCCCCCCTCCCCCTTCATGCCCCCCCTCAGCAAGCCGCCCACCAGCAAGGGAACCGGCCCTCGTTCCCTGCCTGGCTCTGTGCGCCCGTGGTGGGTCATGCAGAGGGCTCAGGTGCGACCTGCAGCGCAAGCAGCATGGACAGCAGCTCCTCGCCGTGCTGCAGCGCCACCACGTCGTCCTCCGCCGCAGCGCCCAGCATGTGGTCCTCCTCATCCGCCGCCTCCGGGATTACCAGCACCTCGCACCGCCTGCCGTGAGCAGCCGCGACAACGCAAGCGCAGCCTCGGCATCTAAGCAAGGCAAGGCCTGTTGTGCAAGGGGTGAGCTGCGTACTGCGCTTGGCGCCAGGTGGGCGGGCTGCCAAGATTACTTGCCGCCTTCTGCTGGTCTCTCGGCAGAAAGGGGGTGTGCTGGCGGGGAAGACGGGGCCGGTATTGGGGAGGGGGCCGGCGGCGGAACCTGCACAGATCTCCGCAGAGCTCCTCCAGACGGGCGCATTCTGCAGAGCGTTGCTGGCCGAGCAGCGTGAGGGAGACCTGCCGTCAGTGCAACACGCGCGGTCAGTCTGCAGCCTCTCTCCACTTGCCTCCCTTCCAGGCTGGAGCTGCCACCCGGGCTGTGGCGCACACTTCCCCCGAGGCAGCGACAGTTCCACCCACGCAAACCAGCAGCGCCTACTCCTCGACAGCCTAGCTCAGGGACGCAGCATCCTGCAGGGTCAGCGCTTACCCCGGAAGCGAGCCCCGTGTTCCAGCGGCTGCGGTCCTCCTCTTCCACCAGCGGGAACTCCACCTGCAGCAGCGAGCACGGATGGCCCAGCCACCCGATAGTTAGAAGTCTGCCAGCCAGGGTGATGGCTCAGTCTCCAAGCCCGTCGCGCTCTGCGTGTGCCCTGGACCCTCTCAGTAACGGCGCGCAGCAGCCTCTTACCAAGCCCCCCCCCCCGCCCCCCCCCCCTCCCTTCCCCAACTCTCTCTCACACACACACACACACAAACACACACATACCTCGTAGTGGCCCAGCAGCAGCGCGAAGGCCGACCGCCGCAACGCTTCCGGGGACACGCCGCCTACCGCGCAACTCTCCGCCAGCCGCGCCAGCAGCCGCGGCACGCCAGTGCGCGGATCGTTGAACTGCACGGCCGGCATCGCGTGCGCCTCCCTCCCGCAGGTACTCGTAGGGACAACGGATAGCGGCAGCCGCAGGGCCGCTGGCACAGCGTTGACCTCTCGCCAGTGTCGAGGCGTTCTCCTCTTCGCGGAGACTGGCTGCCGTGCCGGCACCTCCCCGCGGCGCGACCAGGGGAGGTTGCGGCAGCAGACGAGGTGAGGGGCGGTGCTATTCCGAGTGCAGCCACACAGGCGGGGCGAAGCTGCGGCAGGCTTCCCCTCGCTTTGCTCGTTTTCGTGGCGATAATGGTGATGGTAATGGTACCGGGACCTGGTACCGGTACCGGTCCTGCTGTACTGGCAGTAGTGAGATAAAGGATTTAGTTGCACGGAGTATAGTCGGGCGAAGGCAGAGTACCAGCTTACTGTGCTAATGTATTTATACTAGGTTACTGTGCTGCTAGTCGCTATACGTACGCCGCATTTCAAAGTTGAGTCTGGTTTTGCCAAAAAGGTCGCGCAGGCTGTTTTACACGGTCAAGAGCCGAAATTGGCAGGAAGGTTTAGCGAAAAGCGTGGAGGGAAAACGGAGTCAGGGGGGGCGCTGCGTGGAACGCAGCGAAAACTGGAAGATGGCAGGCTCAGCTGTTCTGGCTGCTTTTATGTCTACTCGTGCTGCACCCAACAAGGGCGCAACAACAGTTACTAGTTCCCGTACCATTGCGCAGCACTTGTAGCTGAAAAGCGGTTAGGTCAAGGATGGAAACCCCATAAACTAGTTTAGATCATTTCAAAGTTGAGTCTGGTTTTGCCAGTCTTGAGCGAACGTAGAGAGCGGTGGATTGACGGAGAAGGGGTAGCGCCAAGTCATGAGGGAGGCACTGGGAAGGCCACCGCTGCGGAGTCCTGTTGGACTTGGAAGTGGCGGAGGGGGGCGATGTGTCCAAAGAAGAACCACGCGCCAGGAGAAGGAAGAACGTTGGGGTCGATGTAGTCCAGAACGACATCGGAGTTAGTGGCCCAACCGCCTTGGTAGCGGATGTGGGACAGTGGTGCTCCGATGGCGTTCGCTGCAGAGGCTGCGCCCTTGCGTAGACTGTGTGAAGTCCAGGAAGTGCCAGCAGGAGGGGCAGCGTTGACTAGGTTGACTGCTGTAGACAACCAGTCTGACATCGTAGCCGCAGTCCAAGGTTTTGACTGCTCAGCCACATTGACAGCCCAGAAGTTGGAGGCAGCCAAGCCAACAGTAACCAGGGGGACAGACTGGACGTTGCTGATGAAGTAGCGCAAGAGTCGTGCCACTCGAGGGTGCTCGGACACTGGAAGGAGAAGTACGCGCAGGTCGTCGGGTCCCCGACGGCCAGCTCGACCCTTCTCGCGGTAGATCTGCAAGGTGATGTTGTAGGTGTCGACATGCACATCTTGCGCTCGACAGGAGACGCCAGTAAGGCCCCTGGCAAAGAACAGGAAGTTGACGACCGAGGCCAAGAGGGCTCGGTAGTCGAGGTGGGACTCTGGGTAAGGAGCAGACACAATTAGCTCGGCCTTTGAGACGAAGCGGTAAGCGACATCCGCGGGCAGAGGGACACGCAGAGGGGCAGCGTCCAGTCGGCGCTGCCGCAACATTAACCCACGCCTTGCCGAAGTGAGGTGTAGGCTGTCCTTGGCGATCGGGACGAGGTTGTGCAGCTCGAAGAAGGTGTTGATGGCAGACAGGTAGGGCTGCAGCGACTTAGCTGCGATGTGCCCTCGCTCCCCGATCCAGGCAACGTACCGAACAACAGTAGCAGTAGTTGCTTCCAACGGGCTGATGTTCTCGGAGTCGTGGCAGAACTCAGCGAACTGAGACAGTCTGCCGGCGTAGCTCTTGAGGGTCTGCGCGCTGAGGGAGCTGGAGAGCAGGTCCAACGTCCGCTGGCCCAACTCGTCTGAGCCGAACGCGTCCTGCAGCCGAGATCGCAGTGACGCAGCCCATGGAGCGATAGCTGCGGGCTCGTCGATTACGTAAGTGCGTCGTTTTACTGACAGAGTTCCACCGGTACGGCTACTGTTCGCAAAGTACTCGGCAGCAGCGGTTAGGTTCCCGGCGGTTGGCCGGTAGTTGCTGGACGGGTTTGCAGTAGCTCCAGTACGGGTTTGCGGGGCTAGGTTCAGGTAGGAGGGCCGCCCCGCGCGCCCTTCGCGCTCGTAGCGCCTGTCCCGTGCGTAACGTACACGCGCGAAACTTGGTCGTTGCGAACCGGTTGTAACACGTAATGTAACAACCGTCGAACGCAGAGATGGGGTTCTAAGAAAGGCGGATGGTTGAGCCGCCGTGTGCAGGTGTGCGGATGGTTGAGCCGCACTCGGCTGTAGCTGTGAGAAGCGCCGCACCGAGGAAGGTCTAAATGAAGTCTGTAAGGTGGGGGGGTCAGGTCCTGACACAGGGCGCTCATCCCGCCGTTGAGCTGCAAGGGTGCGTCTTGCGGCGGTCACCGAAAGGTGGCCTCGCAAGGCGCCTGCAGCTCCGACGAGCGGCGCCCCACGCCGTCACTCGTGCTCACCTTCGCGGCCGCGTCCACGTCCGCCGCCACGTCCTCGCCCACGCCCGCGACCTGCAGCTGCAGCCGCTACTCGAGAAGTAGCGGTCGCCTTGGCGCTGCTGGCAACGGTCGCCTCGAAGACACGACGCTCGTAGTCCCTCATGAGGTCCCCAAAAATCGCAGAACCCAAATGCTCCGAAGCGGGCTGAAAATGTTGAGCCCGCAGCACATCCAGAACACCTTGGTCACCGTGCACACGCTTGATCTCATTCAGCCTCCGCAGGAAGGCTAGACGAAAACGAAACGCCTTGTCGATGGCCTCGGCGTGATTTCGAGCTCTCGCGAGGTAGGGGGTGAAGTCCTGGTTAGTGGCGGGGACGTAAGGTAGCAGCTCGTCGAGCGCCACGAAAAGGGCGGCCATGTGGGCCCCGAAACACGACATCCACAAGTACTCCTCCTGGGCCGGCAGACGCCGGTCATCCTGCCTGAGGTACTCGTTCGTTAGGTCGGTGCTCAAAGGGAAAAGTCCAGGCACTCGGCTGACCGGTCGAACGGCCTCGTAACCAGACTCTGCTCTCTGCAGTAGCTCTGGCACCGCGAGGTAATCATCCTCGGCACTCACGGATTTTGCTCCGACACGGCCGCTCTGGGCTAGCTCTAGCAAGTCGGGGCGCTCTGCGGCTCCCCCGCTGCCTGTCGGCTGTCTCGCGAAGCGCTGCCCTGAGTCGGAGCCATGTGCCCCTTCTCCATCAACAACGCGATCTCGAGCCGTCAATTGTGCCACAGCTGTAGCCAATGCACGCACATCTGCTTGCAACGACTTGAGCGTCGGCTCAACGACGGGTTCTTCTCCATCTGACATAGTAACGCACGGACGTACGGACGAGAATATCACACTCGGATGGCGAGCCGGGTGTGGTCTTGAACAACCTGGGGTGACCTTGCTCGCAACGGGTTACGAGACAGTTTTTACATCGCTGCGTGGAACGCAGCGAAAACTGGAAGATGGCAGGCTCAGCTGTTCTGGCTGCTTTTATGTCTACTCGTGCTGCACCCAACAAGGGCGCAACAACAGTTACTAGTTCCCGTACCATTGCGCAGCACTTGTAGCTGAAAAGCGGTTAGGTCAAGGATGGAAACCCCATAAACTAGTTTAGATCATACGCGGCGATGCTTCGCAGGACGACCGCGACGATATGGCCTTGGAGACACGGTATGACGGTGGTGGGATATGACGTACGGGTAGTGGTTCAAGTCGTTATGAATGCAGTGCGCAATACATGTTCGCAGGAAGGGTGACACACCTCTGGCCGCTGGCCATTCTCATATGTTTCCTGAGACGACGTCCTCAGGCGTTGAGCTTGCAGGCCGTCCGCCAGGTTTTTGGTCCTAGTCTAGGCCGTTCAGCGGCATGACCTGCTGCACCCGATGGCAAACTGCGCGTTGTTCATATGAACCAATCAGGCGCACTGGTGTCTCCCTCCCCCCCCCCCCCCCCCCGCCGCCGCGCAAGTCGCGCACAAAGCCATCCCCCATTCCGCGCAACAAAAGACGGTCCGCGTGTCGGTTGCCTGACAAGCGAGGCAGGTCGACATCCCGCGGGGCGCTGTCCTCCAACAACACAGCAGGGAAATGAATTGGCACGCCGCCCAGCTTAACAAGTCCGCCACACACACGCTACTGCGGCACCGGATGCTCTCGCGTCGCGAGGCGCCAGTCCGGGCGCGCAAACATGGCCTCGCCCTGCCGCAAATAAATAACCCACGATGCGTGCCCCAACGAGCAATTCTTACCACGGTAGGTGCAGAAAACCGTGTCGGCAGTACGAATGTGGCCTGCGTCGTGGTGATGGGCGGGTGAAACTCAGCCCCAAAATGTTCGAGAACCGCTTTGATTAGCGCGAACGGCGGGGTGCAGTGAACATGCCGGGTTCGCCAGTGATAACGGAGACAGCAATCGACTGCCGACCAAACCGACTTCGCATTAAGCGTTACGGCCGAGAGGGTCGGAGCTTGCATCAATGTCGAAGGGTCTGACCTCGGCGAGAAGACGCGCTGGTAAAGTTTGTAGTTACCCGTAGATAGCGCGCAGCAGCTGCCAGTCTTAATCGCCCAGCCGTCCTTTTAACCGGGCGGAAATAAAGCCGTCCGCCGGACCGTTGTGTTTATGGTCACATTGAGAATTATAGAGGCTTGAATTGCACGGGGCTAAGTACGACGGGTGTTACCCGACGTTACAATTCCGCCATACGCGGCTAGCACGCTACTGCCGTGTGCCCACGTCCATCCCTCACCCCGATGATATGACGCCCCGCGACGCAGCGGTGTCTCCACCTTCCGCCTTTGCGCCAGCTTCCAGCTAGCGCAACGGCATCGAGACTCTCGCAGTCTCGTAAGGTGACACACGATCTATGCCATTCAACAAACACCTCCGCAGAAACCTATTCCCGCGACGCCAGCCGACGGCCTCGAGGGTGACGACGAGGAGGACGACCCTCCCCCCGGTTTCCCTGCAAAATCTCCAGGCCACGCGGCGTTCATCGACCCGCGCGACTGGATCGACTACCGGCCGCGGGCATACGCCGAGTCTATGCCCCATGTAGGACTCACCAACCCCGGGCTGTGGAACCCACGCAACGACGCGTGGGACCGCTACCTCACCGACGAGAAGAAGCGCGCTACGCGCGACGAGTATCGCCACCTGCTGTGCTATGGAGTCTTTACCGCCGCCGCGCACGCGGCGCTCACGGACGCTGTGGCAACGCTTCGCGCGAAAAACGCCACCGCTCGCGACACCGCGGACGCCAACGACCTACTCGACTCCGCGTGTTAGGGTTACCACCATAACCCTACCTACATACCTATACCCGCACACCTATACAGTCATACTCGTACCACTCACTTCCTTATACTAACGCAACTACTACATGCAACTAAGCTGTTGATCCGCCCACACACATATGCCGCGTGCTTGCCGCACGTCATGCCCTCGTCAGCCATTACGCCCCGATGACTCCCTTATGACTCCAAGCCTAGATTGCATATCCAAGCCTAATGCCTGCATGCGAACGGCTGCCAAGCCGATAGTTGTATAAAGCCGTGTACACCTCGGTACAATGTAACAAGATCCTTTGCTGCAAACCTTTTCCTTGTCTATGCTAAAGTCTCTCACCTGAAGCTTACATTGGTTTCGTTGAGCTCTGGTTAAGATCCCCCGCTGCATTTCCACTGCGCATGCCCGTCCCCCGCCGCGCCTACCGCCGCTGCCGGCCACCCCCCCCCCTCCCCGCACCTGCCATCGTGAACGACCAGCCTATCACTGCCGCCGCCGCCACCGCTAACCAACGAAGTAAAGATCGACACCGCCCGGTGGCCCGTGTAATCCGGGCCGAGCTGGCCAAACCCACGACCGGCGCCGTAGCCACGGACATCATCCACGCATCGCCAATGAACGGCACTTCGACCCCCCCCCCCCCCCCCCCCCACACACACACACACCGGTCGGGGGGCACGCTCCCCCACGCCGCCACGCATCCCACTGCCACTAACCCTCAACACTGACCGAATATGACGGCATATGCGATGGATGTTGCCGAACGGGCGACTCCGTCAAGGAATGCTCGTCGACAAGCAAGGCACAACAGTGGCACCAGACATTGGCTGCCAGAAGGCAGCTAAGGGAATTACCTGGCTGAACTCCAACCGCCTTCCCGGTTAACGACGGTTTGGGGCCAGCCTAGATTTGATTTCGAATTGAAAACCAATCGATAATCCGTCTGACTGGCCGTATTGTTCCCCATTCCCGAGACTATGCATGGTGGCTTGCCCCCAGTGAACGAGCTAACTCCTGAGAGCGCGGCCGAGCCCTGCGTGCCGGTGTCTGCGCATGACGGGGCCTCCTCTTCAGGCCCGTTGCCTGTCGAGTCGACACACTCCTTGCCCTCGCACGAGCTGTGCCGGTTCCTGTTAGCATCTGCCTGCTTTGCCATCCCAGCTGACACAGCTGCCGCCACATGTTATCCGCAAAAACGAAACATGCTGCTACCCGAAAATATTGCCGACGCCCCCCGGCCCGGCACTGACAAAACCCAAACCTGCCTGGCCAACTGCCTGCCACCACTGCTTCAGTCATCGTGACGACCCCACTTACATCCCTATAGCCGTAGTTATTATTAATTAACGACTGGCGACTGACCTAACGACTACTGGTGTGAATTACAAAGAGGGCACGGACCTAACGACTACTGATAGCGACTACAGTTCGCTTATCGTTAAATGTTTTTCTTCTGCGTTCCCACGGCCTATCCGAGTTTTTGTACGTGCGATAGTCAGTCTAGTACATCGGATGTCGTAGAGACGCTGCAAGGGTTTCACTGGTGCCAGTCCTGTCCCGGGGGCGGAAAAAAAAAAAAAAAAAAAACATCGGATATCGGCCATACTGTGTTTATTCACCTCCCACATTACGCATTTGCGCCATGTATGATAAATTAGGATTCTTATGCTACTGTTCATGAGTTATTATTATTATAGTATCGACGCAATCACTGCGAAACATACCCAGCATAATTAAAATATACTGGGGATTACAGCCACATGCCTGTCACATATACCGCACCCATGCCATAATTATCTTCCCCCGCTACAAATACAGGTTCCCCTACCTCTTGGGTTGAGCGGAGGAAAAGGAGAGCCGCGTCCGAAATCGCCTGGAATACGCGAGAATCGATACCGGTAACAATACGGTTTTATCACGGATTTTTAGGCGTCCGTCCTCCGTCCGTCCGTCCTCCTGTGCTGCGTCTTCGCGTATGAACCGTCATACGTTCGATCTGTGCTCGTTTGATTTCTAGACACACCTCCGAAGACGGCAAGATTCTGAATGGATGCGCGTGTATTCTAGCTCAGGCACGTCATGTATTCGTCTAAAACGCCAAAATAACGCGGTACCGCAGCGCGTTTTTATTGCTGAATCAGCAGCAAGCGAGACGCGCCCTCTCTGTTTATACAGTGGTCCGAGGATATGCTGTAACATGGTGCTGTAAAAAGGGGTCGCCGCGGTGCGGGGGCAGTCCGCCGACCCGGGGCCCGGCGTCCGTCGACGGACGGGCGACGGTCGAGCGACGGCGTCCGGCGTCCGGTGCCGGTACAGGCGGCGGGCGTGGCGATTCGCGGCGTGCCCGCCCCGTAGACCTGACGACCGGCCCGACCTGCGCGGCCTCGTGCGGGATGCGGGCCGCCTGTAGGCGGCTTGTACTGTATTGCTGATCTTGCAGTGCTGTTTTTTTTTCCTTTAGCGGTGGGTTGGGTACCGGCCTTTTTGTAATGCACACCAGTAGTCAGCGGCCCGCTTTTACGCGGCTTGCAGATTTAATCTGTTTTACAAAATAATACGTCTCTTTTGAAAAAATAAATTACTGACAAATCTAACGCTAAAAGCATTATTACCCGGAAACAACAGTATTACAAGATCAACACTACTGTACAAGCCGGCTAAAAGCGGCCCGCATCCCGCACGGCCGCACCACGCTCAACCCAAGAGGTAGGGGCACCTCCACAAATCCCCGGCGCGAAGCGCCGCTTAGTAAGGATTAGCGACTACTAAGTGTAGCGAGTAGCGCCTAGCGAGTTGACCGCCTTCCTATCCTAACCAAATCACTGATTTGGAAACCTGCTTTTGCCCCTACGAGAATAGCATGCAGGAATGCATCCTATCCTGACCAAATAGCGACCGTGTATGCATATCTCGCGATTTCAACTGATGACGCCATCCGCGCCCGTAACGGTAGCCGCTCCCCCCCGCGCCCGCCGCTGTGGGTAGCGGCTCGGAGCCCCGCCCGAGCGCATTGTGTCCGTACTCACTGACGGTATATCGCATTGCGCCGCCTACATATGTGGCACCCGCCTACCACCATGGCGCCGCTCAGACTGGCGGACACACGGCGGGCGCGTCCGACTGCTCGCCGCCCGCCATGGCGCCGTGTGTTCCTCGCCGTCATCGGTTGGGATGAGAGCGAAGAGACTGTCCTCTTTCTGTACGCTAGCCATAGCCCCTAGGCGAGAAACGTTGACTGACTTTCGGGTTGGGGCGGTTGCCTCGACGTAGGCGGCCGAACGCGCGGTACACGGGTAATGGCGGCCGGGTGGTGAACTGGTGGGTGTGCCACGGGTGGGGCGCGGGCCGCAGGTGGGCCACCCGTGGGCGGCGGCGAGTTCGTTACACACGACAGCGGCGAGCCGTGCGATGAACGATGGGCGCATGTGCGCCGTCCACCCAGCCTCTTTGACGTACCGACCGTTATGCGACCAAATAGGAAACGCGAGTGATTTCGTCACTCGTTGAGGTCCGAATTACTGGAGTCTCGTGATTTGACCACCAATCCGAACACCCGCGATGACCAAATAGCGATTTGGTCTCCCAAATCACTATGGGATCTGGACCGTACGATTAACGAATACTGACATCATCAAGGATCCTACGGCCACGATCTTTTTAATGTACGGGTTACCATATTAGTCAAGATCGCTATTTGGATAGGACAGGACGGGGGTGAGTTAACTCGGGAAGTCCTAGCGCCCCATCTAGTTTAAAACCGCCTCATCCCCTATTACCCCGTAGACGCATATTTCGGCCACATCGCCACATCTGCCAATGACAACCTGCCTATGCCACCGACCAACTGGGTCGTCGATGCTTACCTTGCGGACAGCAGCACTGTCGATACGCAGGCGACCACCGCGCACAGCCACAGTATGCGGTCTGAACACGTCAAGGCTCTTGAGCTTGAGCCTGAAGGTAACACACATGTGCCCAACACTATTGCCATCAGCCCCGCTTTGCAATCGAAAAACGCTTTCGTAACGACCTCTACGTCCGATAATAATTTACTACTATCAGGCATACTAATTTACTACTATCAGGTACTGCTAAAACACACACTACCCGACCGTCCGCACTGGTTTGTAAAATGCTGTTAAACTCCGGCGGTGCGACACACTGTTTTGTAAATGACGCCTAGAGGTCCGCCTGCCCGCAAATATTCAATGATACTGGTATACCGGTCGGTACATGTACCGCGCCACTGGGAAATTATCAAATCATCCCGTACAGCCCCACACGTTACTACTGTACGGATGGCCGCCGCGGCCGTATTATGCCTTTAGCGTCTGAGTCCTGCACATTTCAGTTGCACCTTTATAGACACTGAGCAGAGGTTAGTTTGACCAACTTGCAGAATAATTTCAACATGTTCTCATGTGTCATTTCTCATAATCACTACCTAGCCAATAGCTGAACTGCCGACACCCAAATTACGCTTCCCGGCGGCCACACAGTCACCTATATCCGGCCGAACCCCGCTCTATTGATACCGATGCGATATACATGCCAACACCATGGCTTTACAAGGATCCCTGTGATGTCTTCTCTTACGCCGTAATTCGTGAGTGCGACGCAACGGACGCACTGTTGCTCAATCAATTAGATCGCGAATTTTCCGCCGTTGTTACCACCGAGTGGTCTGCTCATTATGTACTATAACGAATTGAAATATGTATACTTAAACATATAAACAAGCATGCCAGCCATTAAAATTCCCTTCAAGCGGTAGCGCCCCGGCTTCAAGTTCAAAATACCATTGCTCTTAGATGCCCACCTACCGCCGGCAAAACACATTGCCACTCATCACCTGCCGAATCAGAAAAAAAACACACAAAGCAATTAAACGCCCTTTTAGACACAGAATTTATTGGGTAATCGCTTCCGCCTTATGTTGCACTTATCCTATTTGTCCGAACATGCAATGCTGGCATGTGCACTTGCATTGACTCCCGACAGATATATGTAACCGCCGAATAAGATTATCATTACCACACGCCACCATGCTCACTGTAGATATGCTATCCGGCTATACTGTAATATATTCCGCCCTCGACAGAGTTCTAGGCTAACACCATCTTGCAATCAAACATATACGGATGTCCACACAGTATCGTTCAATACTCAGTTCGGTCTTTTTGAATTCCAGGTCATGACATTTGGACCGTCCAATAGCCCATCGGCGATTCAACGCTTGATGCTGGGGAACGTTATTTTGCATCCGCATAACACCGCGTTTGTTCCTGTCTAGTTTGACAACGTTTTGGTATTTGGTATCTCCCTCAATGAACACTACATACACCTGAAAACCACGCTTGTTTTGCTTGCCAAACATCACATACTGTTGCAACTGCCTTAACGAACACGAATAGTTGGGCCATTACATAGCCAACGGGGCACGCGCCCTTCCAAACATTGTTGCCATTCGCAATTGGCCCCCGCACCACAATTCACGTTGTTTTTTGAATACGGCAGTTTATATCGTAAGGATGGAATTAAAATACATACTATCGCATGACCACACTCCTTTCATAACATTTGTGGCTTACCTTTTACGCACTTACAGAAAATATATACGCGTATGCATACGCCTTAACCGCTGTCTTACTTTAGGAAACTGCAAAGGGACACTTCCGACGGCAGTGCGCCTATTATACCAAAGTTTCACGATATACCCATGCCAAATACGGCACCTATGCCCAGTAAGAACCTTTTCGCCTGGATACGCTTTGACAATATGACGCTACTTTATCACGCTCAGACCACACTATGTATACCACTCTCCGTCACCTGCCCGCCCAAGCCGCCGTCACTCACTACCATACCTAGCAAACCACTGACCCCGGCCCGCACCTGGAAGCCCGTGCTCGACATATTATATTGCAATAAAAAGCTCTTAGAATAAGGCCGATGCCCGGTCTCGTCGTCCGGATTTACGTCAATACTTCACAAAACACGACATTCAACTTCTTGACACATACCTACTAACATGTTGCCCAATTTTCTCTCATATTTACAATGCACTACTTCCACCTTCAAGTTAATCTCGAATTGATAATCGGCCAATTCGCCACAACTATACCACCGAAGCAAACTACGACTATGGTAACCGTATTCGCAATAATCACGTTATAGAATTCCAGCAACGGGTTATGCTGAATAGTATGCCTGCCCGCCTCGGACAAATTCTGTCTTGATTTGGTCATTCCGGAAGTACTGTACCCACGCTGCCGGCCACCTTGCTTGATGCCGCACGCACTACTATTTGGAAAACATATGGTGACCCATTATGCGCAATAGGGCTTGCCCACAGACTTGCCCACCTGCCAACCTGCGATAATTTTCATAACAACCTATAGGCTCCGTGTCTCCCGTACATCCACACATCTGCCCTAGGTAATTTTTCCCATAAACTTTGTTTATCACTGGCATGCTGCCCTCTGCGAAATATCTTTGCCGCTACACCCACACTTGTATACACATTTACAATGCAAGCCCACTTCATCCCTTGTCGTATCTACGTAGACGCTCCTCGGCTTGCCCGTTTACTTATTTACAATATTTTCCGCCCCCACGACCTTTGTCGCATAATAATGGAAGACCGCACTCCCCGCTTCACCTCGGTTATGACAAAACATGTTCCGCTCGTGCTCGTTACGTAATGACGCTTGGCCATATAACTTATCCCTCGTCGGTTTTAATTCATGCCCCGATGCCTACCAATCCGCAACTACATGCACTCCGCTTGACGCCCGCTACGGCACAAACCGGCTCACACCCGCTAACTTCTTATACCAACACGTGGACTCTGCGGATTACATTGACATCGCCAAAATACCAGATGCAGAAATACATAACTAAAAGTTAGAACTCGCCAATACCTGAGTATTAAGCATACGTAGCATATGCCAACCGTTAAACTCGCCCCAATAAAGCATGGCTATCAACGTCACACATATTGCTTCGCAGTCAGCTTGTCAAATTCCGCCTGCCAACTCCGCTTGCCTTTTGCTATGGCAATGTCACACATATTGCTTTGCAGTCAGCTTGCCAAAGTCCGCCTGCCAACTCCTGCCAACTCCGCTTGCCTTTTACTATGCACTGCCATTCCGTATTCCACGATTCCCGGGGGGCCATATGCTAACCTCAAAAGTCGTAGTGATATGCTCCATGGTTATGCCCGACACAATCTTGTCCCTTGTGGCTATGCTTACGCACACTGATCATCGTGCCATGTCCGCCAAATACCCCGCCCGCTTTCCTTGCGTATCCCATGGGTATACTTTTTGGGGGCCGGGATGGAATGTTAGGGTTACCACCATAACCCTACCTACGTACATACCTATACTCGCACACCTATACAGTCATACTCGTACCACTCACTTCCTTATACTAACGCAACTACTACATGCAACTAAGCTACTGATCCGCCCACACACATATGCCGCGTGCTTGCCACACGGCATGCCCTCGTCAGCCATTACGCCCCGATGACTCCCTTATGACTCCAAGCCTAGATTGCATGTCCAAGCCTAATGCATGCATGCAAACGGCTGCCAAGCCGATAGTTGTATAAAGCCGTGTACACCTCGGTACACTGTAACAAGATCCGTGAAAGCAATTCAAAAGATCCGATCATGTCATATACACGCGGGCAACCGCATATATAGCCATACAGCCGGTACACGGGCAGCCGTGTACTGGTATACCGCGCTATACAAATATCGATACCGGGCAGCCGATTATCGGTACGAGTATAGCTTACACCGCGATTCGCACGATCGCGACGTGCGGGCAGGCTGCTGAAGACCGGCTCACCTACCTCCGGCGTTTCAAGTGCAAGAAGGCGCTTACCGGCGAGGAGCGAGTCGCCGAGCGCCTTGTCTACTCCCGCTTATTCGAAACCGCCGCCACTTTTAGCCGAAATGTGCCGTGCCGCTACGTGCATATTGTACGTCTAGCACATTTTATTCATGGTACCTGGTACGCGAGCAACAACTTGTTGATGTGGAAGTACGTTGATCCGCCCTTGTTAACCGCACCGACAGCCGCTTCATTGTCCAGTGCAACAAAATGCGTTTACCGCGTAAGCGTGGCCCCACCCGGTGTAATGTGTCCGGCGCTGTATAATATTCGATGACCGGCCGACGATGAGGTTTATACGAGCGAGTTGCTGCTGCGTAAAGCCATAATGCATCCGTAGATTACGCCATCAGGCGCCGCCCGCAGACCCAATGCGTCCGAGGTAATGACCTCGATAATCGTAAGCTGGCTACAAAAACACCCCCGGTACCTCAGGTTCATGGATGGTCTCATGCAACGGTTGCAACAATTCCGCATCGTTTGGCAACAAAGGGAGCCGATTTGTCTCAGAGCATTCTCGGGCTGGCATCACCTCAGAGAAGCGGCCGGGCGAGCGCCACGTCCTCGGGTTGCACGCCTCGATCAAACGACACCCCACACCGCCCGCGGCGTAGTAAATCCAGACACCAACAAAGCTCCGCAATGGTGTAGAGGTGGCAGGCCCTAAGAACAACTCGGTTCGGGCGGCGGAAAGCAGCGAATTAGCATGTTGTAACTCAATTTCAATTTCAATTTGTCGGACGCTGGGCCTTCGCCGCCCTCTTAATTCTCCATGCCCATGTAATTGGTGTTGTACTACCACAAAATGTTGGCAATATATACCGCGGTGTTGCCGGCATCCATTGATCATCGCAAACACTTTGTTGTCATTAACATCGATTCGTCTTGTTCATTTCGTGATAATATTCATTGACATACCAAAGGGTCACTGTGGGGCACATTGGTATACCTTGGTATACCAATAGTATACCAATACCATGGTATACCGAGGTATTTTGGGGCGCACACCTTTGTTAATTTCTTTCTTATATAGCCGAGAAATGGCAGTTAACGCAGTCAGAACGGAACCCAACCAAATTCCTACTTCACTCGGTTTCTTGGAAAGTTCGCCCCGGGACATCGGCCGAAGCCGCCCCAACACTTGACCTCTTTCGCCAACTGCAGTCGTAGGTTTGGCATAGCCCGTGGACCATTGCCTCATTCGAACCCCGAAGGACTAATGCATCAACCGGGTAAACCCAGAACACGCCGGGGCGATATATACAGTGTTGCCGAATAACATCGACCAGGAATGGATCCCGGGACCTCTCGCGTACGCGACGACCGTTCAACCGAGTGGGCAAGGGATGTACAGGTACCTTGTCAAAGGATATTGCCGGTATTACGGGTACTGGTACAGGTACTCGCAATCCAGACAGACGGCCTACGCGAGCTGGGACCAGCCATCACCCTATCCGCGCGTCGGCCCATTTTTCGGGTCCTCATTCAAATTGCGACGTACCGAGGTACCGAAGCACGGCGTCGGCACCCGTACCGGTACTCGTTTGAATGTTACAGAGTGTAGTAACAAAGCCACCGCCAATATGGAGGGTCTTATAGCCCGGGTGCAGGGCACGGGCGTGGGCCCCTGACGAGGGGCAGCCGAGTGGGAGGGGCAGGAGGATGCGGTGAGGTTAAAGGAAGTGTGTAGCCCGCCGTATCGCTCGCGCCGCCATGTGGCGGCGCGCGCACCTTGCGGGTGCCTAGGATACGAGTACTCTGCTGTCGCTGTGGAAGTACTACAGTACTATAACAGAGGGGATTCGCGGAAAATGCGGGTGAGGAATTACGGTGACGTATGTAGCGAGAATTGATGTACCCTCTAGCGAGATGGTCGGCTCCCGTGTCGTGATGGTGGTGGTGAAAAGGCGTGGTCTGTTGGTTACATGCCTTTATAAGGGATGATAGCGTCTAGAGAACGCATGGAAAGTACTGGGGAAGGAAAAATAAAGTGAGAATTGTATTTATTTACAAGGTGGTCTGCGCTGCGGTATTCCCCTACTGGTGTGAATTACAAAAATGGCAGTTCCCCAGAATTAGAAAATCAACACAGCAAGCCGCCTAAAAGCGGCCCGCATCCCGCATAAGGCGGGATGGATGAGTGATGCGCACACGGTTCAGAGTCCGGGCCACGCGTGCACGTGTGTGTGTGGGTGATCCTCGGACGTGCTGTGCATCTTCAGCAACGGGATGGCAGACGAATCTGCGCCGTCTGAAGAGGCAGCGAGCGCGCTCTTTAGCGGCCACCAAGCTTAGGACCCCGAGGAAATCTCTTGCCAGCAAGGCCTCTTGGTGAGCCCGGGTCATGCACCGAGTGCCCCGCGATGAGAGGGAACCCCGATCCGCAGCCAAGCATGCGATACCACGCACTGTGCGGTGCACCCCCTTGCTCACCTCACCCACTGTGCCGAAGACCATGCCCATGCATGTACTCCGACATATCCAGGATGTCTCGAAGATGACCCTTCTGTCCGGGCTCCGTGTTGTGCCACGCCGCATCCCGCGCAGCCAACCCCCGTTGTATGTCGCCCAACAGGGAGCGCTCAAACCGATCCACAGCCGTGGCCCGGGGCACTGCAGTGTACTTGACCCCATACCGCGTAGTCTTGAACTCCAGTAGCGTTGACTTCAAGCCCCGGGGATCATAACTCCCGGTCACGACGTTGAACGCCGGAAGGGAGAGCTCTGCGTCCGGTACTAGGTCCTTGAGTTCATGCCTGGGTACGGTGTTGCCGAGAGGCATTGCCTGCTGGAACAAGTCATCCACCTCCCGCCGTACCGCGATAGTTACCTAGGTCGTGAACACAGTGATCGCGGAAGGCATCTGCGATAGCGTCGTGATGTACACGCCAGTGAGCGTCTCCAGGCGCCGGGAGGTTCATGAGCGCGTCGCCGTATAGGTCAACAGTGACGGGGTTGTGCTCCGTTGATGGCAGAATGATCTGGCTCCCAATCACCGGGGCCAAGCACGGGCTAGGCAGAAGGAAGTACCCGGCAGCGACCTCCCGCAACTCCTGCGGAGTCATGGCTGTCCGCGCGGTGGGAATGGCCACTGTCCACATGCCTGACGCCACGTCGAGCTGGTTGAACAAGATCCGTTCCCTACATATGGCAGGGAGAGCGCACACCTCATTTCGAAGCCCAGAGTTGTTGGCATGGTCTAGAAATGCCGTGAGCTCCTTTTGCGAGCCCGATGCAGCCTCCACTTCCCGCTCCATCTGGCGCGCATCTGCGTCGCCGAGATGGCCAGCAGTAGCCGCTTGGAGGCATCCCCACGCCTCGCGCATCTCCGCGGTGTAGATGTCCCACCCATACATGAGCATCGTTGAGGAAGTGGTCATACTGGCGGGCGGAAGAAGTTGCGTTGAAGCTGCCTCGGCCAAGTACGGACCCGAGCTGTGGGTCGAAGAAACCAGGGGTGGGGGTGTTGGTGCCGGAGTTACTAGTCAAGAACCTTGGGAGGATGGCATTCATGCAGTCGATGAAGGCGGCATCACGAACGGTAGCCATGCGGCGGATGCCAGCCCCCTTCAACCGAGTGGGGAGGTGAAGCCTGCTGCGCGCCCATGCCATTGCATCCTCCCTTAAGGTAGCCACCTCCGCTGCCATGGGGTCGGGTTCCTGCAAAAACTCCGCCAAGAAATCGGTGACCACGGGATTGGTGTCGGTGCCGTACGTGGAGGGATCAAAAGAGACACCTAGCACCCGTTCGACCGCCGCGAGGATGGTGGCATCCACCGCCTCCGCAAAGGCCTCCACCTCGGACGGAAGACAATTGCGGAGCCAATACCCCGCCTTGTGTTGCATGCAATGCTTGAGCAGGGCCCATGCGTGGTGATGCAAGGCGTGGGTGTACCGACGGCTGGGCTTGGCAGACATAAGCTTGCTCAAGCTAGCGTCCACCTCCTCTCGTAGCTCCTCTGCCTTGCCGCGCATGTACGCATGCACGTACTCTGGCGATCCGAGCGGCACGTTCAGGACCGCGATGCCGTGATGGCCATCTAGCTCGGGCCACTCGATCTCGGCCGGAGCCTCACGCCGCGCGGCCTCCATGTTTGCGCTGTACGCCTGCATCTTGTCGAAGCGCACCTCAAGCCCCACGGACGCCTTGATGGACGTGCGGAAGGCGTGAAGAGCCGGCGAAACGTGCACCGGAAGGCCCACCAAAAATCCATCATCGGCGTTGAAGCGCGCCGCCCCGTCATTGACCTCCAACGTGGAATCACATTGCTGCACCTCGGGGTGAATCGCGACGCAAAAGGAAGTCGTGGCCAAAGGTGCGCCCTGTTGCACGCCGTCCTCCGACCGCAGAGGGGCGGACCGGTCGTCCACGACCAGATATGAATCCGTGGAGAGGGAGGCTAGGAGCGCAGGGATGACAGGGTGTAGTGGAGAGCAATCGATGTGGCGTTGGATGATGGTGCGGCGCCATGCCTCGTTGTAAGCGTTGCGAAGGTCTGTGTGGACGATGACGGCACGTGGGCCAAGCTTCTCGGCGATGAGCCGGACGCCGTGGATGAGCACGGAGTCGCCCGCGGGAATGCCAACGCCGAGCTCAGATGGAGCAAGCACTGACACTTAGGCCTCCTTCATGTTGTCCACCACTGCCCGCTCCGCTGCGCGCCGCTCCGCCTCCCCGACTGCCACAGGCCGCACGTCCGGGGCCCTCCCCTCGCCTAGCTTCTTGACAGGTGCCATGAGCCTAGCAGAGGCGAAGAGCCGGTTGAACCATCCGGGCAGGCGACCTTGGAGGTACATGGAGGCAACCTCCGACATGGCGCGGACTGCCGCGGGCCGGACGCCGGGGAATATTCGCCCACCAAGCAGCGGAGATACTCGTTGCGCATGCCCGAGGGCCCCGCCGCCACGTCACTGTGAGATTCAGATGTGACATATATACGGGTGACGAAGCACTACCGTACCGGTACCACTATTATCCGTGAAAGCTGCTGCTGGTGGCGGCATGTCCATCCAGTTACGTGCGAGTACATCCGGCGTTATTGCCGGCGGGCGATAAATCCTTTTTGTAATCATTGAGGTAGTCGTACATGACGGGTGATAATGTGCTACATGGCACTGAAGTAAAGGTGCGAGGTTGTCCGTGTAGTACCGGGTGGTACCGGGTGGTACCGGGTAGTACGCGATACACACCGGTTCCCTGGGTACTCGCTAAATGAAATCCTCCCGGGGTTTAAGCTGTGTATAGCGGGGTCCCAATCCTGAGATGCAACTACCGAAACGAGTGCGAATAGTGATTAGTGTCCGGTTGATACAATCAAATATAACGTCATTTGATCAAAACTCAGAGCCCACGTGACCACCCGTCTCGCCAACCCATCCCGCCCCTTCGATGCCAGTCGAACACACCGG
>VCJN01002964.1:0-33881 GCA_006384855.1 Tetraselmis striata | reverse complement strand
AGACATGACGCTCGCGCCGCATCACTTTCTTTGCAGGCTTCGGCGGAAAAACCGCCAGCAACAGCCGGCGCGACTGCAGGACACGGCAAGAACGCCCTTCGGCGTGAACAGTGAGGTCTGGAAATGACCAGCGAAACAACCGTCGCGGAGACGCAGGCCAACGGGGCCGTTTCCGTTGCCTCCGCATCCGGGACAGTGTGACCGTCAGCCCCTCCGCGATCCGGCGGATCGCCCGCATCCTGTCGGGAGAACCGGCGGGAACGATGCTGCGCATCAGCGTCGAGGGCGGTGGATGCTCCGGGTTTCAGTACAAATACGATCTGGTGACCGACCGCGAAGACGATGACGTCGTCATCGAGGAGGCCGGCGCCATCGTGCTCGTCGACCCGGTGTCGCTGCAATACATGAGCGGATCTGTCGTCGACTATGTCGATGACATCATGGGGCAGTCGTTCCAGATCAACAATCCGCTCGCCTCCGCCGGATGCGGCTGCGGGACGAGCTTTTCCATCTGACGCCGTTCGCCCGCCCCGGACGCGGCACGCAGCTCTTGACCAGGAACATCCGTTGAAGATCGCCACTTGGAACATCAATGGCGTCAAGGCGCGCCACGACACCGCCCTCGCCTGGCTTGAGGAAGCCAGGCCGGACATTGCCTGCCTGCAGGAAATCAAGTCGGTCGACGAGGGGTTTCCGGCGGCCGGGTTCGAGGCGCTGGGCTATAGGGTGGAGACGCACGGACAAAAGGGCTTCAACGGCGTTGCCCTGCTCAGCCGGCTTCCGCTTGAGGATGTCTCGCGCGGCCTGCCCGGCGACGACGAGGACACCCAGGCGCGCTACATCGAGGCGCGGGTGAAAAGCGCCTCCGGCCCGGTGCGGGTCGGATGTCTCTATCTTCCCAACGGCAATCCGCTGGGAACGGAGAAATTCGACTACAAGCTGAAGTGGATGGAGCGCCTGCACCGCCATGCGCAGGACTGCCTTGCCCGCGAGGAAGCGTTTGTCCTTCTTGGCGACTACAATGTGATCCCCGAACCGCGCGACGCGAAAAACCCGGACGCCTGGCGCGACGATGCGCTGTTCCAGCCGGAAAGCCGGCGCGCGTTCCGCGCGCTCGAAAACCTCGGACTGGCTGATGCGCTGCGCCTGACCAACCAGAACGACGGTGTCTACAGCTTCTGGGATTATCAGGCCGGCGCCTGGCAGAAGAACAACGGCATCCGCATCGATCACCTGCTCCTGTCTGCGGAAGCGGTCGACCGTCTGGAGCGTACGGGTGTGGACCAGCATGTGCGCGGCTGGGAAAAGCCGTCGGACCATGTGCCGGTCTGGACCGAATTCGCCGATTGAGCGCAAACGGATTTGCGCTGAGCGTCGGGCGCGGCGTCACGAAGTGACGTAGCGGAAAAAGCGTGATTTCCGTCAGGATATGCTATGATTGCGCCATGCATGGGTCATGGCAGATTTCACGCCGCCTGCGCGGCGGCATCCTGGCAACGGCGGCATTGACCGCACCGCTTCTGTTCGCGGCAAGCGCTGCCTCCCAGCAGAATAGCCGCTCCGCCTGCACATGCCGCTTTTTCGGTCAGGACTATCACCTTGGCGAGACGATCTGCCTGCGCGGACCGGACGGACCGCAGCTTGCCCGCTGCTCGATGCTTCTCAACAACACGACATGGACGCCGCTCAAACAGGAATGCCCGACCACGCGGCTGCTGCCAGGCACATCCGACACGCCGGACGGTAACACAGCCAAGCCAAGCGCGGGCTGACCCGCGGGGCGTCACCGGGACGGCAGGTCCCGCGCTGAAGCATCAGGGGATTTCGCGACAAAAGCCGACGGCGGCTATTGCCGGCTGTCGGCGAGAACGGACGGGTTCGCCTGCATCCAAGATTCCGCGAGGCTTGCGGAGCGGCGGCGAACGCTTTCCTCGGCCAGCGAGAAACTGCGCTCCTGCAACTCGGTGATCCAGGCCTCATCCGCGCCGCTTGCCCGACGCTGCGCGACGGTCAGCCACATCAGGCCGGCAACCTTGTTGTCGAAGCCGTGGAAGTCGCCGGTATAGAGCAATTCGCCAAGCCGCGCCTGCGCCTTCAAGTGCCCTTTCTTCGCCGCCAGCTTCAGCCAGCGCGCCGCCATGCGCACATCCCGGCCGCTTTCGTCGAGATACAGCATGCCCAGGTGATACTGCGCATCCGCATCGCCGAAATAGGACGCGGCATAGCTGAAGATCTCGCGCGCCCGCCCGATGTTGGGCTTGATCGCACTGTCGTTGATCCCCGTCAGGTAATAGGAGCCGAGCTCGACGAAGGCGCTGGCGATGAAGGGTGCGCGGGGCGATGACGGGCTGTCGTCGGCATAATTGGAGGCGATCTCGCGAAAATACTCGAACGCCTTGATGTCGTCTTCCTTGACGCCGTCGCCGCGCGAATACATCCGGCCGAGCTTCCAGGCCGCAAGCGGATGGCCGTTCTCGGCGGCAAACCGAAGAGAGTCGAGCGCACGCTCCTTCTCGCCGGCGTAATAGAAGCGCGTTCCGGCACGCAACGCCTCGCCGGGGGAGATATCATGCGCGCTTCCAGCAGCACCCGACATGCGGGCTGCCGCTGCTGCGGCAGAATCCTGTGCGTTCGCAGGTCCCGCGACGGCCGCGCACATCATGACAGCGCTGAGACAACCCAAAACAGTGATCCGCATATTTCGTCCGCCTGATGACACATGGCGGCGGTTTTCCCGCGCCGCGCGTCTGCGCCTTCTTTCCCTGTGGGCAGCCTCAACCGGATGAAGACCGCACCGAATTCACTCGCAATGACCGAAGTGCCAGACTTCGGTTCTCATGCTCGTTGTCCCGCTAACCGACAGCGGGATACTGCCCCCTGTGATACTCCGTTCAGAAGGCGAGACTGCGGCTGCGACCTGACATCACCGAGACAAAACCGCCGCAATCCCGTCACAAGTTCGAGGCCCCACCTTCTGTTCGCAAAGATGGCCGAAACACGGCATTCAGGGCAGGTCGAACGCCGTGCCTGCAGACGGCTGCAACACTGTTGCGCCGCGGCCACAGAACGCGGGCCTCACCCGGTAACGATGATCAGGACGGCATTGGCAAACAGCATCGCGGCGGCAATCAGATCGATTTTCCCGGCCTTCGGCCTTGACGAATGGAACATCCTGCGGTCCTCCTCTGTCTTCGTTCTGGCGCCAGGCGGCACCACCTCTCCTCACCTGGAGACGATAGCGCGGACCGGTTGAAAAACGGTTTGCAGATTGCCGCGACGCAAGATCCTTTGCCAAAAGACGCGCCATTGGCAGAATCATGGGCGATTCGGGCCGTCGGCCCTTCCCCGACCTGGACAACATATGACCGCTGACGACGATCTCTTTTCCGGCAACGGCCCCGCCGCCCGGCCCGCTTCCGAGCCAGCGCCCCCGGTCTCATCCGCTGCGGCGACCGCGCCGGCGCGCGAAAGCCGTGCGGCCGAACCGCGCAAGCCGGCACGCTCGCGCTTTTCGGAAAGCGCGGACTACACTGCCGACGACATCGAGGTTCTGGAGGGACTGGAACCGGTGCGGCGCCGTCCGGGCATGTATATCGGCGGAACGGGACGAACGGGCGCTGCATCATCTGTTTGCCGAAGTCATCGACAACTCGATGGACGAGGCCGTAGCCGGTCACGCGAGCTGGATCGAAGTGTCACTCACAGCCGACGGCTATCTGAGCGTCGCCGACAATGGCCGCGGCATCCCGGTCGACCCCCATCCCAAGAACCGCGACAAGTCGGCGCTCGAGGTCATCATGACCACGCTGCATGCCGGCGGCAAATTCGACAGCAAGGTCTATGAAACCTCCGGCGGCCTGCATGGCGTCGGCGTGTCGGTGGTCAATGCGCTGTCCGACGACCTGATCGTGGAAGTCGCACGCGCGCGCAAACTCTATCGCCAGCGCTTCCAGCGCGGCGTACCGGTCGGACCGCTGGAATGCGTCGGCGACGTGCAGAACCGGCGCGGGACGCTCGTGCGGTTTCACCCGGACCCGGAAATCTTCGGCAAGAACGCGGCGTTCCAGCCTGCCCGCCTGTTCAAGATGGCGCGGTCGAAGGCCTATCTGTTTTCCGGCGTCGAGATCCGCTGGCGCTGCGCCCCGGAGCTGGTCTCCGGCAAGGACGAGGTCGAAGCGGAAGCGACCTTCCATTTCCCCGGCGGCCTGCGCGACTACCTGCAGGATGCGCTCGGCAAGGAACGCCGGGTGATCGAGGACACATTCGCCGGCCGCACCAAGGACACCGGCCGGCACGGATCGGTCGAATGGGCCGTCACCTGGTTCGCCGGCGACGGCTTCGTCCATTCCTACTGCAACACGGTTCCGACACCGGAAGGCGGCACCCATGAGACCGGGCTGCGCTACGCCTTGCTGCGCGGCCTCAAAGCCTATGGCGAGCTCGTCGGCAACAAGAAGGCTTCGATCATCACCGGCGACGACATCGTCACCTCCGCGGGCGCGATGCTGTCGGTGTTCATCCGCGAGCCGGAGTTCGTCGGCCAGACCAAGGACAAGCTCGCCACCGCCGAAGCGACCAAGGTTGTGGAAAACGCCGTCCGCGATGCCTTCGACCATTGGCTGACAGCCGCACCCAACCAGGCCAACAAGCTCCTGGACTGGGTGGTCGAGCGCGCCGACGAACGGCTGCGGCGGCGCCAGGAAAAGGACGTCGCGCGCAAGACCGCGGTGCGCAAGCTGCGCCTGCCGGGCAAGCTGGCAGGACTGCGCCTCGAACCAGGCGCAAGGGTCCGAACTCTTCATCGTGGAGGGCGATTCGGCCGGCGGCTCCGCCAAACAGGCCAGAAACCGAAAGACCCAGGCCGTGCTGCCGCTGCGCGGAAAGATCCTCAATGTGGCGAGCGCCGGCCGCGACAAGCTTGCGGCGAACCAGCAGCTTGCCGATCTCGTCCAGGCGCTCGGCTGCGGCACGGGAAGTTCCTACCGCGACGCGGACCTGCGCTACGAGAAGATCGTCATCATGACCGACGCGGACGTCGACGGCGCTCATATCGCGTCCCTGCTGATCACCTTCTTCTACCGCGAGACCCCCGAGCTGATCCGCAACGGCCATCTCTATCTGGCCGCTCCGCCGCTGTACCGGATCAGCCAGGGCGGCAAGACCCTCTACGCCCGCGACGACGCCCACAAGGATGCCCTGCTGGAGAACGAGTTCCGCAAGAACGCCAAGGTCGACATCGGCCGGTTCAAGGGGCTGGGCGAGATGCTTCCCGCCCAGCTCAAGGAAACCACCATGGATCCCGACAAGCGCACCCTGCTCCAGGTGCGGATTCTGGAAGAGGACGGGGCATCGACCAAATCCTCGATCGAGCGCCTGATGGGGAACAAGCCGGAGGCCCGGTTCCTCTTCATCCAGGAGAACGCGCAGTTCGCCGAGGAACTCGATATCTGATCCGCCGGCAAGGGAGGCAGCGGTCAACCAGGGCGACCGCGACAACGGAAAGCAGGAAACGGTGCTCAGGGCCATTCTCAATGCAGTCGAACGGCGACGCCGTCCGATGCACGATCACCATTATCTCGTCCTCTCCGGGATCGGTCTGGCCTATGGCCGCTGCCCCAATGCCGCGAGCGAAAGCCTTCGCCTTTCGCTTCTGGCGCTGAACGCCCGCCACGCCGGTGACGGCGGGGCCGCGACGCCGGCGCACGGTCGCTATGCAACGGGAACTCTGGCCAACTGGACCGACGGAATGACGCTGCTTTCGGCACGCCAGCTCGAGCGGCTGCATCCCGGGGCCTTGGTCTTCGCGGCGATCCGCGATCCGGTCACGCGTCTGGCGGCCTGCTACGCCCGCGACTTCGACATGGGCTGCAATGCTCCGGCTTCGTCGCGGTTCCTCGGATTCCGGAAGGGAATGAGCTTCGATGCCTTCGCAGCCTGGGTCTGCGGCATTCCCGACCGGAAGAGCCCCAACGCCTTTCGCGGTCAGGCGGATATTCTCCTGCACAAGGGACGGCTGCTGCCGGACCATTTGATCCGATTCGAAAGCCGGCAGGCGGACTGGGATGCCCTTCGGGACACGGTGAAAGCGAAGAACGGGATCGATATCGGCCCCCTGCTTGAAGCCGACAAACACCTCGGAACCGGAGACCGCGGCCGTTGCGGCCTCGCTCGCCCCATCTCTGCGCAAGACCGTGAAGCAGCGCTACCGGCGCGACTATGAGCTCCTCCTTCGCCAGGACGCTCCGCGCTGAAAGGCGGGGGCCATCCGAAACCCGGTTCAAGGACCCTGCCCCTGCCATGATGACCCTGGGTTCCCTGTTCCTCGGAGCCTTCCTTGCCGCCACCCTGCTGCCCTTCTCCTCGGAGGTGTTGCTCGTCGCGGCGCTCGTGGCGGGCGAAATCCAGCCGACGCTGCTTGTCGCGGCGGCCGCAGCCGGGAACATCCTCGGCTCGCTCGTCAACTGGACGCTCGGGCGCTTCTTGCTGACCTGCCAGCATCGACGCTGGTTTCCCTTTTCCCCTGCGCAGATCGCAAGGGCGTCGGACCGTTTCTCGCGCTATGGCAGCTGGTCGCTTCTTTTCGCATTCGTCCCGGTTATCGGCGATCCGTTGACCTTCGTCGCCGGCGTGCTAAAGGTGCCCTTCTGGCGCTTCACGGTTTTGGTCTCGATCGGCAAGATCGCGCGCTACGCCGCCCTCGCCGCCACCGTGTAGCCGGTTTCCACGACCCGGGCCGCGACGCCGGCCGAGGCACCGTTTCCCCCGATCCCCAAAACAATTTAGACTGCAGCCTGTTTCATCGAACGCGCAAGATGAGGAGAGACCATGCGCAGCATTCCTCACCGCAACCGGTGGCCTCGCTTTGTCCCGGTCGCCTTGCTCGCCACCTCGATCTCTTTGGGCCTTGGCGTCCAGACGGCTCTGGCGGACCCGGTCAAGCAGCTGGTGGAGACCCTGCCGGACAGCGTCGCCGCGCTCTCACGCATTCCCGGGGCTGAGGGCTCGCCGCTTTCCTTCGTCGTTGTTCGCGAAGAAACCGGCGACAGGCTGTTCATCGTGTCATCGAACATGGCAAACACGGCAAGCGAAGTGACCGAGGCGCGGACGCTGTCGGCAAGAATCACCGGCCTGCGCAGTGAACTGGACAGTTACGGCCTTGTTGCCTTCGTCGACCTGCAAACATCGGGCGGCGAGGAAACGACCTACGAACTCTTCCTTGAAGGCGAGGACCCGTCGGCACACACCTTCCAGCCGGCAAGTAACTGACGCCACCACCGTCGGATTGCACGATGGGCAATTCTTGGGTCACTACGTATGGCGACTTTGCGTCATTGACATTTTATTTTCCAACTGTAGTGTGCGCGGCAAAGCAGCCGGGTTGGTGGACAACACCGACGCCGGTACGGTTTCCAATCATGCAATCAAGGTAATATGTCCTTTTCCTCACTTGGACTGAGCGAAAAAGTACTCGCCGCCGTCGCGGCCGCCGGGTACACCGAACCCACCCCCATTCAGGCTGCGGCAATTCCGCATGTGCTTGAACGCCGTGACGTTTTGGGCCTCGCCCAGACCCGGCACCGGAAAGACGGCGTCCTTCACACTGCCGATGCTGACGCTGCTTGAGAAGGGTCGCGGGCGGGCGCGCATGCCGCGCACGCTCATTCTCGAGCCGACGCGCGAACTCGCCGCCCAGGTCGAGGAAAAACTTCAACCGATACGGCGTCAATCACCGCCTGAACGTCGCGCTGCTGATCGGCGGCACGTCCTTCGGGGACCAGGATCGCAAGCTGGACCGCGGCGTTGACGTTCTGATCGCGACGCCGGGACGCCTGCTCGACCACACCCGAGCGCGGCAAGTTGCTGCTGCAGGGTGTTGATATCCTGGTGATCGACGAAGCCGACCGCATGCTCGACATGGGCTTCATTCCCGACATCGAGCGGATCTGCAAAGCTGATCCCGATGACCCGTCAGACCCTGTTCTTCTCGGCAACCATGCCGCCGGAGATCCAGCGTCTGGTCGATACCTTCCTGCACAACCCGGCCCGGGTCGAGGTGGCCCGGACCTCGTCGACCGCGGACACGGTGACCCAGCAGGTGGTCGCATCCGGCGGCAAGGATTTCGACAAGCGCGAGACGCTGCGCAAGCTGGTCGACGAAGCGGAAAACCTCAAGAACGCTATCGTCTTCTGCAACCGCAAGCGGGACGTCCAGACGGTGTTCCGGTCGTTGCAGCGTCACGGCTACTCGGTCGGCCGCGCTTCATGGCGACATGGACCAGCGCTCGCGCATGGCGACGCTGGACCAGTTCCGCAAGGGCGAGCTGACGCTCCTCATCGCAAGCGACGTGGCCGCGCGCGGCCTCGATATTCCCGACGTCAGCCACGTCTTCAATTACGACCTTCCGACCCATGCGGAGGATTATGTCCACCGCATCGGCCGCACGGGTCGCGCCGGTCGCAGCGGCGTCGCGATCTCCATCGTGACAGGCAGTGACCAGAAATATCTGGCGGGCATCGAGAAGCTGATCGAACGCCCTCTTGCCTGGCATGGCGACCCGATCGATTTCGAGAGCGCCTCGGCAGAGCAGAAAGGGCGCCGCCGGACGGGCGGGCGCACGCCGCGCGACGCCGAAGCCGATGGCGAGGCCAAGCCGCGTCGCCGGACGCGCGCGGGCGGACGGGATCGCAAGGCCGCAGAGCCGGACACCGCACCTGCCGAGGAAAAGGCCGTCGCCGATGCTCCGGCCCCGACATCGGCCCCGGCAAGTCCGGAGCCGAAGGTCGAAGCGAAAGAGTCCGAGAACAAGGCACCGCCCAGACGCGGGCGCAGCCCCAAGCCGGCAGCGCAGGATGAAAAGCGTCCATCCTCGAAGCGGCGTCGCGGAAACGGTGGCAAGGATGACGAGCCGGTAATCGGACTGGGCGATCACGTTCCGGCGTTCCTCCTGCGCGATACCCGGCCCAAAAAAGCGAGTTGACGCGCGGCATCGCGAGCCGGGAAAATCGGGGCCGCATACCGTAGCGGAGGCTGGGACCTGTGTTCGCTCAGCCTTAACGGTACCTTAAACCTTGGCAGCCAATATTCTTGCCAACTCTAAGGAATTGCGGCGCGACCAAGTATTGGGTTTGCCCGCTGGTGTGTTTGGAACCGTGAATGGCCCAGGAAGACGACCACAAGCGAACGATCGTCTACGGCGATGCAGCGATCAAGTACATTCGCAAGAATGAACTTCCTGCATATCCTCGGTTCTATGAGCTCTGGTACACTTACGCGGCCGGCTTCAACCACTCTCTTAACCGCGCAGTAAACGAAATTGCCGGCTCGACCGGCAAGGTCACCACCGAACAGCTTCAGCAAATCTACAACGGCTTTCTGTCCCCGACGAAACTCGGGGACCGCATCGATGAAGTCGGAGAAAAGATCTCGGACGAGATCCGGGATATGGTCGACATTCTGGGACAAAGCGTCGATAGCGTCGCGGAATATGGCGCCTCGCTTGCCGGGGCCCAGTCTCAGCTTGAAGAGCTTGAGGATCCGACACAGCTGAAACGTGTCGTCAGCCACATGATCAAGGCGACCAAGAGCACGGCCGCCTCGAACAAGGCACTCGAAGACCAGCTCATGGAGTCGCGCAAGCAGATCGAGGAACTTCAGGAAAGCCTGGAAGCGATCCGCTACGAATCCCTGACGGACGAGCTCACCACCCTGAGCAACCGCAAGCACTTCGATCACACCATCGAACGGGTGGTGAAGGATGCCGGCGAATCCCAGGAGCCGCTGTCGCTGCTCCTGACGGATATCGACCACTTCAAGAAATTCAACGACACCTTCGGACACCAGACCGGTGATCAGGTCCTGCGGCTTGTCGCCCTCGCCGTGAAACAGAACGTCAAGGGTCACGATATCGCCTGCCGCTATGGCGGCGAGGAGTTTGCGATCCTGCTGCCGCACACGTCGCTGCGCCAAGCCGTCACCGTTGCCGAGCACATCCGGCGCGCAGTGCTGTCGAAGGAACTGGTGAAACGTTCTACCGGCGAGAACCTCGGCCGGATCACGATTTTCCATCGGCGTGTCGTCGTTCAAGCCGGGCGATACCGCCCAGTCGCTGATCGGACGCGCCGATACCGCGCTCTATGCCGCCAAGGCCGCCGGGCGCAATCTTGTGCGCTGCGAAACCGACCCGGACGTCCAGAGCGACAGCCGCGTCGCCTGATCCGGTCGCCCACCGACACGGCTTGAAGAAAAGACGCTGCCGGCGCATTCAAGTGCCGGACCGTAATCCTGTGCGTTTCAGGGATTGCAGACCCGGACAAGCCCCCCACCTTCGACCAAAGTGCCGGCCGGAGATGTCCGGCGCGGCGTCGCCTTGGCATGCGGCTGTGCGTAAAACCGCGCGTCCCGACCTCAGCCCGGCGCGTTGGCCGGCTGAAAACCGTCGGCGTCGGCGGCCTTCAGCGACACGGATTCGCCGCAGCCGCAGGCCGAGACTTCGTTGGGATTGCGGAAGACGAATCCCGAGCGGAACTTGGTGACCTCGTGGTCCATCTCGGTTCCGAGCAGGAACAGGACAGCCGACGGGTCGACATAGATGCGCACGCCCTTGTCCTCGATCACATCGTCGCCGGGCTTGGCCTCCTCGACGAGCGACATGTCGTACTCCATGCCCGCGCATCCGCCCTTCTTGATGCCGACGCGCAGCCCGAGAGCGTCCTTGTCGGAGTTCTCGATGATTTCGCGAACGCGCCCTGCTGCGGCTTCGGTCAGCGTCAGGACTTGAAATTTCGATGCCATCGCAGTGTCCAATCCAGCAGTCCGGGAAATTCGGGCGCCTTGCGCATGGCGCGCAGGGCGCGGGTTTTGCGCGGCGACGAACCGGTTCGGCCCGCCGCGCACGATTAAATGTCTCGGAACCCGCAGTCCCGAGCCTTCATCTCAATATAGGGCGCCGGCCGGGTCAATACCAGTTGAGGGCGATCTTGGCTTCTTCCGACATGCGGTCCGGCGTCCACGGCGGATCGAACACCATGTTCACATTGACCGGGCCGACACCGGCAACGGAACTGACCGCATCCTCGACCCAGCCGGGCATCTCGCCGGCGACCGGGCAGCCGGGCGCGGTCAGCGTCATGTCGACCGAGATCGACCGGTCGTCCTCGATATCGACCTTGTAGATCAGGCCAAGCTCGTAGATGTCGCAAGGGATCTCGGGATCATAGACGGTCTTCAACGCGCCGACGATATCCTGCGTGATCTGCTGCAGCTCATCCGCGGGAATGGCGCTGCCGCCGGAGCCTGAAATCTCCGCCTGCGGCTCTCCGACACCCGTATCGGTCATGGTCGAATGTTCACTCATGGCATCCTCACGCAAAAAAGTCCTGAGCCTTTTGCAAGGCGGCGACGAGACTGTCGACCTCTTCGACGGTGTTGTAGAGACCGAAGCTTGCCCGGCAGGTCGAGGTCACGCCATAGCGCGCCAGCAGCGGTTGCGCGCAATGGGTTCCAGCGCGAACCGCGACGCCTTCCCGGTCGATCACCATCGAGACGTCATGGGCGTGAACCCCCTTCATCTCGAAGGAAATGATCGCACCCTTGCCCGGTGCCTCGCCGAAGATCCGAATCGAATTCAGTTTCTTCAGCTGCTCCTGCGCATAATCGCGCAGGCGCGCCTCATGCGCGGCGATGCGGTCGCGGCCGATCGCATCCATGTAGTCGAGCGCCGCGCCCAGCCCGATCGCCTGAACGATCGGCGGCGTGCCCGCCTCGAAGCGGTGCGGCGGGGCGTTGTAGGTCACGCCGTCCTCGGTAACGTCGAGGATCATCTCGCCGCCGCCGTTGAACGGAGCCATCTTTTCCAAAAGCTCCATCTTGCCCCAGAGCACGCCGATGCCCGACGGGCCGTAGACCTTGTGCCCGGTGAAGCAATAGAAGTCGCAGCCCAGATCCTGAACATCGACCGGCATATGCACGGCCGACTGGCTGCCGTCGACCATGACCGGCACGCCGTGGGCATGGGCGATCTCGCAGACCTGCTTGATCGGCACGACGGTGCCCAGCACGTTCGACATATGGGTGATGGCGACCATCTTGGTGCGCGGGCCGATGGCCTGTTCGAAGGCGTCCAGGTCAAACGACCCGTCCTCGCGCACATAGACCCACTTGAGAACCGCGCCCTTGCGCTCCCGCAGGAAGTGCCAGGGCACGATGTTGGAATGGTGCTCCATGATCGTGAGAACGATCTCGTCGCCCTCGCCGATGTGCTGAGCCCCGTAGGATTCGGCCACGAGATTGATCGCCTCCGTCGTCGAGCGGGTGAAGATCACCTCGTCGACCGACGGCGCGTTCAGGAAGCGGCGCACGGTCTCGCGCGCCGCCTCGAAGTTTTCCGTCGCGGTGTTCGACAGATAGTGCAGGCCGCGATGGACATTGGCGTATTCATGCGAATAGGCCCGCGTGACCGCATCGATGACCGCTTGCGGTTTCTGTGCGGACGCCCCGTTATCGAGATACACCAGCGGTTTTCCGTAAACTTCCCGCGACAGGATCGGGAAGTCCCGGCGCACCGCCGCGACGTCGTAGGTGGCAGCCGCATCCGCAGCCGGATTCGCGCTCAACGCCATGTCTTACTCCTCGGTCGAAAGCCAGTCTTTGATCCGGCCTTCAAACGCCTCGATAACGATCTCGTCGTTGATTTCCTCGACGGCCTCGGAGAGGAACGCCAGCACGAGCAGCGTGCGGGCCTCCTTTTCCGGAATGCCGCGTGCGCGCAGATAGAAGAGGAGATCCTCGTCGATCTGGCCGCTGGTCGCACCATGCGCGCATTGCACGTCATCGGCAAAGATTTCCAGCTCGGGCTTCAGCGACATGTCCGCATTTTCCGACAGAAGCAGCGACTGGGTCATCATCTGACCGTCGGTCTTCTGCGCATGCGGACGCACGATGATCTTGCCCTGGAACACGCCCTTGGCACCGTCGTCGACCACGGTCTTGAAGATCTCGCGGCTCTCGCAATGGGGAACCGCGTGATCGACGACCAGCGTCTGGTCGACATGCTGCCGGTCGCGCACCATGGTGATGCCGAGCAGATCCGCGCGGGCATTCTCGCCGTCGAAGGCGACGAAGGACTGGTGACGGGCAAAGCCCGATCCGATCCCCGCACAGATCAGCTTGGCCTGCGCCTCTTCCGCGAGCGTCAGCGTCGCGGTGGCGATATGGGTCGTCCCGGCGGCTTCCGCCTGAAGCCGCGCCACCGTCAGCCCGGCGCCCTTGCCGGCGCGAATATCGGTCAGCGTGTTGGAGAACGTGCCCTCCACGCCGCCGACGAAGGTCTGCAGGATCACCGCCTCGCTTTTCGCGCCGGCGCGGATCAGGACCCGCTCGGCGGTGCTGGCCGCCTCTGCCCCCGACACATGGACGATTTCCACCGGCTTCGTCAGCTTGGTGTTGTCCGCAATGGCGAGGTCGAGACCATCGGCGCAGAAGATCGCATTGAGACCGACAGCGGCGTCAGCGAGCGCGACCACCGGCAGGTCGAGAAGCGCCTCTCCATCGGCGGCTAGCGCCTCGGCAAAGAGGCGCACGGTGACGCCCTCGCCGGCAAGCCCCGCCACATCCGACAGTTCCGGATAGAAATGCCCGTCGACAATCACCAGACGGAACCGATCGACCGATGCATAGGCTTCGCCCGCCGAGGCGAGCACGGCCTTGGCATCCGCCTCGGAGCGCCTGGCGGCAAATGCCGGCACGTCCTTCAGCCTTGCGCGCAGGTCGGAGTACTTCCACTCCTCCACCCGGCGGTGCGGCAGGCCGGTGGCGCGAAACGCGTCAAAGGCCTCCGTGCGCAACCTGGCCACGCCGGCACCGCCGGGCAGCGCGTCGCGCATCGTTTCATAGGCTTCGGCCAGAGCGGCCTCCGCCTTGGTTTCGAGAGTGCGTGGTTCCATGTTCATGACAGCTTCCCCCGCGCTCACGCGGCCGCGCCGACATAGTCGGCGTAGCCGTTCTTCTCCAGCTCAAGCGCCAGGTCCTTGTCGCCTGTCTTCACGATCCGGCCCCGGGACAGCACATGCACGACATCCGGCACGATGTGATCGAGCAGACGCTGATAGTGAGTGATCACCAGGAAAGACCGCTCCGGCGAGCGCAGCGCGTTGACGCCGTCGGACACCACCTTGAGCGCATCGATGTCGAGCCCGGAATCGGTCTCGTCGAGGATGCAGAGCTTTGGTGCCAGGAGCGCCATCTGCAGGATTTCGGCGCGCTTCTTCTCGCCGCCGGAAAAGCCGACGTTCAGCGGACGCTTCAGCATGTCCATGGTGATCTGCAGATCGGCGGCCTTTTCCTTGACGCGGCGCATGAACTCCGGCGTCGACAGCTCGTCCTCGCCGCGCGCCTTGCGCTGTGCGTTGAGGGCCGTCTTCAGGAAGGTCATCGTGGCGACGCCCGGGATCTCGATCGGATACTGGAACGCCAGGAACATGCCGGCTGCGGCGCGCTCGTCGGGCGACAGTTCCAGCAGGCTCTCGCCATTGTAGAGAATGTCGCCGTCGGTGACCTCATAGTCGGTCTTGCCGGCGAGAATATAGGAGAGCGTCGACTTGCCGGAGCCGTTCGGCCCCATGATGGCATGCACTTCGCCGGGCTTTACGGTCAGGTTGACGCCGCGCAGGATCTCGGTGCCGTCCTCGGCAATGCGGGCGTGAAGGTTCTTGATCTCGAGCATCGGGTAATCCTCGTTCATGTCGTTTCGGCGAACCTCTTGGGTTCCGCCGTGAATATTCGGGGCAACGGGAAGCGCGCACCGGAGGCTTCGCGCTTCACTCTTCGGGTCAGCTCAACGGGTCGCGAGCTTGTAGGCAAACAGCACAAGAGCAGCGGCGACACCGACCGCAGCGGCCGTTTTCAACGTGTAGCCCTTGTCTTTCGCGACGAAGAGCATTCCGAGAAAACCGCCGACGCCCCCAGCGACCGGGGTTGCGAACAGGTCGATGGCATCCGCCAGCGTCATCAGCCCACGGAGCCTTCGAGGCTGATCGAGATCAGCTTCTGCGCCTCGACCGCGAATTCCATCGGCAGCTGCTGGATCACGTCCTTGACGAAGCCGTTGACGATCAGCGCCACCGCCTCTTCGTCGCTGAGCCCGCGCTGCTGGCAATAGAACATCTGGTCGTCGGAGATCTTCGAGGTCGTCGCCTCATGCTCGAAGACGGCCGTCGCGTTCTTGCTGTCGATATAAGGCACGGTATGCGCGCCACAGTCCTGTCCGATCAGGAGGCTGTCGCACTGGGTGAAGTTGCGTGCGTTAGAGGCTTTGCGATGCGCCGAGACCAGCCCGCGATAGGTGTTCTGCGACTTGCCCGCACTGATGCCCTTGGACACGATCCGGCTTTTCGTATTCTTGCCCAGATGCACCATCTTGGTGCCGGTATCGGCCTGCTGGTAGTTGTTGGCGATGGCGATCGAATAGAATTCCCCCTGGCTGTCATCGCCACGCAGAATGCAGGACGGGTATTTCCATGTGATCGCCGATCCGGTCTCGACCTGGGTCCACATCACCTTGGACCTGTCGCCCCGGCAATCGCCGCGCTTGGTGACGAAATTGTAGATCCCGCCCTTGCCGTCCTTGTCGCCCGGATACCAGTTCTGGACCGTCGAGTATTTGATCTCCGCCTCATCGAGCGCCACCAGTTCGACAACCGCCGCGTGCAGCTGATGGGTGTCGCGCTGCGGCGCGGTGCAGCCTTCAAGGTAGGACACGTAAGAGCCCTTGTCGGCGATGATCAATGTTCGTTCAAACTGGCCGGTATTCTCGGCATTGATGCGGAAATAGGTGCTGAGCTCCATCGGGCAACGCACCCCCGGCGGCACGTAGACGAACGAGCCGTCCGAGAAGACGGCCGAATTCAGCGTCGCGAAGAAATTGTCGGTGATCGGCACGACAGAACCGAGGTACTTCTTCACCAGTTCGGGATGCTCCTGGATCGCTTCGGAGATCGAGCAGAAGATCACGCCCGCCTCTTTCAGTTCCTTCTGGAAAGTCGTCCCGACCGAAACGCTGTCGAACACCGCTTCCACTGCGACCTTGCGGGCCTTCCGCGGGCTACTTCCTTCGGCGCCTTTCGACACCGGCTGACGGATCAATCTGCTCTCTCAGCGGGAATGCCCAAGCTTGGTCCATTAGGTCGCCAGAAGCTTCGGATCCACGTCATCGAGGGTATTTCGTCCTTCTCTTCCATGGCTCTTGGGCCCGAGGCATAGTAATACTGATCCTGGTAGCTCGATCGGCGGGTAGTCACCATCGCCCATTCCGGCTCGTCCATCTGCCTTCCAGCGTTTGAACGGCCTGTAGACGCCAATCCAGCATCCACTCGGGCATTCGCCCGTTTTTCTCCGAGATCCAGACGGATGATGTCCTCGTTGAGGCCTTTCGGCGCCTTGTCGGACTCAATGTCGGTGCTGAAGCCGTATTTGTATTGATCCACATCGATCGACCGCACGCGGTCGATCGTTTCCTGAACTGCAGGCATTTCCGTCTCCATCCACTGCGGTGTCAAGGACCGCGGGTTGTCGAACTGTCACCGTCAGCAACGAGACGTCACCTTCGGCAGCTACTCAAGGCCCGGTCGGGTCAGGCGGCGCGTCCTGCGCCCGCTGTCCGCATCCGGGCCGTTACACGTCGCCATGCGGCGACAAAGGCCTCTGTTTCTTCCGCGTGCGTATCCGGACCAAGGCTCACGCGCAAGGCGCAGCGTGCCAGGTCCCGATCGACGCCCATCGCCGCAAGAACATGCGAAGACGACACTTTTCCGCTCGAGCACGCCGACCCGGAAGAGACCGCAATCCCCTCAAGATCAAGCGCGATCAGCACTGTCTCGGCCGGCATTCCAGGCACGGCGAAACAGGACGTATTGGGCAGACGCTGCGCGTTCTGCCCAAACACGCGGGTCTCCCGCTTTATATGGAGGAGATCGCGTTCCAGACCATCCCGAAGGACGCGCAATCGGTCCCAATCGGCGATTTCCTCCAGCACAATTCGCGCTGCGACGCCAAACCCGGCGATGGCAAGCACATTCTCCGTTCCGGCCCGCTTGCGCCGTTCCTGCCCGCCGCCGGTGAGAAGCGACACGGGATGCAGCCCTGCATTGCGCAAAACCAGCGCACCGGCCCCTTGAGGGCCACCGATCTTGTGCGCGGACAAGGACACACTGTCGGCCCGCCAGCGCTCAAGATCGAGCGGAAGGCGGCCGGCCGCCTGGACCGCGTCCACATGCAGCGTCGCGCCAACCTCGTGAACCGCCTGGCCGATCTCCTCGAGCGGCTGGATCACGCCGGTTTCATTGTTCGCCGCCATGACGCTGACCAGGACGGACCGCCCGTCCGCGGTCAATTCGCCCAGCCGCTGCGACAGTTGCGAGACATCGACACGCCCCTCAGCGTCGACCGCGACCGTTTCGACCGCATTCGCCGCAAAACCGTCCCCCGGACAGCACCGACGGGTGCTCGCACGCCCCGACCAGCAGCCGGTCGAAGCTGCGGCTGCCGCGCCCGTCGACCCAGACGGGCGACAAGGCGGTCACATTGGCTTCGGTCGCACCGGAGGTGAAGACGACATTGGCCGCTTCCACGCCGGCAAGCGCTGCCACCGCGGAGCGCGCAGCCTCGATCTGGGCGCGCGCTGCCCGGCCCGGCGCATGAACGGAGGAGGCATTTCCGACCACCCCGATCAGCTCGCGCATCGCATCTGCCACCGCCGGGCGCAGTTTTGCGCCCGCGTTGTGATCCAGATAGATGGCTCTGCCCTGCGCCATTGCGGCATCACTTCCTTCTTCAGGCCCGGGTCATCCCGGATCGGACACGGTCGAACGTATCGCTGCCGGCACCGCGCAAAACACGAAAAGCGATGCCGTGACGGCCGCACACCCAAGCAATCCTTGCATTTCGGCGCGGAGATCTGGATAAGACAAGCCTACAAGCCACGCGAAGGACCGAAGGGTTCGAAGTGTTCGGCTCGACCGTGAAGTTTCGAACGATTCTAAAGAAGTTTTAGGAACGGCGTTCATCCGAGTCAAGGCGGCACTACGCAATAGCCCTTAGCGTGCCTGACGATTGTCGAACGCGCGTGACACAAAAAGGAACACGAGCCCCATGCACGAGGTGGTCTATGCCTGAGGTGATTTTCAACGGGCCGGCCGGCCGCATCGAAGGCCGGTTTCAGCCGGCGAAATCGCGCACGGCGCCGATCGCTCTGATTCTTCATCTTCACCCGCAGTTTGGCGGGACGATGAACAACCAGATTGTCTATCAGCTCTATTACATGTTCGCGAAGCGCGGCTTTGCCGTGCTGCGGTTCAACTTCCGCGGCGTCGGGCGCAGTCAGGGCACCTTCGATCACGGTCAGGGCGAATTGTCGGATGCGGCGGCGGCACTCGATTGGGTGCAGAGCGTTCATCCCGATGCGCGCGCCTGCTGGATCGCCGGTTTCTCCTTCGGGGCCTGGATCGGCATGCAGCTCTTGATGCGCCGCCCCGAGGTGGAGGGATTCATTTCCGCCGCCCCGCCGGCGAACCTGCACGACTTCTCCTTTCTGGCCCCCTGCCCGTCCTCCGGCCTGATCATCCACGGCGATGCCGACAAGGTCGTGCCGCCGAAGGACGTCCAGAATTTGGTCGACAAGCTGAAGACGCAAAAGGGAATCGTGATCGACCAGAAGATCATTCCCGGCGCGAACCACTTCTTCGAAAACCACATGGACGAACTGATGGGCGAATGCGGGAACTATCTCGACCGCCGTCTCGGCATCGGTACGGAAGTGGCCTGACCGGCCAACGACAGCGCTGAACAAAAACGCCGGCTGGAAACTCCAGCCGGCGTTTTTTATGACAAATCTGATCGAAGTCCGCGCCCGTCGACGGGCAGCAGTGCCAGCGGGTGGCTCAGTTGTCCGGCGACCAGGCCTGATAGTCGCCCGACACCTGCGGACGATGCTCCGGCGTCAGGATCGAGCCCTTCGGACGATAAGCGGCCGGTGTGCCGGTGCCATTGGCACGATGCGGCTTTTGCCACGCGCGCGGGGTGTACTCGACCTCGCTCGGCGGCGTGTCGACGCGGTGATGCATCCAGCCGTGCCAACCCGGAGGGATCTGCGACGCTTCGGCAAGATCCTTGTAGATCACCCAGCGCTTCTTTCCGCCGCGCTCGCGGTAATAGCTGTTGCCGAATTCATCCGTGCCGACGAACTCGCCCTTGCGCCATGTGAAGAAACGGGTTCCCCACGTCGCACCGTTCCACCAGGTGAAAAACTGAAGCAGCAGGCTTTTCATCGACTTCGGCCATTTTCTCGGGAATCAACATGAACGCCGCGTCTTTACGGCATCCCGCCCGGCGGATCGGCGCAAGCGCTGAACCGCCTGTCGAGGCGGCGCGACTATGCCTTGTCGTCCGGCCGATGTCCAGTTGCGCAATTGCGCGCGGATCACGCCGCTCCCTTCGTCCGACGGACACGGGCGATCTTGGCGAACTCCGCCTTTTGGCGCCGGGCGCCATTCGTGTGTTCGTCTTCCTCCGGCACCTTGTGCGTCGGGGCAGTTTCGATGATCGCCTCTTTGGGCAGGCGCAGCTCGTCAAGGGGTGCTAGCGGACGTTTCGGCCCGACCGCCGCACGCGCCGGCGAGACGGTGACGATGCTGCGTCCGCCACCGATCTGCTGCCACTTGCGAGCCTTCTCATCGAGGCTTTCCGCCACGCCGTCGACCACATAGCGTCCGTTCTCGCCCAGCACCAGCGGCCGGCTGTCGCGCAGTGTCCAGGTCAGCCGGTCGTAAAGCGCCGACGGCGACAACGGCTTGATGACCACATTCTGCGCCCCGTCGCGCAGGATCCGGTCGATCAGCGTCCGCGTGCCATGCGCCGTGACGAAGATGACCGGCAGAAAACACAGCGGCGCCATCTTGCGCTGCCTCAGACTGCGCAACAATCCGGTCCCGCTTGTCGGTCGCATCCGCCAGTCGGTGATCACCATGTTGGGCGGATCGAGTCGCATGACCTCGAGCGCTTCGGCGGCAGTATCGAACGTCCGCACGCGCCGCACGCGAAACCCGAGCAGCGTGGAGCGCAGGATCGTCTGCATCGGTTTGGAATCGTCCACCACCACGACGTCGAGGTCGGTGATATCAAGACCATAGGCGTAGTGCCGCGTCATTCGGGCCACGGGCGCATCCTGCATCTGAACCAGATCGGATACAGTGAACCACGAGCGCATTGTTCTCCCGTTGACCACGCGATGCGCATTTTCAGACAGTTTCGCTAAAATTCGAACGGCCCAGATGGTAGGATGCCATCAGGCGGAAGCGATTCTCCGGCTCGACTGTCGCGTTCCGCGATGGCCATGGCCATTTCGCCGGATCGATGCCGCGGGGCCGGTTTGATGCCACGGGGCCGGTTTGATGCCACGGGGAAAGCCCCGCCCTGACCGGGTCGCCCTTAGCAAGCGCTGCCGGCCTCCGTCCTCGATATCCACACCCATACACTACATTTTGGGCCTCAAGGCAGCAGGTCCACAATAGATGGATTTCACCGCTTGACGCTTACAAACGATTCACCCTACCTTTTGACCGTCAGACGGATCGCAAGAAGGTTGGAGCAAACGGCTCCGCGTCCATTCCACAGACAGTCGACGAAATCTCCTTCTGCCTGAGCGCGGCGGCTCACGGCGGACGGATTTTTTCGGCCGGGAAACGCGATATGTCGTGACAGGCGCGCGCCAACATACTATATTTGGTGCACACCCAACAGATACGGATCGCGTGGCACACGCGCGGCAACACATGACAGGGCGGCGCCTGCTTCAGCTTTCGCGTTTTTCCAGAGCGCGGAAGTGCGGCGACGTGTTCGCCACTGACCAGACAGCGGCATGACCGCGATCACGCAACGATCGGCCCGGCGGGCCGGATGCACGTAAGGGGGCTATAGGATGAAAATCGAGCGGCGCTATACCAAGGACGGACAGTCGCCCTATGCGGAGGTTCCGTTCCGGGTCGCCACCAGCGAGATCCGCAATCCGGATGGCTCGATCGTGTTCCGCCTCGAGAACATCGACGTGCCCTCGCAGTTCTCGCAGGTCGCCTCCGACATCCTGGCGCAGAAGTACTTCCGCAAGGCCGGCGTTCCGGCGCGCCTGAAGCCGGTCGAGGAGAACACCGTTCCCTCCTGGCTGTGGCGCAAGGAAGCCGATCTCGACGCACTTGCCGAACTGCCCGAGAACGAGCGCTACGGTTCCGAGATCGACGCGCGTCAGGTGTTCGACCGTCTCGCCGGCACCTGGACCTACTGGGGCTGGAAAAGCGGCTATTTCGACGATGAGGCCGATGCCCGCGCCTTCTTCGACGAGTTGCGCTTCATGCTCGCCCGCCAGATGGCCGCGCCCAACAGCCCGCAATGGTTCAACACCGGTCTGCACTGGGCCTATGGCATCGACGGCCCCGCGCAGGGCCACCACTATGTGGACTACAAGACCGGCAAGCTGACGAAATCCACCTCGTCCTACGAGCATCCGCAGCCTCATGCCTGCTTCATCCAGGGCGTTCAGGACGATCTGGTGAATGAAGGCGGCATCATGGATCTGTGGGTCCGCGAGGCACGTCTGTTCAAATACGGCTCGGGCACCGGCACCAATTTCTCGCTTCTGCGCGGCGAGGGCGAGAAGCTTTCGGGCGGTGGCAAGTCGTCGGGCCTGATGGGCTTTCTCAAGATCGGCGACCGGGCCGCGGGCGCGATCAAATCGGGCGGCACCACGCGGCGCGCCGCCAAGATGGTGATCGTCGACGCGGACCATCCCGACATCGAGGAATTCATCAACTGGAAGGTGATCGAAGAGCAGAAAGTGGCCTCCATCGTCGCCGGCTCCAAGATGCATGAAAAGATGCTGAACGGCATTTTCGACGCGATCCGCACCTGGGATGGCGCGCTTGAGGATGCGGTGGACCCGGGCGCCAACGAAAGTCTGAAATCTGCAATTCGGGAGGCCAAAAAAGTGGCCATTCCCGAAACCTACATCAAGCGCGTGTTGGATTATGCAAAGCAGGGCCACACCGCCATCGAGTTTCCCACCTATGATACGGACTGGGATTCGGAAGCGTACAGCTCGGTTTCGGGCCAGAACTCCAACAACTCCATCCGGGTCACCGACGCGTTCCTGAAGGCGGTCGAGGAGGATGCGGACTGGGACCTGATCAACCGCAAGGACGGTACCGTATCGAAGACCGTGAAGGCCCGCGATCTGTGGGAAAAGGTCGGCCACGCGGCCTGGGCCTGCGCCGATCCGGGCATCCAGTTCCACGACACGGTGAATTCGTGGCACACCTGCCCGAGCGATGGTGCCATCCGCGGCTCCAACCCGTGTTCGGAATACATGTTCCTTGACGACACCGCCTGCAATCTGGCGTCGATGAACCTGTTGACCTTCTACCATGAAGGCCGGTTCGACGCGGAGAGCTACATGCATGCCACGCGGCTTTGGACGCTGACGCTGGAGATCAGCGTGATGATGGCGCAGTTTCCGTCCAAGGAAATCGCGCAGCTTTCCTACGACTTCCGGACCCTCGGCCTTGGCTATGCCAATATCGGCGGTCTGCTGATGAATATGGGCTATGGCTATGACAGCCCCGAAGGCCGGGCGATGTGTGGAGCGCTGACCGCGATCATGACCGGGGTGGCTTATGCCACCTCTGCCGAGATCGCGTCGGAACTGGGCCCGTTTGCAGGCTACAAGCGGAACCGGGAGCACATGCTGCGCGTGATGCGGAACCACCGGACCGCCGCCTATGGCCGGACCGATGGCTATGAGGGGCTGGCGGTGAAGCCGGTCGCGCTGGACCATGGCAATTGCCCGGACCAGTCCCTGATCGCGCTGGCCAAGCAGGCGTGGGACGAGGCGCTGGAGTTGGGCGAAAAGCACGGCTACCGCAACGCGCAGGCCACGGTGATCGCGCCGACGGGCACGATCGGTCTGGTCATGGATTGCGACACCACCGGGATCGAGCCGGACTTCGCGCTGGTGAAGTTCAAGAAGCTGGCCGGTGGCGGCTACTTCAAGATCATCAACCAGTCGGTGCCCGGCGCGCTGACGACGCTTGGCTACAGTTCCTCCCAGATCGAGGAGATCATCAGCTACGCCGTCGGACACGCAACCATGGGCAACGCACCTGGGATCAACCATACCGCGCTGATCGGGCACGGGTTCGGCCCCGCCGAGATCGAGAAGATCGAACAGGCGCTGCCATCGGCCTTCGACATCCGGTTCGTGTTCAACCAGTGGACCCTGGGGGAGGAGTTCTGCACCAAGACCTTGGGCATTCCGGCGGCCAAGCTGAACGATCCGACCTTCGACATGCTGCGGCATCTGGGCTTCTCGAAAGCCGATATCGACGCGGCCAACGACCATGTCTGCGGGACGATGACGCTGGAAGGGGCACCGTTCCTGAAGGACGAGCATCTGAGCGTCTTCGACTGCGCCAACCCCTGCGGCAAGAAGGGCAAGCGGTTCCTGTCGGTCGACAGCCATATCTACATGATGGCCGCCGCGCAGAGCTTCATCTCGGGCGCGATCTCGAAGACGATCAACATGCCGAATGACGCGACCATCGAGGATTGCCAGAAGGCGTATGAGCTTTCGTGGAGCCTCGGCGTGAAGGCCAACGCGCTTTATCGTGATGGCTCCAAGCTGTCGCAGCCGCTGGCCGCCGCACTGGTCGAGGATGACGACGAGGCCGCGGAAATTCTGGAAAGCGGCAACACGATGGAGAAGGCGCAGGTTCTCGCCGAGAAGATCATCGAGAAGGTGGTGATCAAGGAGGTGATCCGCGCCCATCGCGAAAAGCTCCCCGAGCGGCGCAAGGGCTACACCCAGAAGGCCAGCGTCGGCGGCCACAAGGTGTATCTGCGCACCGGCGAATATGACGACGGTCGCCTTGGCGAGATCTTCATCGACATGCACAAGGAAGGCGCCGCCTTCCGCGCCATGATGAACAATTTCGCCATCGCGATCTCGCTCGGTCTCCAGTACGGCGTGCCGCTCGAGGAATATGTCGACGCCTTCACCTTCACCCGCTTCGAGCCGGCGGGCATGGTGCAGGGCAACGAGGCGATCAAGAACGCGACCTCGATCCTCGACTATATCTTCCGCGAGCTGGCCGTTTCCTACCTCGCCCGCAACGATCTGGCGCATGTGCCGCCGGAGGCGATCGGCAACACGGCGATGTCGTCGGGCCCGAACGAGGGGCGTGCCACGGATCAGGGTCACAGCGGCGTCGTGTCGCGCGGTCTGGTGCGCGGCCAGACGGAGCGCTTCCGCGTGGTCGGAACCACCGGCGAGCCGGCCGGCGCGCTCGGCAGCAGTGAGACCGCCAAGAGCGGGACGTCCGTGAGCTCGACGTCGATCCATGCCCGCACGGCGGCCGTGGCCACGGCGTTCAAGCGCGAGGTGGAGATCGAGACGGAGACGGCAACCGACCTCGGCACAGCCTCCCCCGCCCCGGTCGCCAGCCAGGCGCAGCAGATCGCCCAGGCCCGGATGAAGGGCTACGAAGGCGAGAACTGCGCCGAATGCGGCAACTTCACCATGGTGCGCAACGGCACCTGCCTGAAGTGCGACACCTGCGGCTCGACGAGCGGCTGCAGCTGAGGGCTTCCCGTCCCGGCCAAGCCTGATGCGTCAGTCTATCTCGCCCTAAATCGGGATAGGCTGACGCATCAAGCACCTAAAGACTGCCCACTCTGGATCAGAAAAAAGGTCATCCTCACCCCCAAGACACCCGGGGGTGAGGGGGAAGTCGACCAAAGACGCGGTTTTGGATCGGCTCAAGGCGGTCCATCCATCCCTCACGCGGATCAAGTCTCGTCAATGCAATGACGAGACTTGATCCAGATACCAAGGTCCAACGCTCTTGACCGCCCCTCGAATGCCTGAGCCGGTTGGGTCGGATCAACCATAGAGCTCAAACATGCCTGGGATGCCAATGACTGGCCTGCTGCCGGTTTTTCGGACACGAGGTTAAGCTAACATAGCTCGTTCCTCGAACTCCACTGGGCTCAAGTAGCCCAGTGTCGAGTGCCTGCGCCGCGGATTGTAGAAGCGCTCGATGTAATCGAACACATCCGCCCTGGCGTCGTCCCTCGTCCTGTAGACCTTGCGGGCTGTGCGCTCGGTCTTGAGCGAGGAGAAGAAGCTCTCCATCGCCGCATTGTCCCAGACATTGCCCGATCGGCTCATCGAGCAGGTGATGCCGTGGTCGGCCATCAGGCGCTGGAACTGCCCGCTCGTATATTGACTCCCCTGATCCGAATGATGCATGAGGCTGTCGGGCCTGCCTCTCCTCCAGATCGCCATGATGAGGGCGTCGGTGACGAGCTGGGCCGTCATCTCGGCCTTCATCGCCCAGCCGACGACGCGGCGGGAGAACAGGTCGATGACGGCGGCGACATAAAGCCATCCCTCCGCGGTCCAGAGATAGGTGAAGTCGGCCACCCACTTGCGGTTTGGAGCCGCCGCCTCGAACGCGCGGTTGAGAAGGTTTTGCGATACCGCTGCACGCTCGCCCGTGTCCTTCGGTAGCCCACGCCGGCGTGGTCGCGCCCGCAGGCCGTTCTCCCGCATCAGCCGCTCGACGCGGTGCAGACCGCAGGCGAAGCCGTCGGCGAGGACATCGTGCCAGATGCGGCGTGCGCCATAGGTGCGGTCGCTGCTCTTGAAGCTTCGATCGATCGCGCCGAGGAGCGTCTCGTCGTGCCGTGACCGTGAGCTGGGTGTGCGGGTGAGCCAGGCATGAAAGCCCGAACGCGAGACATCCAGCGCTTCGCAAAGCCATGCCACCGGCCAGATCGAACGGTGCTTTGCAATGAAGGCGAACCTCATATCGCGTCCTTTGCAAAGTAGGCTGCGGCCTTTTTTAGGATGTCGCGCTCCGCCTTGAGCTTTGCGACCTCCTTGCGCAGCCGGTCGATCTCGAGCTGCTCCGGCTTCATCTGCCCGTGACCGGGAAAGGCATGCTGCGGGTCGGCGGTCAGCTCCCTGACCCATTTGCGCAGCACATTCTCATGGAGATCAAGATCGCGGGCAGCCTGGGCGACCGACACGCCTCGTTCCTTGACCAGTCTCACCGCCTCAAGCTTGAACTCGCGGCTGAATTTCCTTCTCTGCATTCACAAACTCCGGCTTCGTCAAAAACACCTTATCTGGGGTGTCCACGAAACCGGCAGCAGGCCAGACGACGCGATCGCAGCCCAAGCCTCCCCATGCAACAAAGGGCCGCGTCGTCCTTGCTCCAATCACGGTGTCAGAGCGCGTTCTTGTAGATCACACCGTCTTTCATGATCAGATTGAAGTTCTGATGCGGATCAGAAACGAGGTCGAGGTCTTCAAGCGGATTGCCATCGACGAGCAGAAGGTCGGCATAGGCCCCCACTTCAATGACCCCAAGCGGTCCCAAAGGATAGGGTGTCAACGGTCCAGACAGCTTTAGCAACTCGGCATTGTCGCAGGTTGCCATCTTCAAGGCCTCAAATGGCGTAAACCACTTTTCCAACTTCGCGAGTTGCGCGCCCTGACGTTTGGCGAGATCGGAGCTGAAAAGCGTATCGGTCCCGAAAGCAACCTTGACGCCCAATTCCTTCGCAGTCTTGTAAACGAAGTCGGTTCCGTCGGTTACGAACTTGTACTTTTCCTTCTGAAAGTCGTTCAGTGCCGGAGCATCGACGTCATCCAAAAACGGTTGCATGCTGAGCCAGACGTCTTCCTCCACGAACCTCTGGAGGGTTTCACGGGTGGCCATATGGCCATGTTCCACGCTTTTAACACCTGCATCGATCGAATGGTTTACCGCCTCATCGCTGATGGCATGGGTAAGAACATAGGTACCCCAGTTCGCCGCCTGTTCGACCGCCGCTTCGAGTTCCGCGTTGGTGTATTGCAATGTATGAATTGGGTCATAACTCGACGTGACACCGCCACCAGCCATCAGCTTGATCTGCGTGGCCCCCTGCATCAGGTTCTCGCGCACGCGCTTGAGCACCTCAGGCACCCCGTCCGCGATATAGAACATGTCGGAAGTCTCGAAGGAATGGAGCTTGTCCGGCGTCGCCGGTACGTCGCGGGTCATGCGGAAATCCATGTGCCCCGAGGTCTGAGAAATGGCCGGACCTGACGGGAACACCCGCGGCCCTACAATCATGCCCTCGTCGGTGGCGCGGGCAATATCGAACATTGGCCCGGCGGCGTCGCGCACTGTGGTGAACCCGCGATAGAGCGTGTCGCGCTGCGCGACAGAGGTCAGCAAGTTCCAGTAGCCTTCGTTCGTTGTCATCAGCTGGGAAATGGTGGCCGTGGCATAAACACCATGCCAGTGTGCATCAATCAGTCCGGGGATCATCGTGTGGCCATCCGCCACGATCTCGTGACTGCCGGCCGGAGCCTCCAGATCAGGTTCGATTTTCGCAATAAGGTTGTTGGTGATCAGAACGTCGGCCGCGACCAGGTCCTCATCGCACCCGTTGAAGATCTGTGCCCCTCGAATGACGACATTGTCGTATTTGAGCGCGGGACCATAGCTGTGACCATGCACGATCTTGCCACCATCCGGGGCAAGGGCAATCGGTTCATGCGCGTCCGCGACAGTGGGCAAAACTGTGGGCGCCACAGCAATCACGGCACCAAGAAGAGCGGTGGTTGTCCTGCGAAGCATCGGTCAATTCTCCAGTTCGTTGTTTGGTTCAATTCATCTAAAAAATGCGGACGCAATCTCTTGCGGGTCAGCGACCAGACTACAGCTTTCGGGTGGATCTCCCTTGACGACGATCAAGGCCGCGCAGGCCTCCTCCTTGATTGCACAAAGACCTCATTTCGGATTTGCCCACGGTCAACTTGCCTCACTCTGGACAGTACTCGTGAAAAGGCTTTTTACAAAACTGGATGCATCAAGAAATGCAGATAAGCAGGTTCGTCCCTTTATCGCCGGGATTGGTCGAGAATTTAAAGCAAGCCAGCCTGGGTGCCCATTTTACGCTGGACCATCGGTCGCTCCATCGCCTCCGCCAGGTGTTGGCAGTCATTGGCCTGCAAGATCCGAAGAGAACCGCCTGTCACGCGGGACGAACGCCGGGGACACTGCGAGGCGGTGTACGATCAGATCGCTGGAGCGCCGAGAACGCTGCGGATCGAGTTCAACTCTTCCACCGAAACGCCCTCGACCTTCAGCGTCGAAATCCAGGGCGGGAACGGTCAAAGTTTCCAACGACAAGGCCCCGGATCAGCGACCGTTCGATTGACGGAACACATGGCGACGGAACTCAGAATGCGAGCGCGCAGCCACGGTATCTTTGCCCGGAGAATACTGGTCTCGGTGATCTGAAGCGATAAGGAGAGGCAAAATGCTCAAGACGGCGCTCATGTCTCTTTCGGCGTGTTGCCTGCCCCTCCTTGCCGCACTCCTGCTTTCGTCCCCCGTTTTCGCACAAGGGGACATGACGCTCTTCGTCCTGGAGTCGCGACATGTGATCAAATCCACGGACATTGAGGAGATCAGACCGCCCGACGGCTGGAGCGTCAACAAGGAGTCGCCGTCGATACGGCTCAAGTCGGACGCCTCCGCCACGTTGAGAGCCTACACACGGGCGCGCATCGGCGAACGCATCAGCGTCGTCATCTACGACCGACGCGTGTCGGACAACACGCTTGTCGCGGACACGATGGGTGGCGAGCGCATGTCGCTCTTCGGCTTACCCGAGCTTGAGGACAAGATGCTGCTTGACGCGATGGCCATACGCCCGCTTCCCGAGTTCACAGTCGTCATGGCCTACCAGACGCGCGCGGAGATGTCCGTTGCCATCGACAGGTTTCTGGATCGCGCGCCGGAAGAAACCGGCCATCACTTCAAACTCAAAAAGCGAGACGGTCGCGCAAATCGCGGACCTGGCGATAGATCTCAGTCCGGAGAGGGCGGTGCTGATCTACGACAACCAGTTTCTTGCCTACGCCTGGGCCTACGATCCTGCCACCGGCGTGCTCCGCGTCGGACATTGATTGCGCCTGCGTACCCGCTCCTCACCGGTCCCGCGCTTTAAAAAGCGCGCCGGCGGCGGTCTTGCAAAGCGGCCGGCCTCGGAGATCCCGAGACCGGCGTTGAGACCACGCCGCCCGACCTCAGGCGATCTTGACGAGCTCCACGTCGAAGGTCAGCGCCTTGCCGGCCAGCGGGTGGTTGGCGTCGAGCAGCACCTTGTCCTCGGTCACATCGGCGATGACGACGTTCATGGTCTGGCCGTCCTGCGTCTGCACCTGAAGCGGTGTACCGGGATCGGTCGGAATATGGTCGGGAAAATTGGCCCGGTCGACGGCCTGGACGCGGTCGGGCACATGCGCGCCATAGGCGTCTTCCGGCTCGATGCGCACCTTGCGCTTTTCGCCGACTTCCATGCCGGTCACCCCGCTGTCGAGCCCGGGGATGATCTGGCCGGATCCCAGTTCGAAGGACAGCGGATCGCGGCCTTCCGAACTGTCGAAGACGGTGCCGTCGTCCAGCATGCCCGTGTAGTGAAGATGCAAAGTGTCGCCCGGCTTGGCTTGCGTCATGAAGAAGTCTCTTTCGGGAGAGTGTGGGTTTGACCAGACCCGGTGAAACGTCGGGTGCTCAGTCGCTCGAACCTCAGGCTCGCAAGTCTCCCGTACGATGTAAACCCCAAGATTTCGCGCGATCCAAAAAGCCGGTCGAGCGTCCCGGCCGCATCCGCGTTGCGAATTTGATCTTCGCAGCTCGCCAAAAATCGGCCCACGCACCGCAGGTTCACCTGACAGATGCTGCCGCGATGCCGGCCTCGCCCTACGCCTTGCGCGCGACGACAAACCGCGCCGGCGGCTTCTTCGGGAAGGTGCCGGTCTCGATAATCTCGAAGCCGCCCTCGGCGATGATCGCCTCAAGCTCCTGCGCTTTCAAGAAGTGCACCAGCGGCGCCATGCGGAAGAAGCGCATCACCGGAATGATGAGCCGGAAGACGGGGTTCATGTCGCCGAGACAGACGGTCTTGGAAATGAACAGCCCGCCCGGGCGCAGGCGCTCCGCGATCTGTGCGACCGCCGCGCGCGGATCTTCCGTCAGATGCAGCAGGCTGAAGGCGAGCACCGCGTCGTAAGCGGCGGCTTCGCCCGGCAGGTCGCTGAGACCGGCCTTGAGAAAACGGATCTTCGTGTCATCGGCCGCGACCGCCTTTTCCAGCGCGATGTCGATCATCTCCTCGGAGAGATCGCTGGCCGTATAGGCGCCGACGCAATCGGCAAGCTTGAACGCCGTCGTGCCGGTGCCGCAGCCGACCTCCAGCACCCGCTCGAACCCGTCGATATGCGCGCGCACGCGCTCCAGCGTATGGGCATAGGCCGCCTCGTCGCCGACGGGGCGCTTGGCGTATTTTCGGGCCGCCTTGTTCCAGAATCGCCGGCTGGTCTCCTTGACCGAACTCATGTCGAAATCCTTGATTTGACCGCAAGAGGACGAAAGCCTCGACCGGGTGCCTGCTACAGGTAGCGTTCCAGGAGCGCGGTGACCTCGCTGTCGCGCGCGCGTTCGCTTTCGCCGCCGATCACCACGGCGATCACCCGCTTGCCGCCGCGCCCGGCGGACGCCGCGAGATTGTAGCCCGACAGGCGGATATAGCCGGTCTTGATGCCGTCGACGCCGGCGACACGGCCGAGAAGGTTGTTGGTCGCCTCGAAGGTGCGGCCATTGTAGCTGAAGGACCGCGCGGTGAAGGCGCGCGCGCGTGCCGAATGCCGGCTCTTCAGGGCGCGGGCGAGGATCGCCATGTCGCGTGCGGTCGTCACCTGCCGCGGATCGGGCAGGCCGGAGGCATTGACGAACCGGGTCCGGCGCATTCCGAGCGAGCGGGCCTTGGCGGTCATCTGCGCGGCGAAGGCGCTCTCCGATCCGGCGAGGTTCTCCGCAACCGCCACGGCGACGTCATTGGCGGATTTGACCGCGAGCGCCTGCACCGCCTGACGCACGGAAATCGTCGTGCCCGCCTTCACGCCGATCTTGGCCGGCGGCTGGCGCGCGGCATTGGCGGAGACCTGGAGCGCGCTGTCGAGCGACACCCGGCCGCTGTCGAGCGCATCGAACAGCAGGTAGAGCGTCATCATCTTGGTCAGCGAGGCCGGATAGCGCAGGCCGTCCGCCGCCTCTTCGTGAAGCACCGCCCCGCTCGCGGCATCGACCACGATCGCGGAATAGGCGCGCGGCGTTGCCTGGCCGCCGGGCGCAAGCCCCAGTTCCGCGACCTGACCGGGCATTTCCGGCAAGGGCGCGGTCTCGACAGCGGCAACCGCGGGAACCGCGCCACGGTCGAGGGAACCGCCCTGCTGCGGCGCCGTCTGACAGGCCGCAAGCGCAAGCGACAGGGCCGCGAAAACGGCAATCAGCCGGCTGCGCGCGCCGGCGCGCGGTCCGATGGTTGCCACCTCATCGCTTGCAGATTGGACAGAGACAGGGCCCACGGGTCGCTCCTTTGCGCTGAAAGCGGCGCCACCATAGCGAAACCGCGCAAGGACACAAGGAACGGACAGGATACCACCGGCCAGGGATGCGAAAAATCCGGGGTTGAAGACGGAAGAAGGGCTATCGGCCCGGGCGACGCCGCACGGCGCGGGTTACGCGACCCTTGCGTCGTCGGCGATCACGTCGTTCTCGCCCTCGCCTTCCCCGCGTCCGCCGGAGAGCGCCTGGGCAAGGTCGATGAAGAGTTTTGCAGGCAGCGGCGGCGCGAAGATATAGCCCTGCGCGGCGGACACGCCGAGTTCGCGCAGGCGCTCGATCTGCTCCATCGTCTCCACGCCCTCTGCGATGATGCCCATGCCGAGGTTGTCGGCGAGCTCCACCATCGTGTCGACGATGGTGGTGGAATTGTCGTCGGTACCCAGGCTGTCGATGAACATCTTGTCGATCTTGATGATGTCGATGCCGAGCTTCTGCAGATAGGCGAAGCCGCCATGGCCCGTGCCCACATCGTCCAGCGCCACGCGAACGCCGATCGCCTGCATTTCGGCGATGATCTTGCGGGCCGTCTCCATGTCGGACAGCGGCTGGCGCTCGGTAACTTCCATCACGATCTGCTGGAAGGCGATCTGCGACCCGCCATAGATCTGCTGGATGTCCTCGATGACCTGGCGATCCTCGAAATGACCGGCGAAGAGGTTGATCGACAGCTTGAATTCCGGGTTCTGGTAGTAGAGTTCCCCGACCTCTTCCCGCGTCTTGCGCATGATCTGCCGGGTCATCTCGAAGATATGCCCCGAGGTCTCCGCGAAGGTCATGAAGGCGCCGGGCGAGATCACGGAGCCGTCCGGCCGCGCCCACCGCATCAACACTTCGCAGCCGCGCAGGCGGCCGGTCTCGATGTCCATCACCGGCTGATAATAGGGCACGAACTCGCCCTTGCGGATGGCCTGGACGAACTCGTCCTCCGCCTCGCTTTCGGGACGCCAGGAGAACCAGACGCCGACCGCCACGAACAGGACGGCAAAGCCGACGCAGGCAATCGCCGCGACCACCTTGAGATCGCGCACCAGATTGTCGGCGGCCGATGTCGGCGCCGTCACCACCGCGATCATCGGGTATTTCGTCGACTGCACCTCCGCGACAAGCTCCTCGCTGTCGCCATTCCCGCTGCGCTGCGCCGCCTCGCCGGACCGCAACCACACGACGCCGTCGCCCAGTTGCAGTTCAACCAGCCGATGCGCCCGCAAATAGTCCGGGCCGGGGTCGATGGAGATCGCCACCGGCGAGATTTCCGCCAACAGGCGATTGCCGTTTCCGATCCGCCAGCTCACCAGCGCAACGCGGGTGCCCTCGAAGGCACGGTTGCGCATCCCGATTCCCACCAGCGGCGCGTCCGACTTCAGGACCGGCAATACGGCATCGCCCGTCGCCGGCAACTCGGGCACATTGCACATCAGAACGCCGGAGGCATTCACGACCCCGATCATCTGGACGAAAGGCGCGGAAATGACGCCGGCATGGAACGCTGCGCGATCGGCCGGCGCGCAGGTAACGAGCCCGTCCTGATGCAAGGTCTGGAGCGTGGACACCGCGTCGCCAATGGCCTTTTCGGCCCTGAGCACATAGCGTTCGGCAATGGCGGTCATTTCAGCCTGGGCCTGGGTGACCGCATAGCTGTTCAGGACATAATTGGCCGCCACGAGCGGCGCGACGGCAAGCGCCAGCGCGATCAGCAACGTCCTGAAAAAGAGGGTATAGCGATGCGACACGGCCTGTCCCGGATTAAAGCAGCGGTCCCACTATGGCCAAGCTTCGTAAATGACACCTGAAGACCGGACGCACGCTTTGACAAATATGCCCGATTGGGATCAAAAATTCCGAGCAGGTAATGATTTGACGTTTTTGGAGCGAGGATTTTCATGGAGGCTTTGTTCATCGGCCAGGCCTATATCGACATCACCTTTCTGACGGACAAGTTGCCAACCGGCGACGAGAAGACCCTTGCCCGCGACTATGCCGTGAGCTTCGGCGGAAACGCAGTGACCGCCGGCTTCACCTGCGCCAAACTCGGGATCGCGCCGGATATCATGTGCTCGCAGGCAAACGACTGGCTGGCGCGCATGTTTCTCGACATGGCGGCAAGCTACAACATCTCCATCCACGGCCGGAAAGTGAAGGAATCCTCCCTCTCCTTCATCATGCCGAAGGACGGACAACGGGCGATCGTGCGCTGCCGGGACGACCATTATCTCCACCCCTTTCAGCATCTGACACTCGACGGGTGCCGGCGCTGCACCTGGACGGCCACATGCCGGACGCCGCGCTCCACTACGCGCGGGCCTGCCGGGACGCGG
>VCJN01002963.1:0-24406 GCA_006384855.1 Tetraselmis striata | reverse complement strand
CCTGTCCACACAGTCACGTTGACTGTGGTTGGAATAAAATGTGCTTGCCGGGACAGATGGCAACACACAACCAACATAGTATTATAACCATTACTCTCAGGTAACTCGGTTATAAAATCCAAACCAACCGTATGCCATGGACGTGGCGGTACTGGTAAGGGCTGTGTTGGTGCAGGTGGCTGCGGACGTGCACGAACACGCCGGCACACCGAACATTGTTCACAATAGGTTTTCACGTCATGTCGTATGCGTGTCCACCAAAAACGGTCCAAGGCACGTGCCAAGGTGCTTGCATAAGCACGGTGACCAACAGAATCATGTAGCTCATACAATATCTTATTGATGATGTCACGATTGGTTGGTATGCAAAGACGTCCATGTCTCCAAAAATAACCATCGTGCTCTACCACATGACCGGACTGCTTCCACCCCCCCCCATAAGGAGTAGAACGCGTCCTCTGCATATCCAGCCTTAATAAGGTGGAGAATATTGTCATCAAGGCTAAGTGACGACGCACTTACAGCCGACAATACTGCAGTACATGGGCGATGTTCACTCACGAGTGATTCAGCCGCGTCCGGCACATCCCCGGTCCAATATAAGCCACCGAAACCAATCGGCTTAAAATCGGTCTACGCGACAACGGATCGGCTTCATTCCACTTGCCCTTTCGGTATGCAAGAGATATGGACCCAACAAACGGCTGCAAGTCGCGTACATAGCGCACTTGTCGCCGGTTCAACCTTTCTGCCGGTTGCCTGAGCAGATGACGCAGGGTGTCATGATCTGAGACAACAAGGAATCGACAGCACCCTTCAAGGTAACAACGCCAGTGCTTAATTGATTCACAGACAGCCAAAGCTTCCAAATCATAAGCACTGTAGGTATTACCACGCTCAGCTGCATTCAGCTTTCGCGCCCAGTAACTCACTGGTTGAGGACCTCCTCCTTGGTCCTGCAGTAGTACTGCAGCAAGCCCTACGTTGGACGCATCTGTCGCTACGGTGAACGTCGCATCCGCCCCCATGGAAGGAATGGAAAGACACGGAGCGGAAATCAGTCGCAGACGAAGGGTCTCAAAGGCTTCCTGACACGCCGGTGACCAGTCAACATGAACTGGTTTAGACTTACGCAATAAGTCAGTCAATGGTGCAGTTAAATCACTGAAATGATGAATAAACTTAGAGTAGAAATTGCAGAATTGTACGAAACTTCTGACTTCACTCTGAGTTTTAGGGACAGGCCAATCCCTAACTGCAGCTACTTTGGCCTCTGAAACAGACAACTTACCATCAGCGACGGTATACCCCAAATAATCCATAGATTGCATGCCAAAGAAACATTTCTTTAATTGCAACCTCAGATTATATTCATTTAGTTTCTCAAAAACTAAACGAAGGTGCTTTTATGTGGTCATCATAATTATCTGAATATATACATATATCATCCAGATACACCACCACAAAGTCACGCAAAAATGGTCTCAAGATGTCATTCATCATGCGCTGGAAAGTGGCTGGGGCATTGCACAAACCAAATGGCATTGCAGTCCACTCCCATAGACCATCGGGTGTCTGAAACGCTGTCTTGTGGATGTCCTCCTCTGCAATGGCAACCTGCCAATAACCTGATGCTAAATCCAGATGGGTATAGCAACGGGCATTGCGGAGAGAATCCAACGTTTCATCAATTCGCGGCAAAGGATACATATCCTTTCGAGTGACCTCGTTCAGCCCACGAAAATCGACACACAACCGAAGGGATCCATCTGCCTTCTTAACAAAAAGAATAGGCGAACCAAACTCAGATTGACTAGGACGAACAAGTCCAGCGGCAATCGCATCTTTGAGTTGGCGATCCAATTCAGCACGTTCAGCGGGAGACAAACGATTAAGTCTTTGGCGTTTCATTTTGCCAGTTAACTCAATTTTGTGATCCCATGGCCGATGAACAGGCGGCCTGTTGACTGGACGCAAAATTTCAGGAAACTCGTCATACAACAAATGACGAATAGCATCCTTTTGCTCTGGTGTCATAGCATTGTCTAAATGCAGGTCAGGATCATCCTTTATAACCGACATTTCAACGACATAGAATTCAGCCAAAGAATTATGCTTAGACGCACGAGCAGTTTTGCGCATCAACTTTTGTACCCTAGTGGAAGTAATCATGCTACATGCAGGAGTACGACCCACTATTACAACAGGTACTTGGGTTCCATCCATTAGAGTCATGATACGTTCCGTACCATACTTAATGGTAACTTGCGCTTCATCAAGCCAAGTTAAACCCAATACAATGTCGGAGACTTTGAGCTCACGCAGTATATAAAATACTCGATTCTCAAATACATGTCCTCCAACAGACAGAGACACAACAGTTGTATGGCAACATGAGACACGTTGACCATTAGCCAAACGGACAGGTGTTCTGGCTTTCAACTTCTGTATCTGCAAGTTGTTTCTGCGCACAAAGTCCTCAGATATAAAATCTAAAGATGCCGCATTATCAACCAGTGCATCCACAACGGCGTCATCGTTAATTGTCACATTAACTTTCAACAATGGCCTGGGGTCATCCCAACGAGTCAAAGAAGCAATCTGAGGCAAACTTTGCCTTTGCATACTCCAAAATGATGGATCAGTCACATTGACAGCATCACACTCATTTATAGACTCAGATGCACGTTCACCAATACCAACGCTAGAATCTGCAACTTTTGCAGAGTCCACGTTAAAACTCACATTTGGACTTGTGACAGTTTTAGGTACAAAGTCATCAGGAAAAGCACAGTTAGCATCAACTAACCAAATGTTAACCCCATACTTTGGCGGTCTAACATCTTCCTGGACTGTGGCATTTTTATGAGACCACCTGGTGAACAAAGGTGTCTTTGCCGGGTATTGCTGCAATAGTTTCCAATGCTTTGTCAAAGCACTGAATCTATCAAATGCAGGCAATACAAACACTCCTACAGTATGTTCTTTAGCCCTACTGCGGCATTGCTCAAAATGCCTCGCAATAGACTCAGTCATATGCCATGGAGGGTGAATAAACACACGTTCATTCGACAAGTCGCGCGATAATATCGAATCTTGTTCTGAACAGAACGGCAAGTTTCGATGGGTATTCAGACCCTCATTATCCGCACAGCCCTCCAGCGTAAACTGGAACATCTCATGTAAGGGATCGAAGACTCTATCGACCAGTCGCCACTCGGCACTGACTGCAGTCTGTCTAGGCATTCGACGCCTCAGAGCCTTTACGCGACGATGAGTCGAAACTTTCCGAGCACCCGTTACACAGGCTACTGGCAAAGTCGTACCAGACTCGCGTACACTATTCGAGTTCTCATCAGTAGGCGACTCAACATAGTCGTTACTACTCTCAGAGATGACGACATCGTCACTCGAACATGTACTCGTCACAGGTATATCGTCATTCAGACGTGCATTAGACAATAATGCGGATACCTCAGGTGCCAATGACATATCGGCAACAGTAACTTCGCAGTCATGCGACTCGACAGTTACTGGACAGCATGATGTAACACAAACATCACTTACATCCCTATCTACTGAGCTGTCAGCAGCAGAATAAGGGCACCCCTATTTCATCTTGGGGCAGTCTTTCAGAAGGTGAGCTTCACCACACTTAAAGCATGTTTTAGCAGCCAGATGCTTAGCATACTTCTCAGGCTCATGCATTTTGACATGATTAAGATAATCTACTATCTTTCTGCCAGGTGTGGTGGTGTTATTACCCTTCTGCTTTCCGTCGCTGGACTTCTGCCTTTTGCCGTTGTTGGTGTGGCGTCCATTGGCTGCGACAGGTGGAGCATCATCTCCACGGTTGCGCTTGCTCATGTTGGCAGCCTTGGACTTCTTCCTGGAGTCATGTCCTCCATTGCCATTGCCAGCAGGATGTCCATTGGCCACAGGCTTAGCCGCATTGCCAAGCGCCTTGTTGCTCCCAACCATCGCCGTTGTATACTGCTGTAGCTCAGCGAGTGTCGATGGTTGTCCAGCTCGCTTCTGGTCAGTCACAAACTTATGGGCAATCTCTTTAAGCTTATTGTGACTCAATGCAGATGCAAACTTAAGGACCATGAACTCATCAGGAAAGGTTAGTCTGGTCCTTGCTAGGACATCGTTGAAGGTCTGCACAAAGTCCTTATAATCCAACGGAGAGTCTTGGGGACCAGCAGACACCTGCTTGATGCCATCAAGCTCTATGCATGCATCATGCACTATGTCATGCATCAATGGTGAGTCTCTAACTGCCTTCACAAACTCTGCAGCGTTGGTAGGACGCAGCGAAGGAGGCTTGGAATCAAATCCCTGCCACTAACGCTGGAACTTGCCACTCAGAGTCTGCACGGCATATGCAAGACCAGATGCAGTTGTGGACTTCAGTCCCACAGTGCCAAGCAGCTCCGGTAGTCCAGTCAGCCATACATCTAGCTTGAGGACATCCTGGCCATCTTGCTTGGGCTGGGTTTGAGCAGACTTCCTCTGGGACTCAGTTAGTTGTGCATCACGCGTCTCATACCATGGTATGTCAGTGATTGTTATATTGCTGAGGTCAGTTGCCATCGGATCTACAACTAGATAACGATGCACAGCATGCCAGATAGGGGACTCACAAGAGTCATACCTAAATGCGAATTGTTGAGGAAGCTCAGGGTATGAACGGTTCATCCAGAAACCATTCAACACAGACTTATAAATGGTTGCCCATGAATCACTTACCGCAGTATGAATCATGAACGGAGGGTACCACACAGTCGTCGGCACAGGCTTGCCTTGACTGTTCAATGCAATGCTCACGGAGTACGAATCCTCAGACTCCGGGTCTAGAGTGATACTCTCAGGGAAGGTGCGCGCGACGTCGGGTAATGCATCGCCGCCATCATCAGCATTTAGTTCTTCACCAGCTGCAGCCACCGGTGCTACTAAATGCGACATGACTAAGGCGTGCGATCTCTCTGGTGTGCGCATCTCCTTCGCTATCTGCTTCGCCGATAGCTTAGATGCATATAAGAAACAACGCATGCCCTCGATGTTGAGAATGTCAAACAATTCTAAATCATCTTCATCGACAAGCAAGCCAGTCTCTTCACGCAGTTTGCGCACCGCCGTGCCGCGCACAGACTTGTCAGACGCTATCGACTTTCCGACAGGTAAGAAAAGAGTCGATCTAGCGTTCGGTTCAGTCGTCAGAATCACTTGGCGTTCGACCGAGTGACCCTTACCGTAAGTCACCACCACGGCTGTACAAACCTTGGTAGTCGACAGGTCGACAGAACTTTCCTCGTTGAGCAGCAGCTCTCGGCTCTTGCCAGCAGAATTCATCGACTCAGACATGTCGAACTGCTCAGTCGAGGTATCGCAGGTTGAGCAGTGGAAGCTAGAATAAGGAGCGCAACAGTCGCTCCGAAACCAGTGCGACAGTCTCGGGTGCCTCACGCAGGTCAAGCAGACAAGGCTGTCGTAAACACAAAGAAGGCAGCAGAGAGAGAAAGAAACAATGGTTACAACGTTGTCACCACCCGCCGCTATTTATGCGTATGGCTAGCTCACAGCTAGCCACCACCAAGCGGCACGCGCACTGCTAAGCGCGTCACCGTGGAGAGTCGTGCCTCGAAGTGTCGAACAGGAGGTCGTCGCTTAGAGACCTCCGCACATGTAGTTGACACATCAGTTTATACACAAGTATACAACTGATGTTCCAGAGGCAGGCACATTATACTTGTGCCCGCTACGGGTACGCACATGCGTATTATCCCGTAACTACTACTGAACAGTGTACCGGTACCAGTAGGACTCGTCTCATGATTCATCATCCACCAGTACTCGTATTGTGGCGCGTGACACACGCGCGCACACATACGATACAGCAGGTACTCGTACATGAATGATGCTACGATCATACAGTACCCGTACAGAGTATGCCATTATTGTCACACATAACCCATAGCCTTACATCACAGCAAGGCCGTCCACCTTGGCGACTTGCGTCGCTTCATTTGAGGCCGGCTGCGACTCGTCGGCAGCAAGGCGAGGGGGTGCGTCGCTCGGGGGCTGTGGGTCGAACGTGCGATGGCGACATAAGTAGCAAGCCAGAAAAATGCAAAGGTGGACAACAACATTATGTCGCAGCAAGGCCGACCACCTTGGCGACGTGAGTCACTTCTTTTGAGGGCGGCTGCGACTCGTTGGCGGGGGCGAGGAGATGCGTCGCTTGTGCAAGCTTTTGCACTCGGGGCTGTGGGTCGAATGTGCGATGGCGACATTATCATTAGCAAGCCGAAAACTGAAACAGCCCAGCATAGCCTTACCTCGCAGAAAGGCCGCCCACCTTGGCGACTCGCGGCGCCTCTTGCAAGCCGGCTGCGACTCGTCGGTAGCAAGGCGAGGTGGTGCGTCGCTCGTGCCAGCTTTTGCACTCGGGGGCTGTCGGACGAACGTGCGATGGCGACACAATTAGCAAGTCGGAAACTAACGAAACAACCTAGCATAGCCTTACAGCATCGCAGTAAGGTCACCCACCTTGGCGACTCCCGGCGCCTCTTGCGAGCCGGCTGCGACTCGTCGGCAGCAAGGCGAGGGGGTGCGTCGCTCGGTGGCTGTGGGTGGAACGTGCGATGGCGGCATAATAATTAGCAAGCCGGAAACTACATGAGCCCATAACCCATAGCCTTACATCACAGCAAGGCCGTCCACCTTGGCGACTTGCGTCGCTTCATTTGAGGCCGGCTGCGACTCGTCGGCAGCAAGGCGAGGGGGTGCGTCGCTCGTGCCAGCTTTTGCAATTGGGGGCTGTTGGGTCGAACGTGCGATGGCGACATAATTAGCAAGCCGAAAGCAACAGAAGCCCAGGATAACCTTACATCGCAGCACGGCCGCCCACCTTGGCGACTGGCGTTGCTTCTATTAAGGCCGGCTGCAACTCCTCGGCAGCGGGGGCAGGGAGTGCGTTGCTCGTGCTAGTTTTTGGAGTCGGGGGCTGTCAGTCGAACGTATAATGGCGACATAATTAGCAAGCCGTATAAAATACAAAGGTGCACCACAACATTATATCGCAGCACGCCCCCCCCCCCCCCCCCCCCCCCCCCCTCCACCGTGCCCTCCATCCCGCCTTTTCCGCATCTCTTACAATGGGCATTGTGGTTGTCGCGCCTTTAGCCTCCGAGCCGCTGGCATCCGGCACGCCCTCACCACCGCCTAATGCTAGAGCCAGTCCAGAGAGTGTGGCTGCCGACGCGCCGGCTCCCTGCCCGCCGCTCTCCCCCGCGTGGCTATCGCTAGGCGTAGGCAAGCCCTCGGCCGCATCGCCAGCGGCAGCCGCCAAACTCGGCGACATGTCTGCCGCTGGCGGGCCCTGCCCCTGACCCGCCACTGACTGCGTATCGGCCCAGCGAGGTCCAATGGCCAGGGCCGCCACGCGACGAGAGCGTTTGGCATGCGGGTTAGGAGCAGCGCCGCGAGGGGGTTCGTCGCTCGGGCCAGCTTTTGCGCTTGGGGTCTGCGGGGGCCAACGTGCGATGGCGACTCATTTAGCATGCCGTAAAAGTAACAAGTGCGCAACGGCAACAAAGGTGCAGCGGGTCCAACCCACCTTGGCGACATGAGGCGCCCCTGTCGAGGCGGGCTGCGACTCGGGAGCAGCGCTTCGAGGGGGTGCGTCGCTCGGGCAAGCCTCTGCGCTCGGGGTATGCGGGGCCAACGTGCGATTTCGACTCTATTGGCGAGCCGTAAAATTAATAGGTGCGCAATGGCAACACGTGCAACGGGGCCAACCCACCTTGACGACTCGCGTCGCCCTTGTCGAGGCTGGCTGCGGCTCGGCAGCAGGCACGCGAGGGGGTGCGTCAACACGACTACCATACAACACGACTGCCACTCCGAGTACCAGGTCACCCAGGCGCGCATTGTCGCATATACCAACAGCAGGCGAGGATTGCTGCCCCAACCTCGTCGCTTCTTGCAAGCCGTCCACAGAGTTTGTTGTCGACTGAAGTGCGTTTCTGCGGGCGACAACGGGGTTTCCTGCGACCGCGACGAGTCCAGAAGGTGCCGGCAGTGCAGCCACCTTTATCTATGGCGGGCACTTTTGCATACATCACCAGGGTCTCAGGCTCCGCTGCGCCCGGCACCACTTCAGCGGTGCCCACCCCATAGTAGATAGAGCTGGCGATCCTGCGCTCCGCCCTCTTCCTCACGTTCTGGGGAGCGATGGACCAGGACCGCGGCGGCTTGACTGCAGCGGACGGGACGGACTTGTGCGGTGCTCCGGGGGAGGTGGGTGAAGAGGAAGTGACGGGAGTGGCAATAATCGGCGGCGGGATCGCTCCTCACGGCCGCGCTTGGAGCCAGCACCACCCTGCCCGCGTTTGCCCTTGCCTTTTCCCCCTTTTTGCTTCTCCCGGCCTGCACAGGCGTCACCAAAGGATTGCCGCAACTGTGAGCAAACTGTGAGGGTCGTTCGGGCCTTTTGCAGCGGGGGCAGCGGGTGCGTCGCTGGTGCCAGATTTTGCAGTCGGGAGGTATGGGTCGAATGTGCGATGGCGTCTACAGAATCATCAAGTCGGAAACTAAAAAAACCCAACATATACTTACATCGCAGCAAGGCCGCCCACCTTGCGACTGGCGTCGCTTCTTTTGAGGCCGGTTGCGACTCGCCGACAGCAAGGCGAGGGGGTGCGTCGCTCGTGCAGCTAGCAGTCGGGGGGGGGGGGGGGGGGTCGAACGCGCGATGGCGACATATTTAGCAAGCCATAAAATGCAAAGGTGGATAACATCATTATGTCGCAGCAAGTCCGCCCGCCTTGGCGACGTGCGTCGCCTCGGTTGAAGCCGGCTGCGACTCGTCAACATCGGGCGAGGGGATGCGTCACTCGTGCAAGGTTTGGGACTCGGGGGCTATCGGTGGAACGTGCGATGGAGGCATAATAATTAGCAAGCCGGAAACTGCAAAAGCCTAGCTTAACCTTACATCGCAGCAAAGCCGCCCATCCTTGCGACTGGTGGCGCATGCGAGCCGGCGGCGACTCGTCGGCAGCAAGGCGAAGGGGGTGCGTCGCTTGTGCCACGTTTTGCACTCGGGGGCTGTGGGTGGAACGTGCGATGGCGACATAACTAGCCAGTCGAAAAGTAAAACAGCCTAGCATAGCCTTACATCGAAGCAAGGCCGCCCACCGTGGCGACTGGCGTCGCTTCATTTGAGGCCGGCTGCGACTCGTCGGCAGCAAGGCAAGGGGGTGCGTCGCTCGTGCTTTGCAATCGGGGGCTGTGGGTCGAACGCGCGATGGCGACATAATTAGCAAGCCGAAAACAACAGAAGCCCAGGACAACAACATTACATCGCAGCAAGGCCGCCCACCTTGCTTGGCGACTGGCGTTGCTTCTTTTGAGGCCGGCTGCAACTCGTTGGCAGCGGGGGCAGGGAGTGCGTTGCTCGTGCTAGTTTTTGGAGTCGGGGGCTGTCAGTCGAACGTGTAATGGCGACATAATTAGCAAGCCGTATAAAAATGCAAAGGTGCACCACACTACCACAGCATTACATCACAGCACGGCCACAACCCCCCCCCCCCCCCCCCCCCCGCCCCCCGCCCTCCATCCCGCCTATTCCACAGCTCTTACCGTGAGCATGGTGGTTGTCGCGCCTTTACCAGCCTCCGAGCCGCTGGCATCCGGCATGCCCCCACCCCCGCCTAATGCGAGCGCAAGTCCACAGGGTGTGGCTGCCGACGCGCCGGCTCCCTGCCCGCCGCTCTCCCCAGCCTGGCTATCGCTATGCGTAGGCCAGCCCTCGCCCGCATCGCCAGCGACAGCCAAGCTCGGCGACATGTCTGCCGCTGGCGGGCCCTGCCCCTGACCCGCCACTGACTGCGTATCGGCCCGGCTAGGTCCAACGGCAAGGGCCGCCACGCGACGAGAGCGTTGGGTGGGGGCACGTCGAGCAGACGAAGCCCTCGGTCGAGCGGGTCGGGCGGACCGGCTGGCAGACTGTCGAGAGGGTGGCCGCGTGCGGGGGGAAGCGGGGGGGGGGGGGGGGGTTTGCTAGGCACCTCCATCGCGATGGGACCTACCCCAGCCTGCATGGCAGTAACCGATAGCGCGAGCTGCAAGTCTCTATAGCTGCCTACTCACCAGCCGTGCAGACCTACGCCGAAGGTAGGCGGAGTCCGTTCATGTCACGGATCCGGGCGTTCGCGCCTTTTTGTGTAAGTTAAGACCATGCATGCCTGTGTCGCGTGGGATCCTTTCCTATGAATAGTCGCTAACTGTCTGCCACGGCCCGGTTTGGGTTCTGGGCAGCCTTGGCGGTGGTGGAAAGCTATACTAGTAGCGACTAGTAGTACTGCGCAGCCTTCCCTCCACTCGAGTGGGCGGGATAAGGGATGGCGGCGGCGACGGCGAGTACAGTACTTTGCGCTGCATATGTATGTCTGTAGTACATTGTGTGGCGCGTGAGCTAGTAAATTGTCCCATTTTCAGTGAGTCAAAAGTGAAGTATAGTGGCCTCTACCGTTTACGCTATAATATTGCGCTTTTCCCGGGGGGGGGGGGGGGGGAGGCAACCAAGGGGGTGGGGGGGGGGCTATAAACCCGACTATTACATCATTAATTACTATTACATCAGGGCTTTCACAAATGCGCACTACAAACAGAGCTAACAGCAACTATGAAAGGTTGCCAGCAAAAGAGAACAGAATGCGCACTAGAAACAGAACTAACAGCAACTATTAAATCATTTATTTCGCTCCAGGTATTCGCTATACGGGTACGATGATAAGGATTAGTCCCCATACGGCGCGCAACTTAATATTGATGATCGATGATTATGTATGTAGTGGGTGTCGTCGCCCACCCATCCGCCCAGGGCTTTTTCCTGGAAAAAATTGCCGTTGAACAGACACCGCAATTAAGCCATGGCTTCACTGGTGCCAGTCCTGTCGTCCCGCGCGGGGCGGGGGCCAAAAAAAAACATAGTCGGGGTTTTTGCAACCGCCAACAAACCGCTTCGACATAGAAATAAACCCGTGCAGGTGCTGGTACTTGGTCGTAAAAAAGCAATCTCTGTCCAAAATCTCAATAATTATACTCGTTTAACGTAGCGACCTCCTAATTTGAAATGAAGCGACCATAATTTGAAATGTGTTCTCGCAAAGAGATGTTTCTGCCACACCATCCACGGTGCATCTACAGCAGTAGCAGCACTCAACCGTCTGAGCAGCATACGAGGATCTAGGGCGGCAGCCGTACTCGTAGTCGCCTCCTCGCCGGAGCCCGCTCCAGCGTTGTGCTGCGACGTAGTCACCGCCGTTTATTTGAAAAAGCTTTTATTGAACGTACAGGCACTTCGAACGTACCGTACCGTATGAAATAACGAATCGAAAACGCGCCGCGTGTGAACTAAGGATTACTGCACAATCATGGAGGGATTATTGTTGTTGTTATTTAGCGACTATATGCTACCGAGGACGGCGGGAGGCTTAACATAACAACGTCGATTATCGACGGTATCCGGCACCTGAACAGCAATATTAGGCGGCAGCAGCCCCCTACTGGGGCGCAGGCCAAAACAATAGTCATAGCGGGGGCAAGTGCATGCACCTCCGGCGGGACGAGCCAAACGCGATCTTCGGGCCGCGTGGAGCAGCCGGAAGCAACAGAGCTGAGAACACCAGTGCACGGCGCAGAGGTTCCCTTTGCATAGAACGAGAGCAAGAGTCCGCCGTCATGTCGCTGCCTGACGGCAGCTTCAGCCCGCAGCTGTGGGTGGCGCGGGTGCTGTCAGGGGGGACGTACGAGTACGAGCGCGCGAGTCAGGCGGGCGGCAGCCCCTCGCAGCAGTTTCACCCCGCGCCCGACCCCATCTCGCCGTCCGACTTCCAGTTTTCCACTCCCACCAACTCGCGTCCCGGTACTGCGGGATACCAGCCGACCAACGGCCCCTTCGCCCAGTCGACCGGTGGCTCGACCGGCGCATACTCGCCCCAGGACTGGTCCCCGGGCAGCAGCGCCTACGGCGGCTTTGTCCCGCGCTCGCCCACGCATGTCTACACCCCAAAGCCGCACACCGCCGCCTGGGAGACACCCCGGCTGCCGCCCAGTGGCTACAAGTATGAAATTTTCAAACCCCTTCCCTATGCCCTATCTCCTTTCCCGGTTACCAATATACCTCGTGCCATGTCAAGCTCTCGCGTTTGAAACCTTTTGTTTTTGATTACCGATTCAATCTCCCCCCCCCCCCCCCCCCCTTTCGCTCCTCTTCATTTGGCACCTCTCGATCCAAACCCTGACCATATCCACGTTTGCCGGTCTGAAATCTTCCTCTAGACAGCTTTTGAATGTCCTTGAGGTGGGGCGCAGCTGAGGAGGCCACGCCTGCTGGGCTGCAGGAAATCCTGGGACGCGGTGCTGAAGGCGATGGAGTCGTGAGGAGGAACAAGCCGCCGGACAGCCCCGCCTGGCCATGTGGGCGAGGCAGCGTGATACAGGCGTGGGGGTGATAAGGCTGTAGGGTGTGTTGGCGTGACCGTGCCTGGAGCCGGAATGTCTCCTGGCTGCCGCTCTGCTGCGGCATGCTGTAATATTAGTGTTAACGTTACACAAAAACTTTGGTGCCTGCCAGAATACCCTCCTCCCCCCCCCCCCCCCCCCCCCCCGCCTCTCTCACAATGTTATCAGTAATTTCGTAGCTATGTGGACACGAGGGCTATCATAGGGCTACAATATATGAGGACCGCCCAGGACACTCGCAGAGGCAGCGCGAGGTCGCCGGAATATCTGTGCGGTGTAGCATGGATACGGGACTCTTGTGCAATTTCAATGACGTGCGAGGATCCTACTCGGGGGGGCACAGCAATGTGAAGTTATGGCAGGCGGGCGTTCCCGCTCAGTTAGACCCTTGAACCTGCGCAGGCTTCCGGGGAATGTGGCAGCCCAGACACAGGCCGCATCCCTGTACCACCTAGCACTACAGCACCTTAATTGGTCGCGCAACTGAAGTGCGGAGTCTCCTGGCGCGCTGTGGTGGCTTTTCCACCGTGGTGGTGGGGTTGACGACTGCTTGTGGCCCTCCTCGCCCGACTGCTGCTGCTGGTGGGGAGTGGCCGTAGATGGATGGCATACTGCCGTAGAATCCCACCAACCTGCTGGCCTTCCACTGATGATCGTTAGCTACCTATATTACCAAGGGTTGGTAGTGAACGGTATTCAACCCCTCCTGCTAGCCCCCGCCCCCCCCCCCCCCCCCCCCCGCCCCGCCAACCCCCTCCGTGCCCCACGCACAGGCTCCCTAGCCGAGGGTTTGATCCAGATTGCCAAAGTGCCGTAACCCCACTCTGGATTTGCAATGCATTTGATATTTACCCCCTCACATCAAGGAGGGAAAACGAAAGTATCCGCGATCCAATTCATAAGAACACACCACGACAGTACGAAAGCTCAATCCTGACTGTATGTTGCAAATAATTTCATTATGTTGGGGATCCGCGAACCCATTTCATTGCTACAGGGTGTGTCGCTGATCCGTGTTTGTGGCTACCTCTGTCTGCGCGGTTTCGAACCCCATTTCCTTGGTGTTCCTGAATTGGCAAATGGCCCTCACAGCGCGTCCAATCAATCATCGCTGGCCTCCCCAGGCCCGCTCCCACCCATGTCAGCGCCACCGCATGCCCAATGAGTCGCCGGAGGGGGGGGGGGGGGGGGGGCACTCCGGACTAGCTGGGCGTGTGCAGGCTACCCTTTCCAGTGCATGCAGCTGAACGGCAGCAGCGCCCATGGTGTATGTTACGCATTACATACCAGCAGGAGAGTCAACCCCTTGGCAAAATGTGGTGGTGGTGGGGGGGGGGGGGGGGGGGGGAGGAACTAAGGGGAGCTGGCCAGTGGCCACGCATGGGGGAATTAAGGATATCATGGCTAGAGAGGGTAAAGGGGCCCGGGTGGGTGCCGGGGGGGGGGGGGGGGCAGCCCAGCGGGTGGTGCTAGGTGAGACCCAGTAGGGACTCAGTTGGAGGGTTCCATTTTGAGGGTGGGGGCGCGCGGCTGCTCACTTGGCGGCATCCCGACTCCTGCCCCCCCCGCCGCGGCGCGGGCGGCCGCGGCTCTCCGGGCGGCCCTTCCCCTCGCCGCCCCTGCCCCCGCCCTTTGTGGGCGCGGCCACCGTCTGGATGACCTTGTTGGGGCGGCGGGGCGGGGCGCCCCCTGCATCCGGAGCCGGCGCGGCCGGCGCCTCTGTACTGGCTGCGGGCATCGGCGGCATGGACGGCATCGGCGTCACGATCACGGCGCCAGCGGAAGGGCGCCCGGCAGGGGCGGGGGCAGGCGCCGGGACACGGCTGGCGTGCGCCGCCGCGGCGGGCGTCCCCACGGGGCTGGGGATGCCAGCAGGGGAGATGGTGCCAAACACGGGTTGCAGCTTCTTGGGAAACGCAAACACCGAGCCGTCCGGCAGCATCTGAAACTCGTCGCTGTTAGACAGCAGAAAGTCCATCACCGAGCCGTGCTGCGCCAGAACATGGAGCAGGGAGGGAGGGGGGAAGAGGGCAATGTCAGCACCGCCAATGCTCTGCCCCTAGCTAGCCACCTGATTTGCCACTATTCGAGATCAACTACAGTAGTCATGTCCATCTGTTTCTCATTTTTCGCTGGTCTTGCTATGATTGATGTACCAACCTTCATTTGCGCTCAGAACCCTGCCCACTGTATTCTTTTTGTACTTCTTCTGGCTCTCTGGTGTATAGTGATTCACGGGGGCAGCTGTGTACGGGTTACCCTGCCACGCTAAAAGCGCATTGCTTGATGATGACCGCTAGACTACAAAACAAGTCGTTTGGGAGAACCGCAAACCCAATTCAGGACTGTGTGTGTGTGTGTGTGTGTGTGTGTGTGTGTGTGTGTGTGTGTGCAGTAAATATCTCGGGACCAAAGACACTGTGCGACATGAAGCTGAAGCTGGTTCCCGGCTTCTCGCTATTCCTTTGCTCCAGGTCTGGTGGAGCGAAGTTGCAAGTGTTTGCGATGGTGAGAGTGGGAGCCGTGCTCACCTGCGGGCCGTAATGGTCCGCCCAGTTGAAGGGCGCGAGCAGGGCCTCAAAGGCCATTTCGTCCTCACCGCTCCACGGCCTCGCCGACTCCTTGCCCAGCGGCACCACCTTCTTAAGCAGGCCCGTCAGCTCCGGATCCGTCAGCAGCCGCACCGCCGCGGGGCCGCCACCGTGGTGCGCGTGCCCCGTGTTGGGGCGCGGCACACGCGGGTCGAGCGAGGGGTGGTGCGCCTGCCCTTCCTCCTTCCCTGTGGTACCGCACCGCCACAGGGCAGAGCCGCAACTCAGCCGACCGCATTGCCGCCAGAGGATACCAACAGCCCATGCTGAGGGCAGCAGTCCTTGGCGGCCAGGGACCCCACCTTCAAAGACCACATACACTAGATAGCGTCGCCGTCAAAGGTGGGCTGGGGAGGAAAGGGGGAGGGGGGGTAGGCCTGACACTCGCGCTAAGAACCCCTCTTGCATAGAAAACACACCCTGGAATGTATGTTTCCGAGGCTGTCACACAGATAGGGATTGTTCATGGTGATTAAAACGTCAGAGGCGAGAAAAGGGTTGGGGGGGGGGGGGGGGGGGGGAGGGTAACACAACATATTCCTGTGTGGTGGCCCTTTCATGCGGTGCGGTCGCTGCTGGAGACGCCCGACATGTTGAATGTAAATTGCACTGCTCCATGCATTTTGCACTGATTTACGAAAACCAGAAACCAACGCGGAAACCCCAGTGAAAACCCGGGAGACCCAGTGCCCCGGCTGAGACCCCCCTCCCCCAAACACACACACACACACACACACACACACACACACACACACACACACACACACACACACACACACATTCTCTCTCTCTCTCTCTCTCTCCCTGTGAGTGCGACCTCACAAGGAAGTGTGGCTGCTGCTGTGTGTGTGCGCCGGGGGGGGGGGGGGGGGGGGGGGCATCCCGTGGCAACTCCTTCAGGCTGTGCACTCCTCATCACCCTGCTTCTATTCCCCGTTTAGAGATGCTATGTGAGCCAGGGCGTGTGAGGGGTTGGAAAGTGTAATGGAACGGGGCGCGGAAGTGAGGGGAGGGGAAGCGGGGGGGGGGGGGGGGGGGGGGGCAACCTTGCGGCTGCTGCCAGCCGGCCAGCCCGCCGGCACTGTTGGCATGGGGGTGACTCCCGGCGGCCGCCGCCTTGTGGGCGGTGCCGTTCATGAGACTCTCGATCCAGTGCAGGCCGCCGCCACTGTTGCCACCCTGCCCTGGCGGCGCGCCGCTACCGCCAGGCTGTGGGGGCACCATCTGCGGCGCAGCGGTGGTCGCGATCGCAACAGGCGGCGGCGTGGAGGTGTTGCCAACCTCTCCCGCTGGCGCACCTCCCTGCGCAGACACACATGTCTGATGCGGCTGAGAGCCGGCCTAAATGCGAAAGGGGGGGGGTCCACAGGGGAAAGCTAAAGCTGTAGCAGCTGACCGATGTCTATGTATCCCAGCAGCATGTTGCCTCCCGTCCCCAGCCGCCATGGTAGACCAACCCAGTAACTGAGCATGACTTGTAGAGGCTTGCAACATCGGAATTGAGGGAAAAGCGAGGAGAGGGGGCATGCATTGCTGACGAGGGTTTGGGAGGTGCGCTGCCGGCATGTAGGTGCTGGCGTGCAGGCCGGCAATGGGACGGGGAGGGGAGGAAGGCATGGCGGCCCGCACCTTGAGCGCCGCCAGCTCCTCGGCCTGCGCGCGCTTCTCGGCTAGAATGTGGTTGATCTGGTGCAGGAAGTGCGCCTCCATGTTACTCTTCTCACTGGCGTGCACCGCCTGCATATGCCAGATGGCCTCCTCCTTGCTGTGCACCATGCGCTGCCACTCGGTGATGGCCGACAGCAGCTCTGCCTCGCGTGCCTGAGGCAGATGGAAGAAGAGGGGGCGGCGTCAGCCTGGGTGCGGGGACATGAGGATACGTTGCTTGACCCGATAGGGGCGAAGGGGCGTACTCCCACTGTCGTCAAGCAACCAGGGGGCTACCTTATACTCGCTTTCCTTGGCAGCGGCGACCTTCTCCATCTCCTCTTCCCGCGAGCTAAGCAGCGCCTGCGCGCTGCTGATCTTGTCCATTGCGGCTGCCATGTTGGTGTCGGTGTCCACCTGCTTCTTGGTCTGCTCCATCAGCTGCACGTCCCTGGCAGCAATGGAACCGCGTCTCCAAGTAAGCACAGATACCCCATCCACGTTGGCAATCCCAGCCAACGAATACTCTCCCGGTGAGCACGTACCTTTCCCGGATCGCCTCGTCCTTGCCCCACGCCTCGCGCTTCAGCCGCTCCAGCTCCGCACCCTTCTCTTGCAGCTGCGCCACAAATGACTGGAAGGCCCGAAACGCCCCCGGCGACGTCAGCATGACAGCGGACGCAGCGACGGGTTATAGGACAGGTGCCGCGTCTGCCGGGACGCACCCGGCGCTCGCTCTCCGCGTTGGCGAGCAGGCTGGCGCGCTCCTCCTTCAGGTCGGCGATCTCCAGGGCCGCCGAGGCCGACTCAGCCTTGAGCTTGATCACCTCGCTCTCCTCGTCCACCTGGCGCTGCAGATCGGCCTCGATCTGCGGAGCCGCCATTCAGGACGGAGGGGGAGAGGGGGGGGGGGGGGGGGGGGGGGGGGGCAGCAGCGGGAGGGAGCAGTCAGCGCAGCCCGACGACGAAGCTCGGCCGTGGCGGCTCCCTCGGAAGCCCTCGAAGAGACGGAGCGGCAACCCAACGCTCGGCGAATCGGCACGAGTGCGGGTGGCGAGGGGGCGGAGTGCGGTGCCCGAATGAGCCCTTGTCAAAGAGTTGGTCGACATCTGCTTGGTATGCTGCGAATATAGTTAGTCCCCACGACCTCGCGCAGCGTCTCTCGCCGCGTCGATGCGCTTTGCTGGCTCGACGAGTTCGAAGGGCGACTGCTGCTTTATTACAAAAATCATTCAAATTTCATCTGCTATCGCAGACCCAAAACGCACCGGCAGGGGCACACGGAATTCTGCGTGAAGCCCAGGCGGTCGAGGCGCGAGGCGGGCGGGCAGGGCAGACAAGGTGGTCACGGGCGCACCGCTGCGAGACGGGCAAGCTCCGCCTTAACGCTGGTCAGGCGCTCCTCCACACTTCCCCCGGGCGCCGGGCGGTGCGTCGCCGGAGATGAGAAGGCGCCGCCGTTGCCGTTGCCGTTGCTGAGCGGCGGAGGATCTGAGGCAGCCCGCGGCTGGGCGGGGCCGCCGCCGCCGCCACCCTGCTGCTCCGCGTGCTGCTGGTCCAGCCCGTAGCGCGAGCGCTGCGGCGACCCGGCGGCGGGTACGGCTAGGGCGCGCTCGTACTCGCCGCCAAAGGCCGCGCCGAAGTCAGCGACGGTGACGGGCTCCGGCGCCAACTGCGCTGGGCCGCCGCGCGCCCCGCCGGCAACCGGCCGGCCGCCCGCGGCGTCACGGTAGCGCGCCGGCCCGCCGGCGGCCGGGGCAGGGCCATACTGGCTCGGCTTGCCTCCAGCGCCTCTTCCCCCTCGCCCCGGAGCAGCCGGCCCGCCGCGGCCGCCGCCGCGGGAGCCGCGGGCGGCCGCCGACCAAGCGGAGCGCGGTGCGGGCGCACCTCCGGCGCCGTTGCTGGCAGAGCCGCTTACCGCCACAGCCGCCTGCTGCTGCTGGGACGGCACGGCCATCCTGCTATCACGACCGGCAGGTGAGGGTTGGATCCAAGGTATTGGGGCTCCGAAAGGGATAGGGTGAGGCGGACTGCGCCTCGGCGCGATAGAGAAGTGTGGTCGCCGCACCCGCGGTCGTGCATCAGGCTGCCCACGGCCCCCGCACTGACCCACCCGCGAGCTCGCGACAGGCGCGCCCCGCCGGTCGGCATCCTGCGCGTGATGCTGAGCCGCGACGATGATGGCAGACGCTGCGGCTTCTGAAGCTGCTGCCGCGCGCGCGGACACGGGGCGCGCTTTCGCGCGCCGCACCAGAGCCGGAGACACCGTTTCTTCCCCGCCCCCGGGACAGGACTGGCAACAGTGATGAAGACCCTTGCAGCGTCTCTACTACGACGGCCGTTTTGGCAGCGATCCAATTACGGAAAGCCCTGGGTAGCGTTTTTAGTCAACAAGCAATCAAGTGCAGAAGAATTCTGCAACACTAATTAAGGTTATGTTTATTACATAAGGGCTTTCACAAAAGCGCAACGCTAATTATGCAACACTAATTAAGGATTAGTCGCTAAATGCCAATAATAGAAGCTCTAACACTGTTGGATTGTGATTACATGAGCTAGACGCAACATTCAAGAAATCCACACAGAAATCCAGAAGGAAATCCAGAAGGAAATCCAGCTACGGGCCAACAGAGGCAGGAACCGCCATGGTAGCCTCCGACCAGGCATCGCCACCAGCCAGCCGCCGCTCCACGCAGTAGGGACGCTCTCCCCAGCACACAATCCCGGGCCACTCCAATAGCGGCACTAGGCCGAATGTAATGTGAAGGCGCCGACAGGAAAGGAGCTTCGAAGTTGAGGTCTCGCAGCAAGGAGCGGAAGTGGGGGGGTCCAACCCAGAACGGGGCGCCACGGGCGTGCAACAGACGCAGGCCACCCAACGCCAGATGCGCCGCCAGCTCGGTCGCGTCCTTTTCCGCCAAACGTAGAACGCCTTCCCCAGCACAACATCCCGGGCCACTCCAATAGCGGCACTAGGCCGAATGTAATGTGGAGGCGCCGACAGGACAGGAAGCAAGGGAGAGGGTGCTCAACGAGTAGGGAATGCAGAGCCGACCGGGCCAGCAACGACGTAAGACGCCGGTGTCCAGCGCGCTTTGTTCCGCCCAGCGCCAGATCCGCCGCCAGCTCGGTCGCGTCCCCTTCCGCCGAGCGTAGAACTCCCTTCCCAGCACAACATCCCGGGCCACTCCAATAGCGGCACTAGGCCGAATGTAATGTGGTGGCGCCGACAGGACAGGAAGGGAGAGGGTGCTCAAAGAACAGCGAACAGGGACTTGACCGGACCAGCAACGATGTAAGACGCCGGCGGTGTCCAGCGCACGTTGTTCCGCCCATCGCCAGATCCGCCGCCAGCTCGGTCGCGTCCCCTTCCGCCGAACGTAGAACTCCCTTCCCAGCACAACATCCCGGGCCACTCCAATAGCGGCACTAGGCCGAATGTAATGTGGAGGCGCCGACAGGACAAGAAGGGAGAGGGTGCTCAAAGAACAGCGAACAGGGACTTGACCGGACCAGCAACGACGTAAGACGCCGGTGTTAAGCTCACACTGCTCCTCCGCGGCAGTGGCAGCACGGGCGGGGCCAAGGCAACCAAGGCGCCACCCGTGCACGATCCCCGCCCCCATCCCCAGCCGGGGGTGGAGGCGGAGGAAGGGCCCGCGATTCCGAGGGCCGAGGACGGTCGTCGGGCCCGCCCAGGCGGCGGTGGGTGGGTGGGAATATGTAAATGATATGTAACACTGTTGGATCGCCGCCTAAACCACTGCCATGAAAATACCCGGCACTGAACGCGAAAGGTCCGCCCGATACTCGTTTGGGCGTCGGCCCATTCGAGTAATACCTGTATCTCCATAGTGCGAGTAGTTGGGGCTACCCCATCCCGCGGAGCAAAGCATGGGGAATGCGATATAAAAGATTAGTCGCTACATGTGCAACAAAAAAGGCAATATGCAGGAGAGCGCAAGGGCCGACGCTAAAACTGGAAAATTTTCAGTAAAATCCAGGGCGTCGTGATTGCGGGGGGGGGGTGGGGGGGGGGGGGGGGGGGGGACCCCGCCCAAAATGAAGGCAGTTTATCCTCAGGTGTTGACGCAATAACCTGACTGCTACCAATAAAACCCCGAAACTCTGGAACTAACATTAACCCCAAATTACTATATATGACGATGATAATACCAACGCTACAACGTAATAACGTACATGGTACCTTTTAATTACGAACTCGTGTGGTGATGATATGAATAATCCTACTATAAATCTACACCTCTCCACATAATTCCCATGCCCCTTTCTCGCCGAATCCGAGCGTACGAAAAGTAGGGCAGCATAATCTAGGGTTTATGACCTGAAATCCTGGAATATTGCACATTTATGATCAGCCTTAACCACCATAGGGTATAAGCAACCCCTTTAACCCTAACAAGTGCCCTACACGAGTGGCACTTGCGCCACACTGAGCGTTTCCGGAGACTCAGTCACCACAACTACGAATGGCATGACTGAGCTTGAGGAAGCCGAGATCGAGGCCCATGAGCGTCATGAAAGGGTTCATCACGCCGGAGATCAGCGTGCAACGGATGAGGTGCTCGCTAGATCGGCGGCATACCATGACGAGCGCACGCTACCGGCGCGCGGGAGGCCATGCAACTCGCCAATCGCGCACTCGCACGACTAGAGAGTCGTGGAGCCTCGCAAACATTACGGGTTTCCATCTTGAGCTTATCTTAAACCATATTGCGATCACCCAACTCAAGGAGCGCGTGGTTAAGCCTTCCAAGCAGCTCTTGGACATGGCGGAAGGCGGCAATGGGTCAGCCAACGGTCAACGCGCGGTCAAGCGCACCAGCCTCACACCGGACGTGGTCAAGATTCACGACACAAAGAGGATCGGGCCCATCACCACGCCTCACCCACTGGCCGAGGTCAACGAGATCGTCACGTTCCTCAAGTCGTTCTGCGAGTCGGAACTTATCACTCTCATGTCGCTGAAATATGGAGATCCTCATGGTTATCCATAAGGGCAGCAACATCCTCAAGGACAGCAACAATGTGGTCACCGCGCATAACGCGGACCACGAGATCGAGTACGAGCGCAGCCGGATGCTCGATACGTTGACCGGCATGTTCATGCACCGGTTCAACGTCAAGAGTTATGAAGTTCCAGCAAGGTGGGGGGGGGGGGGTGCCGCTCGAGCCAAATGACTGTCATGTCGCCGCCCCTTGGTCCAACCCGATGCGGCAATTCACTAGGAAATGTGCTCTGCGGGCGGGCATCGGGACACACATGCCCGGAAATACCGCCACTACACCTCCAACTCCGTGCGTGGTCTCAGCCTCCCCCACCGCAGCCCGCCCGCGCACAGCGCTTGGCATGCATCGCCGCATCGCGCCGCAATTCTACTTACGGGGAGCAACTCACTCGGACACCGCGATTCTGACGGTTGTGAATCCTACTACCGCCACACCTCGCGGCGTAGTCGCGGTTGCGTGTGGCGGCGAGGATCCTGCGATCGGTCGCGCGGTTTGGAGACTAACCGACTAACTAACTGTCTGCGTCGAGATCCCTCCCTCCTCCCCACCCCACCCCCACTCCCCTTGTCAGGCGAAGTCGAACGTGACAGGAAAGAACATGACGCCACGAGGTCGGGACATGACTGTGGTGCATCCTGGCCCCGCTCCGCAGGCAAGATTACCCCCGTCCGACCGCCCGCCCGCCTGTCAGGCTGTAGCCCCGCCATCGCGTTTAAACTAGTCCGTAACCGAGCGGTATCCGCCCATGTGCTGTCGGCCGTGTCCGGCCGGCAACTCGGGATCCACAACCCGTAGATACCTCGCGACAAGTACTGTTTGCCATGACCCTACTACATTACCGAGTTTTCCCGCCTGGTACAACATAACCGTAGCTCCATTATGATTGCCCCAGTATGGGCAAGCCTGGGTGTCGCTGCGTTCGTGGTGTGTTGTTGGGGGGACCGGTCGCCTCACTTGCCTTTTTGGAACCGTGTCGATCGGGGCGTTTTAAATTGCCGACCCTCGGCCATTCCGAAGATCGATCGTGTGTGCCGCAGCGGGATGGGTTAGTGCGCGTTGATATGTGTATTATACCCAAGGGCAGGGTGCGCATATCCGCGAACGTTTACAACGTTTTGCAGGCCGATGGGGATTATACTTGCGGCGGGGGACAGTAACGCTCGTATTGGGATCGCCACACCGCCCGCCTCCCGCTTGCTCCTCTCTATCCTTGCCCGACCTTCCCTCCCATGCCCCGCCCACTTGTGCGTTGCGACGTTTAATGTGAATGGCTTGTCCTCTAAGGTGGAGGATGTTGGCGCAGCTACTGATCGAGCGATCCGTAGTTGTTCTCCTCGTTCATAAGACCACGGTTAGTGCGACCGATATGCGAGTGCGTTTTAATGATTGGGTACTCCGACCGCTATTCGTTCGGTAACCGCGTTGCATGGGAACGTGAGTGTTGTGTGTTAGTCCGGTCGCCGTATCGGGCGCGGGCGCAGTCGGCGCGACCCACCCATGGTGGACGTGTGTCCGGGTGGGGGGGAGGTTGAAGTGACTCCGCGGCCATTATATTTATCTCGGCCTATTCCCCCTCCGCCGGCTCACATGGAGAACCGTATCGGGACCGCCTGCACGACGAGCTGGTGCGGCTTCGTACGAGCTATCCGAGGGATTTGATCGTGGCGGGCGGGAATGTAGAATAAATGAAAATAATTTGGCGACTCTACTCCGGCGTTGGCATTGCCTTCCCGGCGGCAAACACATATGGCGCGCCGCGGTACGTATCGGCGCGCGAACGCGGCACTTGCCGGAGGGGCAGCTGCCGTGTTCTCGACGACCACTTCATTGCATGCCCCCCCCACCCCCCCACACCATATCCCCCCCCTCTCACCCTCGGCATGAGGGACTACTCTTGGGACACCTTCGATCACTTCCCTGTCGCGCCTATCTTCTTTCCATGTGGGCGCCATCCGTGAGGATACCCGTCCACCTCCCCAGCATGGACGCTTGTCTGCAAGGTCCATTCCCAAACCGGCCCACGGTGCTCTCCCTTTGAATGGCCGAAACCATTCCACTATTTTCGTCAGAACTAATCCGTTCGCAGTGCTCGCCTCTCTAGTTGACCCACATGTCGTAGACAACATGCCCTCGTTGACCCACATGTCGTAGACAACATGCCTCGGGAGCACGGGGGGGGGGGGGGGGGTTCCCAAGACACCGGCGCCGACCAATTTATCCCTGCAGTGTGGTCAGCGGCGCGCGGGTAGGGGTTGTTACCAAGCCCATGCGTCGTGGCCTAGGGCCGCCGCTGGAACGGTCTATCCTAGGGCGATGAATCGTCGGTGCATGGCCTTTATGGCGTGCCGGAGGACTGGGGCCTCTCGATATGTCGCTCTAGCGACGGCACAATCATCATGATGTTGTACGGCATAGAGTTCGAACACTAGTACGTAATAGCCGCCGCCGCCAGAGGGAGCGGGCCGTGCAAAAAGCGGTTCAAGATTTTAAGAAGAGTGGTGGAAGACGGAAGTTTTGGAAGTGGGCGTGCTCTCTCGTATAAGGGTAGGGTACATTCGGGGACGTAAGCGACCAGCTAGTGCGCGATCCGGTATCGGGGGTACTTC
>VCJN01002962.1:0-30723 GCA_006384855.1 Tetraselmis striata | reverse complement strand
TATGTACCTGTTATCTTTCTCGGGTCTACTTTACCGTGGTATAGACGCAGTCGCTAGATGGAAACATATCTCAGCCTGCGAGGTTTACAGCAACACAGTTTTCGCCCCGGGACATGACTGGCAACAGTGAAACTCTTGCAGCGTCTACGACAGCCGTCTTGGTATAGATTCAGCTCGGCGACGCTCCGTTAAGGATAATAATTTATAGCATCAAGCAAACTGCCGAAGCATTGCGCAAGACTAGTGTCTCGTCCAGATATGTTGAATTGCATATATTCAACGCGAGTATACGACACGGGCCGCGTCAGCATCATTAACGAATTTCGCGCTCCTAAGAGTGTGGCGAGATGGTCGGCTCCAAAGTTGTTGGTGTGAGAAGTGAATTATTTACAAGGTGGTCTGCGCTGCGGTATATATTCAGCAGTCGGCGGGATGCCACGCCGGCGCTGTCAAGCGTGTATGGTAATCTAGTTAGCAGTGCCAATGAGATAGCGTAGGAGGGCATTTAGTTGAGGTCGAGATCTAGGGTTGTTACCCTAACCATGATCCTCCTCAACAAAGAGTTCGCGGCGCACCCTCTAAGATGTTGTACGCTCATATCGCTGAGCAACATCCAACAGGCACCGGTTCGGCCATGGGCAACTGCGGAAGGAGCAACCAAAAGGCCGGCAAAACCGACCGGGGAAGGAAAGTCTTTGCAAGGTCCGGGGTTGGTAACTGGGAGGAATTGATCAGCTGCGACATAGTCGGTGCAGCGGTGGACCCCGTACGCCTCATTCACGTTTGCGGCCATGGGGCGGTGGCGGCTCCAACACTCGATGCCCTTGTGCCTCGTGCCCGGGATGGACAGAGATATTTCACACTCCGGCGGGCACATGCACGAGGTGAGTCCAGCCCACCTTGTAGCCATCGTCAACGCAACACATTGTGCAGCGGGCGGACTTGGTGGCGTTGTCGCTGAGGGGACGATTGCCGAGTTGCATGATGCTCTGTGGCGACGGGGGCGGCTCGGTGGATGCCGTCGTCCCACACGATGCGGAATGTGTTGTTCGCGACAAACTCCATTGACTTCACCGAACTTACAGACTGCATGGCCCTCCGTTGGTGTAATGTGCCGTGGGCAAGGGCTTGACACGGCCACGAAGGGCGGCCACACGGGTCTTGAGCTTGATAGATTGTCTCCTGGTGAATCGGTAGCCAGGTTGAGAATTGTGGCCGCATTGCACTGACCAGTTTGCCGACCCGATTGGTCCAACTTAGGTATCCCATTTGGGCCACCCTAGACCTCCCCAAACGCCCTCGTAGTCATCACGACATTTCAGCCTACAATATTGGGCCCCTACTTTCTGTAGCATATAGACAACATGTGATATATATATATATTATATATATATATATATATACAACTTGCACTCTTGGACGAGCCATGCACTAGTTACACGGTTGTATCACCGTCTAGGACACTGCCATCAAAATACCCACGGCACTAACCACAAAAGGTCTGCCCCACCGTACCTGGCCATTTGGGCGTCGGCCCATTCGAGGAATGCAAGTAGGGCGGGAAAGCCGCCCTATCCGCAGAGCAAAGCATTTCGGGAGTGAGACAACGACTACAGATTAGCGGGTTTCAGGGTTTTTAAAGTTTTTAAGGGCATAGGGTTTTGCGTTTTAAGCGCCCGCTACTCGGTACAGATACAGGTACCCGTACATTTGTGCAACAAACACAATAATTATAAAGACAGTATTTTAAATATGCTGCTGTGAGGGAGGGTCCGGCGCGAAACCTGGAAATTTTTATTGCTGTGTTGAAAATGGTCATAATTCCTGGAAATTGTAAACGCGCGACACGTGTGAACACGTGTAGCGACTACATATGTCGGACTGATGACAGGGGGGTCGGTCATCACTGTACTGCTGGGGTTAACAGATAGCCAGTGATAAAATCATAATAAAAACTTTGTGTATATTAAATAAGGATTTACTGCCTGATGATACTGTGTCGCAACGAAGAAGCCGGCCGCGCAGGTGCCAGACGCTTAGTAATTCTTACTGGTAGGGGGACTCTGCTAGCAGTCGCGGCGCCGGGCGATAGCAACTTCAGTACAGTCACTACATACGGGTACTCGTACAGCGACTGAGAGTGTATATAGAGCAGCAGTAGCCACACTAGTTGAAATAATATCAGTTGTAAGTGATGGAGCGGCTTCGGCCGACGTCCCGGCCCGGGGTGAGCTTTATTGTATGCTTTACTGTTTCCACAGTTAATGAGAGAGCATTTTTAGCGGCATCTACAGTATCGTCTCAAATGCGGATGGAGCTGTCGCCGCCAATTGTCGACTCTAGGACGGGTAGCGACTCTTCATTAAAATCTATTCTGGAGATTTCGCCGGTGCTTGCTATCAGTCAGTAGTGGCCAGTACGGATACGAATAGCGACCATATAGAAGGATTAACCGATGAAGTAATCCTTACGAGTTGTGCTACTGATGCTCTGGCACCAGCGCGGCGCGGATGCGGTGATGACGACGGGACGCTGACTGGGCTGGCGGCCACTTGGATGGATGTGGGCGAGGCGTAAGAAATTTATTACACTGGAGTAGGGCTTTCACAATAGGGCGAGGCGTAATATTTTACGATTGAAACTAGACTAGACGTCTCGTCCCGGATCGTCTGGTCCCGTTCTGATCATCTAGTCCCGGATTTTGTGCACATCTCAAAATCCTTATTATTCTCAGTCACCATAAATTTGGTTTTTTGCCCCCGGGGCTGGACAGGCACCAGTGAAACCCTTGCAACGTCTACGACGGCCGTTTATGCAGTCCCGATGAATACGAGCAGCGGCCGTGTACGGGTAAGGGTATGAGTGGTGCATGCTCTGGCATCAGCAGTATATACAGCGCAGCGCAGCACGCGCGCCGTTCCGCGCCGCCCGCGGCGGCGGGCTGCTTTGCGTGACTACGCGAGACGAGTTGCGCCGTGCGACTACAGGTCCCGGATCGGAGACCGCGGCAAATTACATAGCAGAGCGCCCAACACCCTTCCCCCGACCGACAGGCGCACCTCGAGGACGACAGCGTGATAAGGCCGCTTAATGTATCAGCAGAAGTACTCGAAGCTTATGTCGGTCTGGTAGCGCCGTCGATACGGGGAGTCGAACATTGCAGGTGCAGAGTTTAATTGCTCGACACACACACCGGCGGCTTAAAAACAACTCAGTGCTGAGGCGTGTCTTAAAGTCATCGGTGGCTCGGCGCTTCTCCGCCCACGTCCAGCCTCAGCATCCAGCGGCATCTGCACGAATGCGACCCCCCACTGCCGTCGAGGTGGTGGCCGCATCCTTCATTGCATTGGCGGTAACAGTCCCCGTGGCGTTTGCGTCGCGGCAGCCTCGTGCTCTGCTGTCTAGCAGCGGGGACGGCGGAAGCGGCGCCAGTGAGCAGCGTGGGCGCCTCCCTGATGCGGCTGCGTGGGAGGAGCTGCAGACGCTTGTCCGCGACGAAATCGATAAGGTTGCCGCGTTGGAGCAGGAGATCCGTGAGCTCAAGGCGCAGGCTAAGCCGACGCCCGGCAGCAGCCAGTTTCCGAACTCCAGTGATTTAGTCAGTAACGACAGGAAGCGGCATGCCGCCAGCAGTGAACGCCCCGTCAACAGCCCCTGGAGCTCCCTGGATCCCGACCCCTCCGTGCTACGATGGAGCCCGGATGGCGGCAACCTTACCTGCGCGATGATGACTGTCCCGCTGAAGCACAACAAGGCGCACGACCCCAACTGGCCAACCACGCAGGTGCACGTCTGCATCCGCTTCTGCGACGTGCAGCCGGCGCCCAAAGGCCTCCTCTTCACCCACTGCGGCGGGCCTGGCTCAGGATCGCTATGCGGCATATTCCACCCAGCGATGCTCCTGACGGATCAGCTGATCCAGGAGTACGACCTGGTTGCTATAGATCAGCGCGGTATCTCACTTCTAGACGAAGGCAGCTTGAATACTCTGTTGGGCGACAACTCTACCGGGATCCCCGTTCCATTCGGCCTCGACGGCAAGTTCCCACCCGTTTTTGATGAGGCGGAGGGCTGCACACTGCCATTGGATGAGTTTGAGGAGTGCGGGGACTTCTGCGAGCCGGGCCTTAATTTGAAGGGGCGCCTGTTGCACATCGTGCGCAAGAGATACGAAGCTATGGACCGCTGCGAAAGCTCTCCGGAGTTCCAGATTGAGCTTGGCAACGGGGAGACAGCTAACTGGCTGGACTGCAGCGGGACATACGAGCTGGTGAGGGATCTTGACATCCTCCGCGAGGCGCTTGGGGCCGAGAAACTGAGCCTCTACGGCATTAGCTACGGTAAGCCGCTCCGCCAGCAATTTTCCCCATGCATGGTTCTATCGTAGTATTATTACTGAGAACGGCCAACATATGAGGGGTATATCAAGTATCTTTCTGCCATTCCTTTCATTTTGTAGGCACCCAAGTAGCAGCGGCGTACGCGACCATCTTTCCCGAGCACACGGACAAGATGATCCTGGACTCGACTGTCCCCACCGATCAGAACGTCATGAGCTGGTCGACTTCCATGGGGCAAGGGTGGCAGCAGTTCTGTGACCATCTTATTGAGGCTTGTCGCGAGACAGATGACTGTGCAATCCAGGGCGACGTGTACAAGACTATCAACACGCTGTCAAACGACCTGGCCAGCGGCAGCATTGCCGTGACTGCGACCGATGGACAAACTGTCCCTCTGCCACCCATTGCGCTCTGGGAGAGGGTCAGTATGGCAATCCCAAAGCATGACATGCTGTGCCGACCGCTCACTTCTTATAAGTGTTGGTTCATTTTCACTGATGTACTGACGACAGCCTTTTGATGTGCTGCCCCTGCAGCTCGGCAGTGACCCAAGCACCTGGGCACCGTGGTTTGAGCTTGTGGCCAATCTCACCAGCAGCGACCCTGTGCTGGTGCAAGACACAGCTCAGCTTCTGGCCACAGACATGCCAGCAAACAGTACACAGTGGAGTGTGATCTGGAAGATTATATTGCTAAGCACGCCCGTCCCCACGTTGATTAACGGCCAGGACTTGGCGGGCCGCTTCAGTCCCGAGTACCTCCTGGAGGAGTTCGAGGCTGCGCAGGATCTGTACCCTGTGTGGTTTGCCACCTTCATCTTTGCCACCGAGGCCATCAAGCTGGCGACCTTTCGGGAGCCGCATCCATTGCCGACACTGGGCAACCCCAGCACAGCGGGGATTGTGTACGGCGCGTTGTACGACCCCAACACTCCGTACCAGGACAGCCAGGCCATGCATGCCGCGTTCCCAGGGACAAGCATGGTGACGGGGCAGTTTCCTGTGCACGGGCTGTCGACGGATGTCTACGGCGGGGTTTCCACGCGGACTACGGGCACCGTCTGCCTGGAGCGGACATTCATGCTGTACCTTATACATGATGAGCTCCCACCAAACGGGATGACCTGCTTCAAGGGCAGCTCACGGCCTCCAGTCAGCCCCTCCTTGCTTGCGCTTCAAGCAACATACATCGATGATGCGGTGTGAGGCGCTGCGGAAGATGTGCGGCAGAGAAGGGGCTTACTCACACACTGGTCTATGGAGCTTTGGGCGCTTTCGTCATGTCGACTTGAATAAGTTATTTTTGTTCTGTGTATCATCGTGTTTTGCTGCGCATTTATATATAATGCTGCTTAGCAATATAAGGTGCCACAGAGCGTAGCTTATTGTTTCATAAGGTAGAGTTCAGTCTATTAGTAGCAGCAGCTGCCATTCTTCGATCTTGATTGTTGCGAATTCATGTTCATCATTGTAAATAATGTGAGGCGCTAATTACGCCCTACTGCGCACGTCTTTTTCTCAAACTTGCGGAGCATTATTATCAGATGTGTGAAACTAGCCAGCGCACACATTCGCATGTCATTGTGACCTGATTCCTAAACGAGCGGCGCGAAAAAGTCGTGGCAACGGTCGTTGGGCCGGCTACGCGCATAGACGATGCGCCACATAGCCTGATAATATGACCACCGCCGCATTGACGGTCGTGGCCAATATTGGTGCGCCCGCACTGGATTGAATCGCAGATGGCGAGGTGGCAGAGTCGCGGGTGGCAGGTGCGGCTCTCGGCGACCGCGTTTAATAATGTCAGTCGGGTCGGCGAAAGCAGCAAACCGATCCGAGAGCGACCCGAGCAAGAGCAGCACAGCGGCGCGTGGCGACAGGCGAATGGCGGCGAGCGAGGGGTGAAAAAGGGCCCGGGGGGGGGGGGGGGGGGGGGGGGGGGGGGGAGGGGGAGGGAGGGAGGGATATTTGGGCGTCGAGGGGGGTGCCATGTGAGCTGGCCACAATCGCAGGACAGGTGCAGTGCACGGCCGCCCCAGTAGAATAAGTGCACTGGGCTTAGCGAGATTGTTGACACATCCGTGTTGGTACACTACTGAATGTGCAATGTAGCTAGGGTATGCCTAGGTACTTATTTAAGCACGTATCACATTCATGGTCCGCACCAGCACAACGCTCGCGCACCGCTAATCACCGCATCGCCTGCCTACATACGTGCGGCGCCCCGCCAAGCCTGTCCACTTCTCTGTAACTAGCCACTCTCCGTGCTCCACGCTCCCTCCCACAGTCCCCGGCTCGCAGCAAGACCCGCGCATGGCGGGTTGGTAGGGACCCACGCACATGGCGGGTTGGTACCGTCAACACTACCAAGCGAAGCCGTGCACAACAGGCAATGGGCCCTCCACTATAGGGAGGGTGGTTTGACAAAGACGCAGGAAGTCCGTCTAGGCGCCAGTCTTGACGTGAAACTGAGATCACCGCGGCATGAAGTAACCGGTTATCGACGCTCAAGCAACGACTACACGTCGCACTCGCGGCGCAATGTCGGATCAAGGTCCGCGTGCGCGTTCAGCAATAGCGCGCCCCCGGATGAAGCTGGCTAGGTAACACGACGCCAGCGACCGCCGCGAACAGGTTCACGGCCCGGCCGATCGAAAACTTCGGGCAGTGCTCGTCGACAAGTCAGAAATTCGTATATCTACTCTTGGACCATGGGACCCCGGACGGCGCAGCAGGGGCGACAGCATGGGCGGCGGCTGCCATGCCACACCAACTATACCGAGCTGTTGCGCGCTGCCATGTACATTGTTGTGCCCGCTCAGCTCGACCAGCGAGAAATTCGGATGCGAAGCTCGGCACACCAACGCCGAACGAGGAGAATAATAAGCGGTCAGCCGGGACTTATCTCCGCTCAACAGCCCGCGCCGTCGCATTCCCTTCAGGCCATGCCCCGATCCACGCCAAGGTCAGGGCATGGTGCAGGACGCCTCGCCAATAGGCTTACCCGTACTGCTGTATAGCGACTAGCGTCAGCATCCAGACATCCCCTTGCAACTTTGAGGGGTGTTGACATCGGTGTTGGTACACTACTGCATATGTACAATGTAGCTAGGGTCTACATATGTGCAATAATGTAGCTACAGGTATGGTGTGCCTTTGAACTTAAGCACGTCTCCTCATTGATGATTTAAACCAGCAAAACGCGCGCACTAGGCACCACATAGCCAGGGGTGTGGGGTGTTGAGGGGTGTTGACATCGGTGTTGGTACACTACTGCATATGTACAATGTATCTAGGGTCTACATATGTGCAATAATGTAGCTACAGATATGGTGTGCCTTTGAACTTAAGCACGTATCCTCATTGATGATCTAAACCAGCAAAACGCGCGCACTAGGCACCACATCTCCTCCCTACATCCGTGCGGCGCCTCACCAAGCCTGGTCACTTAGGCCTCTACAACTATCCACTTTCCATGCTTATTCACGCTCCCTCCCACAGTCCCTGGCTCGCAGCAAGACCCGCGCATGGCGGGTTGGTAGGGACGCTGCGCACAACGGGGGTCGATGACCGGCAGTGATGCGCCGCGACGTGTAAGATGTCACTGTAGTACCACTACTACAACTCTCTGATCCGCGAGACGCGCGGTGTTGGCACGGTTGTAGTAGCATGTAATGGTCACGCTGAGACGACAGTCGCGGTGTTCTGATCGGGAAAATGTCGTACATTGGCGCATGTAGGCGGCGATGTGGGTGCTTGGGCGAGTCGGCGTGCTTTCTCCTCGCGTTGCGGCCAGAACCCAGAGAATGCTACATAGGGAGCAGTCTGCATCTCATCCAATACGTCCGGCAGAGTCCTCCAGCACTCGGCGCTACCTCACTCGAATGCGGAGAAGCGCAAAATACACCATCAAGTCCGTGATGTACGGCCTGGCCTTGTTTTTGAACCGTTCAACCATGCATAGCGACTGTGCATACCGGAATATGAATAATCATTGTATATTCATATATCCAATAAGGAGTACCTCTGCACGTCATTGTCTCAGCTTCAGCGTATCACGCAATTGTGCCGCTACTGCGAAATGATATTCCAAGAGTGATGACTTATTCAGGTCATTATTTCTTGACTGCAAGCCCGCTACCAGGCTGACCGCAAAGCTGAGCAAAACATTACAATGTGCTGTCAAAGTTACATCTGCGGAATGGGCAAAGGAGTTGCAGAGCATGCGGGGTTTCGAAAATAAAATCCTAAATTTCGCTCTTGCCCTGACAATTTTCAAACCCACGCGCCATGTCACCTGCCCTGCCTGGAGCGGCAGTCAGTTTCTCAGCCCACCCAGCACGGCCTCATTTATGTTGTCGAGCTCCTCGCGCATCATGTTGTCAGCGCCTACCACAGACTCATCCCCACTGTCAGTGGGCAAGCTGAGATCCAGCGCGCTCCACAGGCGCGTCTCCCGCTCAGATATCTGCGCAACCATGCAGAGGTCGCGATGCGCCTCCTGAAACTGCTCCGCATCCCGGATTTTCCAACAGAAAAAGCTAAAGATCGCCCAAACGCTATCGCGCACGTCCCAGGACCGGTAGATGGCTACCGCTTCCTCCGTGAGGTAGCGACGCAGCCAAGGGACATTGACCTCCTCCGTCACAGCGCGCTCCCTGTGGCCCACACAAACAAGGTAGATGCGCAGGTATTAGATTTCGACACAGGCCGTGGCCGCACAGGCACAGTGCCGATCTGCAGGCGCAGCCCGGCGGCCGCACCTCCAGCTCTCGACAGCACTGATGAACAACTGCGCGCAGTCCCGGCTCGCGCTTGCGGACACGAGGCTGGAGCCGGTGCGCCGAATGAGGCGCAGGGCCTCGATGCCCGTGAGCGCCGCTGGCCCATCCAACAGCTTGTTCCAGTAAAACTCGTGCTCCAGCTGCTTGCCGGCCTCGTCAGCGGCGTCGTCCGGGCTGGAGCACTCCCATGCCACGTTGAACGTCATACCCAGCCACACATCCAACGGAATCCAGTGCTTGAGCCGCTCGCCGCGCCCGTGCCGGGAGATGCGCTCCGCAAGCGTCCTGCAGGCGCACAAAGACACACGGACCAGCAATGGGGGCGCCATGCGCCAAAGTCATGCCTTGCAAGTTCCCACAAAGGGCCAGCATGTGTGATGTGCCAGGTGCATAAGTGTTGTTATGTCATCAGGCGAACGATAGTATGCATGAGGCTACACATGAGGCCTATCACCAGCCATTCGCACTTGTTACTTCACATGGCGATATCTGGTGATAGCTATGCGAAACAGATGCGAAGCAACTCACCAGACACGGCCAAAGTAGTCGCTGGCGTACTGAACACCGTCCGCCCTCAGCAGCCGCAGCGCCACATCCGCCACCAACGCATCTTGGGACTCCGCCGACTGCTCCTGCAGCTCCCGGATAATGCCGCCCAGCACCACGCGCGGAAAGCCCTCGGGCAGCGGGCTGGCCTGCGGCACCACCAGCATCGTGCGCGCGCGGCCGTAGTAGACCTTGCTGCGCGCTATCTCCAGCATGGGTGACGCCGAGTACTGCGTGGCGGGCGGAATAAGTGGCAGGGGGCAAGGTAACCAACATGCTGCCCGAAGCGCAGCAGGACTTGGTTGAACTAACCAGCCGGCTAGGATGGAACTCGGCAACTGGGGAATAGAATATAGATTAACTGAGAAAAAAATATAATATGTCTTGCCAATTTGGAGTTTTTTGAAAGAAGTGTAACTTATACATCTTTGTCGTATATTGCGAATCGGTTTCAGTAGGCTCTAAGTCGTACTGTGTTCGAGTGTGTGATGCCCATATATCCAGAAAGAATACGTACATTGTTTGAAATTAGATGGCCATACAGGATTGCGGTCGGTCGCCAATGCGCGGTAACAAGATTATCACGCTAACAGTTACCACGCGGTATTAGGTAACTACTGGTAATATCCTTATCGTATCGTCCTAATACCCTTACTGATACCGGCATACGGTATACATTAACGCGTATACAGCGCGTGTATGCCGGTAAGGATTAGACATAGCGCGTGTAGAAAGGTTTACAAACAACGCCATGCTTGTAATCAAGCAGTGTAGACATAAATGGCCATATAATCCCTCGTACGACGATGGAATAACTTCGATAACCAAAACAAGAATAGATGAATAGAATAGAATAACGAAATACTGTACAATACAATAAAATGACGTAATAAAATAGAATAGAATTGAATAGCGGAAAATACAGCAAAAAAAAACGCTACAAAGGTGGTAAAATAAAGCCCGGCCCGGTCCTACTGATATACTAGATGCAACGCGCTAGTATGGTATATAACATTCATTCGTTAACCGTTTATAGTCGGTTGCTTTTGTTCACGGGTGAACGCAAAATGATACAAAGCACAAGCATTGTAATAAACGCCACCGAGCTCTCCAATATAATCCCACAGCCAAAACCATATAATTGATATGATAAACCAAGTAGAAATGTACAGTATAACGGCTCAGTAATATAGTTCTGCATAATAATGGCTCCCAAATGCAATTAAGCACCACTTGTGTGAATGACCCGATGCAACGCACACCTGAGGGACGCATGCCCAGTCCACCCACACGTACTCCAGGTGCTCCCGCTCCCAGCCGGACACGCTGCGCTTGAGCATGGCAAACTGCAGCGCCGACATGGGCGAGTAGCCGCGCTGGAACGCCTCCGGCTTGGGCGCGCTCCAGCGCCACGACACCACGCCCGTGGTGGCCCACAGCTCGTCGGTGGTCTCGCTGTATGGGATCTCGAGGTAAGAGTGCCTTGCGTCGGAGGCCTCCTCGTAGCATGGGAGGTAGTCCATGGCCAGGAGGTACTTCACGCGCAGCAAGCGCAACGGCATTGTCTTGTACGACATCGGCATGCCCTCGTGCAGGTCGATCACGGAGGCGGCCAAGTCCGCCAGCCGCGGGTTGGCGCGGAGCTCCAGGCTCAGAAGCCGCCGCAGCGCCGCTTGGTTTGCGGGTGCCACAGGGCTCAGCCGCTCTGCCCCGCCCCCTCTTCGAGGTGGCAGCATAATCGAGCCGTTCTCCATGGCATCCCATGAGATTGGAGCCAGGCTCAGGATGTCATTTGAGAGAGCTGCCCGCATCAAACCACACGGGCACAAAGAGGCCGGACGGCCCGTAAGTCTGCAACTACAATTGTCCGGTCGATAACTTGGCATCTTTTGTTGGCACAGCTATCCCGTCTTCAGTACTGCTTTGCTGTGCGTTGTTTATATGGTATGCGCGAGTATTTGATACTGATGCTGGTAGGGAAAAGTGAAGCGCCGCTGTGGCAATTGGTTTCGGAGCATATAGTAGTTTCCACCGCCGGAGATGGTATTCCAACGCTACGTTTAATACCAGGCCTCCCTTGCTCCATACACACACACACACACACACACACACACACTCATCATGCACCTGCGGCACGTACACCCACACCCTGCAAGCAACGCACAGCTGCTTGTCCAGCGGCTCCGCAGCATGCAGACACGGTAGAGCACAGCTGTGTAGCTGCACAGTCCCGTACCCACTGTCTCGCAGAAACTGGATCGGTGTGTTTTGGTGCACAGTTCTCTGTGTGGACAGTGCACGTCGCCGGGAGAGGGGCCAGGCGCCGAAGCACACACCTCTGTCCTCTGAATACGACGGTGTCACCACGGCGCTGCGCCGCACATGCCGCAGAATCACAGCGCCGGCAACAGCCGCCATCAGCGCCATCACTCCCCCTGCAACCGCGCCGATGAGCATCGCGTCGCCGCCCGCTTTGCCGTTGCCCTCAGGCAGCCGCTCCGCCTCGCCCACGGCGCCCGGAAACTCGGAGCTCCCGGAAGGCGGCTGTTCCGCAGTCCATGGCGGACCTTCCTCCTCCGCTACGCCGCCCCGGTCGCTCACAAGTCCGCGGAGGTCTGTATCCGGTAGGGCGACATCGGAGTCCTGCGGGAAGGCCACCCTGACGACGCGCATGGCAGTGAAGTCAGGCAGGTCCAATCCCCCCCCCCCCCCCCCCCCCCATATCCCCCATCCCGCCGCCTCCCCATCACCGACTTGCTGGCAATCCCTGCATTTCATGGGTTACGGAATGCCCCTTCCCCCTTCTTAGCGATTGCTGCATGTCATGCAGTATCTGAAATGGGTTACGCAATGGGCCGCCTGAACCCCCTCAGCCCCCCCCCCCCCCCCCCCGCGCCCCCCACCCCGCCACGAGGCGCGGGCAACACCATCTCAAGGGGATTGTTTCACGAATGGCCGTAGTGTTGAGATCCTCAAAGAGTTTGTTGTTGGCCACATTCCTGCGAAAACCATCAGGAAACAATCAACAACACATTCCTCCAGGCAAAGCCACCGGCACCGATGCGGGCGCTATCTGAATACCCAAAAATTGGGCCAGTGCGGTGGATGAGATGTTGGGATAATTAGCCTGGGTGGAATTTGGGTCGGTGATGCAGCCAGACATGGGCCCGCGGAGTTAGCGGGATTGGGTCAGACATGGGCTGGAAGGGCAGTTGAAATTGGGCTGTCTTGCTGTTGCCGAGGAAGGGTGGGCGGATGGGAGGGTGGGAGGGGGAGGCGCGGGGGGGGGGGGGGGGTCCTACAGGGTGTGGGGAGACTTTGCTAGTACCATTGCCTCCGGGATGCTGCCAGTCAGGTTGTTGTTGCTCAGGTCCCTGTTGCACAAGGCGCATGTCCACACCCGTCAGTGGGGCGCAATTCATTCAGCTCCATGAGAATGCCGTAGTGGAGCCGCAAGGGGTGCTGAGCTATGCAGGGAGGGTTGACACGGCAGGGGCGCCCGCTTACAAGTCCGTCAGCGAGTACAGCTCGCTCCAGACACCAGGGATGCTTCCTCTCAAATTCGAATTCGAGATGTCCCTGTGTCGACGCGGGCCACCCATACTCTGTCAGACTGTGGGCGTAGTGGGGCCAATACTGGGGGCACATTTTCTAGGTGTGTCAAGATGCCATAGAGTAGGGGGAATAAAGAAAACAACAGGGGAGTGTGGCGAGTGTGGTAGGGTGGAAGGTGGGGGGGGGGGGGGGGGGGGGGGGTGGGGGCGGGGGGGAGGGAAGGGGGGGGGGGGGGCGGGGGGCGCACAGCTCGGCCAAGCTGTGCCACTTGCTCCACTCCGGTGGAAGACTGCCCGATAGGCCGCTCATGAAACTCAGACTCATGTGCTTGATGGGACCGAACGTGGACCACTCCGGCGGCAGTGTGCCGGACAACGAGTTGCTGCTGAGCGCAAGCGTCTCCATCGTCGCGGCAATGACAGACCCTTCCTCTCCCCAGGCGGCTGGCAGCGACCCGTTGATCCGGTTTCCGTTTAGCATACTTCACCATGTGAGGACGTCACAGTGCAGAAGCTTCAGTAGTGTGTGACTGTTGCGCCCCATGCTGCTGCAAATGAGTGTCCAGATTGCCTCCGAAGAGCTTTGAGGTATAGTGGGCTGGTGTAGGTAGTGGGCGCCAAGAGCTTCACCGTTTCGGAGCAGCAAGCCATATTGTTATTAAGGGGTTACTGAGACAATGCCCCAGCAACCCTTCCATGGATGCTCTACTGAAAAAACCATGCATGGCTGACTTTCCTACTCTAGTCCACAGATCCAGCTCCTGCTGCTACTGACATCCCGCCTTCCCTCCTCTCCACCCCGGTACATGTTCCCCGCCATGGAAGGGACATGATGGGATGCGCAGTACGCCACCCTTGCAGCCGCCTGAACATCCCTCCCCCCCCCCCCCCCCCCCCCCCGGGTTTACCCTGAAAACCCTGCCGCAATATCCGCCAGCCTTGAAGACATTAGAGAAAGGTAGACGAGGTACAATGCAGTGGTGCATATCTAATAATAAATATACCCGCGCACTAACTAACAACCCTTCGATTGCAAAAAAAATTGATACCTAGGTATCCAATAAACGATGAATGTGTTTGGCATGTCAAGAAATGTGGAATTCCGAAAAAGGCATAAAACTTGCAGATACAGAGATGCAGTGCCCGGACAACATGCATGTGCAGCAGGCTTTACGTAGTATGCAATACTCCAATGTGGACCGAGGCGAGGAAATGTCCGCATCGAGCCGTGATTGCAGAATGATTCTGGAATATCAAATAAAGTCTAAAACTTGCGGACAACGGTGGATCCGTAACTCAGGTTTTGCGAACTTTTACCGTATTCAAAAATGTATACTTGCTGCTCCGATATCAATTGGCGTATATATTATTGTTTCGCAGATTTTGGGGGTTTAGTGCTGCTGGAGCATCTTGTCAGCTCAATGGACGAACTAGGTGTAATTGTACATTGAAATTGCCCCTATTCAACAGAGAGAGCCACCAGAAAGTATAACTGAGACCCTTGGCTTGCTCGTTAAGTGTGTCGTGCCAAACAGTACATAACACGAGTTCTGAATTGGTATTCCGGGCGAGACGAGTGGGCGAGAAGGCGGGGCGGACTCACGCAGTCAGGAGTTGCATGCGCGACCACTCGAGCGGTAGCGTGCCCGCCACTCTGTTCTCCTCGAGCTTGATCTTGACCTCTGCGGGGTGGCGGGCCCACGCGGCCGGGAGCGTACCAGATATCTGATTGTGGCTCAGCCACAGCTCCAGCCCGAGCCGCACATCGCCAAGCGTCGTCCAGCTGTCCGGGAGCTGCCCGGTCAGCCTGTTGGACTCCAGGTGGAGGTCACTCAGCGTCTCCAGCCCGCCCAGGATGGAGGGCACTGGACCCGTGAGGTTCATGTTGTCGAGTTGCCTGTGGGTTGTGCGATGCAGTCGCATGTCATCACCACTATGCAAGGCCCAATACTGAATGCTGTAGTAGCGATCATTGTGTGGTTATTGCTCCCCTTGCTTGTGCAAGCAATGCCAGGGATTGTGGGGTTTCAGGGCGGCGGACGCACAAGCGTGTGACATAGCCCGTGTCGCGGCAGCCTGTGACGCCGCGCTCCTGCCACTGCCCCGGATGCACTTCCACATCCTCTCGCCAGTCGCACACCTCCAATCCGTGGCGCCAGCGGCGAAACACCGGGCCATGCCGGCAGCCCAGGCAGGTGCCTGCTGGCCGGGTGCTTTTGTACTCCAGTAACAGCTCCCCGGGGGCGCGCGCGCCCTGTGGAAGCAATGACCTGCGACCCAGAGTAGCATCCACGCGGTGCTCAGCCAAAGTCGGGAAAAAGGCTGGAAGGGGGGGGGGGGGGGGGGGGGGGCGAGAAGGGGGGGAGGGCGGTACATGACAAGTCACGTATGGAAATGATGCGTATTAAATCACCAGCTAGTCATTTTTCAACAACAAATCACGGCTTAATAGTGGGCCATGAATGTGTAGAAACGGGTCATGAATTCGTCAAAATCTGTCATGAAATGGATAAACTGGTCTCATATGGATAAACCAATAGCGTGGTTACGGCATTAGCCATAGTACATTCTAAGCGGCGATCAGTGGCAGGAGCGACAGCAAGGGCTCGGGGGATACCATCGTTTGGGCATCCCTCCAGTGTCTTCAGGAAGAGAGATGTTATTATACTGGATCAGCCTGCCCGCCCAGACACCATTGCCACGGTGAGAAGGACAACAGAATAATCGCAATACCACATACTAAGAAAACAGAGGATGGCCCTTACAGCGTTCGGACACCATCCAATGTGCTTAGCCACGAGCTCGGGATTGTTCCGGTAAGGCGGTTGAAGCTGAGCTCCCTCCAGGTGATTGGTGGCATCCAACGCGAGCAGAAGTGGCGTGTCAGCTCCGTGAAAAGGTGTGCCGTGTCTGTGCTGAAGGTGCCCAGTACATAGATGCAAGTTGTCGTGATTCAAGGTAGTCTACAAAGAGCCGGAAAACAACCTACAATTGAAGTAGTATTGAAGTATATAAGTCTTTGAATTTGATTTGATTCTACACTGCGCCTATTATGTAGGCCTCGTGTATGGTCCCCAATATTACAAGTGCCGGCGCACCAATACAGGCAATTTTCACAAATTTCATTCACACTGGGCTGGCATGACTACAAGTGCAAGCAACCTACAAGATCATTTGCTATAGTTCCGCTATGGTCCGTTTATTCGCAGTAAGCTTGTAACCACATCGGCGTCCATATTGTTATTACAACTACTAACATATTTATACGAGTCTCCTTCACATTTCCTCATCTACCGTTGACTGGGGGTAACATATGTTTAAGACCTGGCGTGTCCGCGGGAGGAGGGGGCGGGGCGGGGGTCCTTACAAACTCCTGAGCCCCTGCAGGGCGGACCATTCAGCCGGGACACTGCCAGACAGACGATTCCCATTGAGCTTGATCTCCTCCGCGGTGAAGTTCATTTGCGCCCATTGCCAGGGTAGCGTGCCGTTGAGCTTGTTGCCCTCGAGCCCCCTGCCCATCAGCAATCAGCAAACATATAGGTAATGCTACCTCCACAAGAAACCGGTTGCCAAGTACTAGGAAGAAAAAAATGCCGCGTGTGTGATGTCGCGCCGCAGCGGCCAAAATGGGTCATCTGGTATGAGGGATCATGCCACAAGAGAGGTAGTGGGCCAGGCAGGTGTGAAATGAAGCAAGTATAAACGGCCTGAAATGGGGACACATGAGGGGCCATAGTATGAAACAGGTCTACTCATGCTGAAATGAGTCTAGTATGAGGGGTCCGCGGTATGAGGCGGGGCCATGCCATGAGGAGGAATGGGCCAGGTATGAAAGGGCTCAGATGGGTCACACGAAGGCCGCTCGCATTCAAGGAGAAGAGTTGCAATAATTATAAACCGTGGGCCGTACTCACAGCTTCCTCATCCGTCCTGCGCCCCAGCTGGGGGGCAGCGGCCCTGTCAGCTCGTTCCGCTCGATCCTGAGCGACATCAGAGGCTGGTGCACCACCCACTCGGGCGGCAACGTCCCCATGAGCTGATTGTCACCCAGCCGTCTGCCACAGCGCAGCCACCCCAGGGATCAGATGTCCAGCAAGTGCATAGACGGATGGGCTCTGGCAGGCGGTAATAGAGGATGCGGAAGCTCAAAACACATGGGATGGAGAGGGCGCGTACATGTCAACGTCGGAGGACACGGAGCTGACACCCATGGCCGCCCATGTAGGAGGCAGAGTGCCGGTCAGGGCGTTGCCCTCCAAGTTCACGTCAGACATCCAGCGGAAGGCGCTGTAGCTCGGCCTCAGCGGCCCAGTGAGCTGGTTGCCGGCCACCTCCCTGCGGCATCCATCGCCAAATTACCTCATCATAGCCCGATGATTCCCCATGAGTGCAATATGGACAATCAGGGGCGAGCACTTCCTTTCCCGCGGCAAGCTGCCATATGCTGTTGCAACAACGCGGTCAAACATTCTGCCCTCTTGTCCATCACGAAATGTAGGAGTGGAGGGAGCCGATAGCTGTCTGCAAGATTTGGGGCACTCACAGTCGGGTGAGATTGCCCCGACTCCAAACATCCGGCAGCTGCCCAGTAAGCATGTTCTTGCTTAGCTCGAGTTGCATTGCTGGTTGTTTGATTACCCATTCTTTAGGCAGCGGTCCAACAAGGTTGTTGCTCTCTAATGCTCTGCACGCAGGGCGCCAGGTAAACATTGTGTCTTCAGTGACAGGCGGCTTGGCAGCATACTGGCTGCGTGAGTGGTAGCAACAGGGACAGGGCATAAGGCAGCGGGAAGTCCACTCACATATGGGTTGCCTGCGCCAGTCTCCCGATCGTGGACCACGAGGCGGGCAAAGTGCCAGAAAACCCATTGTCGCTTGCATCGAGCCGCTCAATGCCGACCAGCTTGCTAAAAATCTCCGGCAATGGGCCCGTTAGGTTCATCCCGCTGATGTCCCTGTCATGTGGGGGCGAGAAAATTAGCAGCCGGAGCGCCAATGGGCAAGACACCCAATGCAGTGAGGCTTCGTGAGCTAAAACGGCGCAGAGGCTGCCCCTCAATCAACGAAATCGTCTGTTCCAGCAGCTGCACCACTGATTGCACGGCCTGACAAACATGCATGGTATATTACGTCCAGGGTACATCATGTGTATATACATATATGCAAATATATATAGACATGCATCTATACGTACAGATATATAAATACATCTATATATATGTGTATAAAATATATGTGTATGCATGTATTTATATATAGATATTCACATATGTATGTTTATATTTTAATGCTGATATTGATATTTTTACATCTTCATATACATCTTCATATACACCCAGATGTATACCTCTATACAGATATTTACAGATATACACACTCTATTTTTTGTTTACGTGGGGGGGGGGGGGGGGGAGTCGTACAGGTAAAGGATCGCCTGCGTCGTCTCGTTGCATGCCAGCACGCCGCGAGTGACGGCCGCCTCTTCGTCACTGCTGTTATCCTCATCCGACACAACCTCCGTCCAGTTCCAGGCGCACACGCTTACAGTCGGAGTCCAGTCGCGGAAGAGCGGGCCGTCGGCACAGCCACGGCACCCCCCCTGCGGCAGCCCGCTCGCCCACTCCACCAGCACCGCCCCGCTACTGCCCACCGCGGCGCCCGCGTCACCGTCGCCGTCCTCGGCAAGAGTCGATGCAGAGCTTGCAAAGACCAGTAGCAGGGTGAGCGCTGTTGCGAGCGGGTATAGGTGCGGCATCGTGACGGGGCCACCCCCGTGGTTGGCGACCAGAACTGCTGGGCACGTAAGAAATCGCCGCGGCGCTTTACGAGCACGACCGTACGGCGGAGTGCCGTTTCGGTACTACTGGTACGACGGGTAGCGCGGCTGTGCTGACGATGTGTATGCCGGTATGGGCCCGGTTGATACACTCCGTTACAGCCTGTGCTTGCCCGGTCAAGCCAGCGACTGCGGGCGGCAGGGCGAAACGGCACAGCTCCTGGCGCCAGCAGGTAACCAAAGTAGTTTGCGCGCACGACCACCACGGGGCGGTAGCAGGGTTTGTTGCTGGTGGCGATCAGGTTGCACATGCCTCGACGACGCTGATTTATTATACCAGCACGCAACCGTCCAACATGATAAAATATCGGAAATTACGAGGCAGAGTACTACAAGGTACTCGCAGCTCCGATCCCCCTGATGTTATTTCGCATCTACGAGTACCTGTACCCTGGTAGCGACCAGTCGTACACGCCAGTACTAATACAGAAATCCTGTCCCGGGGGCGGAAAAAAAAACAAAAATACAGAAATCCAAGCAGTTCGGTACGTACCGGACGGTACTCTGTGCCACCATCGTCGCGGCGGTCGAACGGGTGCTAGGGGTCTCTTTTGATCCCTCCACGTACGGCACCGACACCAATCCGGTGGTCACCGATTTCTTGGCGGAGCTTTTGCACGACCCCGACCCCATGGCAGCGGAGGTGGCTACCTTGAGCGAGGATGCAGTGGCCAAGGCGCGCAGCAGGCTTCACCTCCCCACTCGATTGAAGGGAGCTGGCATCCGCCGCATGGCTACCGTTCGTGATGCCGCCTTCATCGGCTGCATGAACGCCATCCTTCCAAGGTTCCTGACTAGGAACTCCGGCACCAACACCCCCACCCCTGGTTTCTTCGACCCACAGCTCGGGTCCGTACTTGGCCGAGGCAGCTTCAACGCAAATTCTTCCGCCCGCCAGTATGACCACTTCCTCAACGATGCTCATGGGTCGGACAGCTACGCCGCGGAGATGCGCGAGGCGTGGGGCCGCCTCCAAGCGGCTACTGCTGGCCATCTCGGCGACGCAGATGCACGCCAGATGGAGCGGGAAGTGGAGGCTGCGTCGGGCTCGCAAAAGGAGCTGACGGCATTTCTAGACCAGGCCAACAACTCCCGGCTTCGAAATGAGGTGTGCGCTCTCCCTACCACATGTAGGGAACGGATTTTGTTCAACCAGCTCGACGCGGCGTCAGGCATGTGGACAATGGCCATCCCCACCGCGCGGACAGCCATGACTCCGCATGAGCTGCGAGAGGTCGCTGCCGGGTACTTCTTTCTGCCTAGCCCGTGCTTGGCCCCGGTGGTTGGGTGCCAGATTATTCTGCCCTCGACGGAGCACAACCCCGTCATTGTTGATCTATACGGCGACGCGCTCATGAACCTCCCGGCGCCTGGAGACGCTCACTGGCGTGTACAGCACGACGCTATCGCAGATGCCTTCCGCGATCACTGTGTTCACGACCTAGGTATCGCGGTACGGCGGGAGGTGGATGACTTGTTCCATCAGGCAGTGCCTCTCGGCAACACCGTACCCCGGGATGAACTCAAGGACCTAGTGCCGGACGCAGAGCTCTCCCTTCCGGCGTTCAACGTCGTGACCGGGAGCTATGATCCCCGGAGCTTGAAGTCCACGTTGCTAGAGTTCAAGACTATGCGGTACGGGGTCAAGTACACTTCAGTGCCCCGGGCCACAGCTGTGGATCGGTTTGAGCGCTCCCTGTTGGGCGACATACAACGGGGGTTGGCTGCGCGGGACGCGGCGTGGCACAACACAAAGCCCGGACAGAAGGGTCCTCTTCGAGACATCCTGGATGTGTCGGAGTACACGGGCATGGTCTTCGGCACAGTGGGTGAGGTGAGCAAGGGGGTGCACCGCACAGTGCGTGGTATCGCATGCTTGGCTGCGGACCAGGGTGCCCTCTCATCGCGGGGCACTCGGTGCATCACCCGGGCTCACCAGGAGGCCTTGCTCGCAAGAGATTTCCTCGGGGTCCTGAGCTTGGTGGCCGCTCGAGAGCGTGCTCGCTGCCTCATCAGACGGCGCAGATTCGTCTCCCATCCCGTTGCTGAAGCTGTACAGCACGTCCGAGGATCACCTACACACACACGTGCTCGCGTGGCCCGGACTCTGAACCGTGTGCGCATCACTCATCCATCCCGCCTTATGCGGGATGCGGGCCGCTCTTAGGCGGCTTGCTGTGTTGATTTTCTAATTCTGGGGAACTGTCTTTTTTGTAATTCACACGTACGGTACCCCTTGGACATGTGAATTTTGTTTTTTAGAGCTGCTGTGTTCTTGGGGTTTCTTGTTCCCCCTGCCCTTCGGGTATGCCGGCGCCGACACCAGTACTGGTGCTTCAGCACAGGTGCTTTGGCACTCACTAGTGCTTCAGTACTGAGAGCCGATGTACAGCACTTTGCGTGCCGCCCACTACGGCGAGAACGGCGGTCACTCCGTACCCATCAAATCTTACAAAACCATCGTCGTCCGCTAGACTGGACCACTCTATCAGTTTTGTGCTGGCCTCCTGCCCGCACAACACTAACTCGCGGTTTCGTACTGTGCAGTGCTCAGGCCCTCGGAAACGGTACTAAACCTTCCACCCTCCGCTCGCGCTGCTACGGGTACCAAATGACCAGCTCAAGTCGAGGCTCCTCTTTTCTTTCTTCTCCACGCGGCTCTCTCCCCGACGATCTCTTTGCGATGACAGGCCGCGGCTCACCTACCGCCCCCTTTATGGTTGACGTTGGCAAGGCGGCGGCTGTCGAGGGCGTAGGCACCGCATCTCCTCCCTACATCCGTGCGGCGCCTCAGCAAGCCTGGTCACTTAGGCCTCTACAACTATCCACTCTCCATGCTTCACGCTCCCTCCCACCGTCCCTGGCTCGCAGCAAGACCCGCGCATGGCGGGTTGGTAGGGATGCTGCGCACAACGGGGGTAGATGACCGGCAGTGATGCGCCGCGACGTGTAAGATGTCACTGTAGTACCACTACTACAACTCTCTGATCCGCGAGACGCGCGGTGTTGGCACGGTTGTAGTAGCATGTAATGGTCACGCTGAGACGACAGGCGCGGTGTTCTGATCGGGAAAATGTCGTACATTGGCGCATGTAGGCGGCGATGTGGGTGCTTGGGCGAGTCGGTGTGCTTTCTCCTCGCGTTGCGGCCAGAACCCGGAGAAACCTACATAGGGAGTCTCAGAGTCCTCCAGCTCTCGGCGCTACCTCGCTCGAATGCGGAGAAGCGCCAAATATACCGTCAAGTCCGTGATGTACGGCCTGACCTTGTTTTTGAACCGTTCAACCATGCATAGCGACTGTGCATACCGGAATATGAATAATCATTGTATATTCATATATCCAATAAGGAGTACCTCTGCACGTCATTGTCTCAGCTTCAGCGCATCACGCAATTGTGCCGCTACTGCGAAATGATATTCCAAGAGTGATGACTTATTCAGGTCTTTATTTCTTGACTGCAAGCAAGCCCGCTACCAGGCTGACCACAAAAAGCGGAGCAAAACATTACAATGTGCTGTCAAAGTTACATCTGCGGAATGGGCAAAGGAGTTGCAGAGCATGCGGAGTTTCGAAATTAAAATCCTAAAATTTCGCCCTATCCCTGAAACATTTTCAACCCACGTGCCATGTCACCTGCCCTGCCTGGAGCGGCAGTCAGTTTCTCAGCCCACCCAGCACGGCCTCATTTATGTTGTTGCGCTCCTCGCGCATCATGTTGTCAGCGCCTACCACACTCATCCCCACTGTCAGTGGGCAAGCTGAGATCCAGCGCGCTCCACAGGCGCGTCTCCCGCTCAGATATCTGCGCAACCATGCAGAGGTCGCGATGCGCCTCCTGAAACTGCTCCGCATCCCGGATTTTCCAACAGAAAAAGCTAAAGATTGCCCAAACGTTATCGCGCACGTCCCAGGACCGGTAGATGGCTACCGCTTCCTCCGTGAGGTAGCGACGCAGCCAAGGGACATTGACCTCCTCCGTCACAGCGCGCTCCCTGTGGCCCACACAAACAAGGTAGATGCGCAGGTATTAGATTTCGACACAGGCCGTGGCCGCACAGGCACAGTGCCGATCTGCAGGCGCAGCCCGGCGGCCGCACCTCCAGCTCTCGACAGCACTGATGAACAACTGCGCGCAGTCCCGGCTCGCGCTTGCGGACACGAGGCTGGAGCCGGTGCGCCGAATGAGGCGCAGGGCCTCGATGCCCGTGAGCGCCGCTGGCCCATCCAACAGCTTGTTCCAGTAAAACTCGTGCTCCAGCTGCTTGCCGGCCTCGTCAGCGGCGTCGTCCGGGCTGGAGCACTCCCATGCCACGTTGAACGTCATACCCAGCCACACATCCAACGGAATCCAGTGCTTGAGCCGCTCGCCGCGCCCGTGCCGGGAGATGCGCTCCGCAAGCGTCCTGCAGGCGCACACAGATACACAGACCAGCAAGGGGGGCGCCATGCGCCAAAGTCAAGCCTTGCAAGTTCCCACAAAGGGCCAGCATGTGTGATGTGCCATCTAAGAGACAGTTTAATCATGTCATCAGGCATGAGGCTACACATGAGGCCTATCACCAGCCATTCGCACTTGTTACTTCACATGGCGATATCTGGTGATAGCTATGCGAAACAGATGCGAAGCAACTCACCAGACACGGCCAAAGTAGTCGCTGGCGTACTGAACACCGTCCGCCCTCAGCAGCCGCAGCGCCACATCCGCCACCGACGCATCTTGGGACTCCGCCGACTGCTCCTGCAGCTCCCGGATAATGCCCCCCAGCACCACGCGCGGAAATCCCTCGGGCAGCGGGCTGGCCTGTGGCACCACCAGCATCGTGCGCGCGCGGCCGTAGTAGACCTTGCTGCGCGCTATCTCCAGCATGGGTGACGCCGAGTACTGCGTGGCGGGCGGAATAAGTGGCAGGGGGCAAGGTAACCAACATGCTGCCCGAAGCGCAGCAGGACTTGGTTGAACTAACCAGCCGGCTAGGATGGAAACTCGGCAACTGGGGAATAGAAGATAGATTAGCTGAGAAAAATATAATATGTGTTGCCGATTTGGAGTTTTTTTATAGAAGTGTAACTTATACATCTTTGTCGTATATTGCGAATCGATTTCAGTAGGCTCTAAGTCGTACTGTGTTCGAGTGTGTGATGCCCATATATCCAGAAAGAATACGTACATTGTTTGGAATTAGATGGCCATACAGGATTGCGGTCGGTCGCCAATGCGCGGTAACAAGATTATCACGCTAGCAGTAACTACGCGGTATTAGGTAACTACTGGTAATATCCTTATCGTATCGTCCTAATACCCTTACTGATACCGGCATACGGTATACACTTACGCGTATACAGCGCGTATATGCTGGTGAGGATTAGACATAGCGCGTGTAGAAAGGTCTACAAACAACGCCATGCTTGTAATCAAGCAGTGTAGACATAAATGGCCACATAATCCCTCGCACGACGATGGAATAACTTCGATAACCAAAACAAGAATAGATGAATAGAATAGAATAACGAATACTGTACAATACAATACAATGACGTCATAAAATAGAATAGAATTGAATAGCGGAAAATACAGAAACAGCAAAAAAAAAACGCTACAAAGGTGGTAAAATAAAGCCCGGCCCGGTCCTACTGATATACTATATGCAACGCGCTAGTATGGTATATAAAATTCATTCGTTAACCGTTTATAGTCGTTTGCTTTTGTTCGCGGGTGAACGCAAAATGATACAAAGCACAAGCATTGTAATAACCGCCACCGAGCTGTCCAATATCATCCCACAGCCAAAACCATATAATCGACATGACAAACCAAGTAGAAATGTACAGTATAACGGCTCAGTAATATAGTTCTGCATAATAATGGCTCCCAAATGCAATTAAGCACCACTTGTGTGAATGACCCGATGCAACGCACACCTGAGGGACGCATGCCCAGTCCACCCACACGTACTCCAGGTGCTCCCGCTCCCAGCCGGACACGCTGCGCTTGAGCATGGCAAACTGCAGCGCCGACATGGGCGAGTAGCCGAGCTGGAACACCTCCGGCTTGGGCGCGCTCCAGCGCCACGACACCACGCCCGTTGTGGCCCACAGCTCGTCGGTGGTCTCGCTGTATGGGATCTCGAGGTAAGAGTGCCTTGCGTCTGAGGCCTCCTCGTAGCATGGGAGGTAGTCCATGGCCAGGAGGTACTTCACGCGCAGCAAGCGCAGCGGCATTGTCTTGTACGACGTCGGCATGCCCTCGTGCAGGTCGATCACGGAGGCGGCCAAGTCCGCCAGCCGGGGGTTGGCGCGGAGCTCCAGGCTCAGGAGCCGCCGCAGCGCCGCTTGGTTTGCGGGTGTCACAGGGCTCAGCCGCTCTGCCCCGCTCTCTCTTCGAGGTGGCAGCATAATCGAGCCGCTCTCCATGGCATCCCATGAGATTGGAGCCAAGCTCAGGACGTCATTTGAGAGAGCTGCCCGCATCAAATCACACGGGCACAGAGCGGCCGGACGGCTCGTAAGTCTGCAACTACAATTGTCCGGTCGATAACTTGACATCTTTTGATGGCAAATCCATCCTGTTTATTCAGTACTGCTTTGCTGTGCGTTGTATGTATGGTATGCGCGAGTATTTGATACTGATGCTGGTAGGTAAAAGCGAAGCGCCGCTGTGGCAATTGGTTTCGGAGCATATAGTAGTTTCCACCGCCGGAGATGGTATTCCAACGCTATATTTAATACCAGGCCTCCCTTGCTCCATACACACACACACACACACACACACACACACACACACACACACACACTCATCATGCACCTGCGGCACGTACACCCACACCCTGCAAGCAACGCACAGCTGCTTGTCCAGCAGCTCCGCAGCATGCAGACACGGTAGAGCACAGCTGTCAAGCTGCACAGTCCCGTACCCACTGTCTCGCAGAAACTGGATCGATTTGTTTTGGCGCATGATTCTGTGTGTATAGTGCTCGTCGCGGGGAAAGGGCCCAGGCGCCGGAGCACATACCTCTGTCCTCTGAATACGACGGTGTCACAACGGCGCTGCGCCGCACATGCCGCAGAATCACAGCGCCGGCAACAGCCGCCATCAGCGCCATCACACCCCCTGCAACAGCGCCGATGAGCACCGCGTCGTCGCCCGCTTCGCCGTCGCTCTCAGGCAGCCGCTCCGCCTCGCCCACGGCGCCCGGAGACTCGGAGCTCCCGGAAGGCGGCTGTTCCGCAGTCCATGGCGGACCTTCCTCCTCCGCTACGCCGCCCCGGTCGCCCACAAGTCCGCGGAGGTCTGTATCCGGTAGGGCGACATCGGAGTCCTGCGGGAAGGCCACCCTGACGACGCGCATGGCAGTGAGGTCAGGCAGGTCCAATCCCCCCCCCGTTCCCGCCTCCCCGTCACTGACTTGCTAGCGATCCCTGCATGTCATGGGTTTCGAAATGCCCCCCTCCCCCTTCCTAGCGATCGCTGCATGTCATGTTGTATCCGAAATGGTTCACGCAATGGGCCGCCTGACCCCCCCCCCCCCCTCCCAAACGAGGCGCGGGCAACACCATCTCGAGGGGATTGCTTCACAAATGGCCGTAGTGTTGAGATCCTCAAAGAGTTTGTTGTTGGCCACATTCCTGCGAAAACCATCAGGAAACGGTGAACAACACATTTATCCAGGCAAAGTCAGCGGAACCGATAGCTCCCGATTCTTTGCGCTATCTGAATACCCAAAAACTGGGCCAGTGCGGTGGATGAGATGTTTGGATACTTAGCCTGGTGGAATTTTGGTCCGCGATGTAGCCGAAAATGGGCCCACGGAGTGGGCGGGGATTGGGTCAGATATGGCTGGAAGGGCATTTGAAATTGGGCTGTCTTGCTGTTGCCGAGGAAGGGTGGGCGGATGGGAGGGTGGGAGGGGGAGAGGGGGGGGGGGGCTTCCTACAGGGTGTGGGGAGACTTTGCTAGCACCATTGCCTCCGGGATGCTGCCAGTCAGGGCATTGTTGCTCAGATCCCTGTTGCACAAGGCGCATGTCCACACCCGTCAGTGGGGCGCAATTCATCCGGCTCCATGAGAATGCCGTGGTGGGGCCGCGGGGAGTTCTGAGCAATGTAGGGAGGGTTCACACGGCAGGGGCGCCTGCTTACAAGTGCGTCAGCGAGTACAGCTCGCTCCAGGCAGCAGGGATGCTTCCTCTCAAATTCGCATTCGAGATGTCCCTGTGTGGACGCGGGCCACCCATACTCTCTCAGACTGTGGGCGTAGTTGGGCCAATACTGGGGGCACATTTTCTAGGTGTGTCAAGATGCCATAGAGTAGGGGGGGTAAAGAAAACAACAACAGGGGAGTGTGGCAAGTGTGGTTGGGTGGAACTGGGGGAGGGAAGGGGGGTGGGGGGGGCGCACAGCTCGGACAAGCTGTGCCACTTGCTCCACTCCGGTGGAAGACTGCCCGATAGGCCGCTCATGAAGCTCAGGCTCAGGTGCTTGATGGGACCGAATGTGGACCACTCTGGCGGCAGTGTGCCGGACAGCGAGTTGCTGCTGAGCGCCAGCATCTCCATCGTCGTGGCAATGACAGACCCTTCCTCTCCCCAGGCGGCTGGCAGCGATCCGTTGATCCGGTTTCCGGTTAGCATACTTCACCATGTGAGGACGTCACAGTGCAGAAGCTTCAGTAGTGTGTGACTGTTGCGCCCCATGCTGCTGCAAATGAGTGTGCAGATTGCCCCCGAAGAGCTTTGAGGTATAGTGGGCTGGTGTAGGTAGTGGGCGCCAAAAGCTTCACCGTTTCGGACCAGCAAGCCATATTGTTATTAAGGGGTTACTGAGACAATGCCCCAGCAACCCTTCCATGGATGCTCTACTGAAAAAACCATGCATGGCTGACTTTCCTACTCTAGTCCACAGATCCAGCTCCTGCTGCTACTGACATCCCGCCTTCCCTCCTCTCCACCCCGATACGTGTTCCCCGCCATGGAAGGGACATGATGGGATGCGCAGTACGCCACCCTTGCAGCCGCCTGAACATCCCCCCCCCCCCCCCCCCCCCCCCCCCCGCACATAGTGGCCGCAATATCCGCCAGCCTTGAAGACATTAGAGAAAGGTAGACGAGGTACAATGCAGTGGTGCATATCTAATAATAAATATACCCGCGCACTAACTAACAACCCTTCGATTGCCAAAAACATTGATACCTAGGTATCCAATAAACGATGAATGTGTTTGGCATGTCAAGAAATGTGGAATTCCGAAAAAGACATAAAACTTGCAGATACAGTGATGCAGTGCCTGGAAAACATGCATGTGCAGCAGGCCTTACGTAGTATGTCATACTCCAATGTGGGGCGGGCGAGGAAATGTCCGCGTCGGGCCGTGAGTTCAGAATGATTCTGGAATATCAAATAAAGTCTAAAACTCGCGGACAACGGTGGATCCGTAACTCAGGTGTTGCGAACTTTTACCGTATTCAAAAATGTATACTTGCTGCTCCGATATAAATTGGCGTATATATTATTGTTTCGCAGATTTTGGGGTTTTAGTGCTGCTGGAGCATCTTGTCAGCTCAATGGATGAACTAGGTGTAATTGTACATTGAAATTGCCCCTATTGAACAGAGAGAGCGATCAGAAAGTGATCCTGAGACCCAAGGTTGGCTTGCTCGTTCAGTGTGTCGTGCCAAGCAGTGCGTAACATGAGTTCTGAATTGGTATTCTGGGCGAGACGAGTGGGCAAGAAGGCGGGGCGGACTCACGCAGTCAGGAGTTGCATGCGCGACCACTCGAGCGGTAGCGTGCCCGCCACTCTGTTTCCCTCCAGCTTGATCTTGACATTTGCAGGGCTGCGGGCCCAAGCGGCCGGGAGCGTACCAGATATCTGGTTGTGGCTCAGCCACAGCTCCAACCCGAGCCGCACGTCGCCAAGCGTCGTCCAGCTGTCCGGGAGCTGCCCGGTGAGCCCGTTGGACTCCAGATGGAGGTCGCTCAGCGTCTCCAGCCCGCCCAGGATGGAGGGCACTGGACCCGTGAGGTTCATGTTGTCGAGTTGCCTGTTGATTGTGCGATGCAGTCGCATGTCATCACCACCATGTGTGGCTCAATATTTCATGCTGTAGTTAGCGACCATTGAGTGGTTGTCGCTGCCCTTCCTCCATTGTGCAAGTAATGCTTTGCATTGTAGGGTTTCAGGGCGGCGGGCGCACAAGCGTAAGACATAGCCCATGTCGCGGCAGCCTGTGACGCCGCGCTCCTGCCACTGCCCCGGATGCACTTCCACATCCTCTCGCCAGTCGCACACCTCCACCCCGCGGCGCCAGAGTCTAAACACCGGGCCATGCCGGCAGCCCAGGCAGGCACCTGCTGGCCGGGTGCTCTTGTACTCAAGTAACAGCTCCCCGGGGGCGCGCGCGCCCTGCGGGAACACTGACCTGCGCCCCAGAGTAGCATCCACGCGGTGCTCAGCCGAAGTTGGGACAAGGGCAGTAGGGGCGGGGGGCGGTATATGACGAGTCAAGCATGCAAATGGTGGAAAAAGAAATACCAGCTTGTCATTCTCCGACAACAAATCACGGCTTAATAATGGGCCAGGTATCGGTAGAATCGCGTCAGGAATTCGTCAAAGTCTGTCATGAAATGGATGAACTGGTCCCATATTGGCCAGATGGACTATGAACTGATTGTGACAGGTAGCATGGCGACAATGCTTGACGGATCATGCCTTAAATCACAAGACTTGAAATGGGCTGAGGTCAGTGTAGACTGGTAATACACGGGCTGTAATACGTGAGGTAGGGAGAATAATAATGGGTCATGAATATACATAACAGTTACTGGGTTTGCGGCTCGAAACAATAATGATGTGCTTCACAGCAACAAGTCGGAAGATCCGTTTGATATTCGTATCATATTCTGATACATTTCAAGATAAGCATAGTTTTTTCTGTCATTTTTGCTGGAGGGAAAGGGTATTCAACAACGACATTATACTGCAAACCCAAAGCATGGCTACTCACTAGGCGGCGATTAATTCATGGTAGGGGCCACAGCAAGGGCTGGGGGCATACCATCGCCTGGGCATCCCTCCAGTGTCTTCAGGCAGAGAGATGTTATTATACTGGATCAGCCTGCCCGCCACAACAACCATTGCCATGGTGAGGACGACAGTAGAATAATCGCAATACCACGTAATCAGAAAACAGAAGATGGGCCTTACAACGTTCGGACGCCATCCAATGTGCTTAGCCACGAGCTCGGGATTGTGCCGGTAAGGCGGTTGAAGCTGAGCTCCCTGCAGATGATTGGTGGCATCCAGCGCGAGCAGAGGTGGCGTGTCAGCTCCGTGAAAAGGTGTGCCGTGTCTGTTCTGAAGGTACCCAGTAGATAGCTGCAAATTCTCGCGATTCAAGGTAGGCTACAAAGAGCCGGAGAAACACCCTACAATTGAGGTAGTATTGAAGTAGATTAGTCTTTGAATTGGATTTGAACTGATTTTATTCTGCACTGCGCCTATTATGTAGGCCTAGTATACTGGTCTCCAATATAACAAGTGCCGGTGCACCGATACAGACCATCATCACAAGCTCCATTCACATTGGGCTGGCATGACTACAAATGCATGCAAATTCGAGACCATCCGCTATAGGTACGCTATGGTTCTTATTATTGCAGTATG
>VCJN01002961.1:0-72377 GCA_006384855.1 Tetraselmis striata | reverse complement strand
CGTATGGTGCACATATATGCATTTGAAACATCTAGCATTGGTGCAATTTGCCGGCCCTGCTCGTATCGCATAAGTATGAGACAATAATGTGCCCAGGTAGGCAAACAAATGTCTGGTCCAGCGCGCGCTGTTTGGTCCCATGCTAGCAATAAATTTGCAAGAACTCCAAGGGCAGTCAGCACCGGGACCCACACCTAGGGCGTCCCCCGGGGGATACAAATGGTTGATCCAAATCGTTACTAACAAAGGTTGACTCAGTCATCATGCATCCCTTTTGTTCATGCATGTGTTGGAGCCGGGTGTTGCGAACAAGACAGTGTTAGACAGGAAAATAGAACGCAACGCCTCACAATGCTATACTTTCATGATTTTGATCTCTTTCCGGGCTTTGTTAAGATGTCTTTGTGAATAGTATTTGTGGTGGTAAGATAGATGAACTCAGGTTTTCTGGTTGAACAATTCCATGGCAACAATCGCCACAAGAAACAAATCCTTATGAGAATCGTTAGCAATGGTTTTTGTTGATTGAGGGTAAACTTGACTGCGAGGTATTTGAGGTGTTGGTAAAGACCATTCAAACAGTGAAGGGTCAACATGTTGGTGAGACAACATATCGTATTCGTTTTGTTTGTATTGTGGAAGAGATTCAAAAGGTTGTTAACGTGTTGATTCATTGAAGCATCTCAGATAACTAAAGGTTTAGCTCTCTCGCTCTCTCTTTAACAAAAGCACAAGGTAAAAGGTGGTGAGGTGGGAAGGTGTGAACAAAACTTGATTGAGAATCCAGACAGAGCAGTCGTAGAGACATATGTATTTTTTGATGATATTGGCGTTCATTGTGGGTTCGTTGAGGGTTAGTTTGAAGTATTCGATTTGTAGGGTCAGTTTGTAGGGTTCGGTTTGTAGGGTCCGAGTTGGAGGGTCTGTCGGTTGGCTTGAGTAGCGAAGGACTGGTGACCATGGTGGATTGGCGGCAACATAATGAATCTCGTTGCGGAACACCGGGATCACTTTGTTGAATGATTGTAGGACTGTATGATCGGAAGGGCTAGCAGAGAAGAGCGGTCGCTGGCGGCCGACACAAATGCGGCAGTCTCACCCCTCTCACACGCAGTAGGCAAGACTGTCGTGAAACACAGAGACGACAGAGGGAGAAAGAAACAATCGTCACAATGTTGTCACCACCCGCCGCTATTTATGCGTCTGGCTAGCTCGCAGCTAGCCACCACCAAGCGGCACGCGCAATGCTAAGCGCGTCACCGTGGAGAGTCGTGCCTTGAAGTGTCGAACAGGAGGTGCTCGCTTAGAGACCTCCGCACAAGTAGTTGCTTTTGACACACCAGTTTATACACAAGTATACAACTGATGCTACAAAGGCATGTGCATAATACATATATGCCCGCTACGGGTCCGCACATGCGTATTATCCCGTAACTACTACTGAACAGTGTAAGGAGCCCGGACAGAAGGGTCCTCTTCGAGACATCTTGGACATGTCGGCGTACACATGCATCGTCTTCGGTACAGTGGGTGAGATGAGCAAGGGGGTGCGCCGCACAGTGCGCGGTATCGCATGCTTGGCTGCGGATCGGGGTGCCCTCTCATCGCGGGGCACTCGGTGCACCACCCGGGCTCACTAGGAGGCCTTGCTCGCAAGAGATTTCCTCGGGGTCCTGAGCTTGGTGGCCGCTCGAGAGCGCGCTCGCTGCCTCATCAGACGGCGCAGATTCGTCTGCCATCCCGTTGCTGAAGCCGCACAGCACGTCCAAGGATCACCCACACACACACGTGCACGCGTGGCCCCGACTCTGAACCGTGTGCGCATCACTCAACCATCCCGCCTCATGCGGGATGCGGGCCGCTTTTAGGCGGCTTGAGGTGTTGATTTTCTAGTACTACTTTTGGCAGTAGGTGGATTTGTTACTGCCCTTTTTTTAATTCACACTAGTAGGACTCATCTCATGATTCATCATCCACCAGTACTCGTATTGGGGCGCGTGACACACGCGCGCACACATAATGGAAAATGGAAATTGCCGGTCGGCAATAAAATGCACAAAATCGCAAAATAAGCGCGCAGTACACACGCTCACAGTGCGGCTTTAAACTGTGTGCTGTACGTAGTCGCACCCGCACCCGCAAAGTTTTCACGCTAAGCCCGCGCACCATGGTTCGCGCGCGGCGGGCCCACATCACGAGAAATCATGCCGATGGCGAGATTCGAACCTGCACATGGGCGTGCGAGCGTGCAAAGAGCGCCGCTTAATAACGCTCAGGCCGCAACCCGAAAGTAAAGTGAAGCATTGTTTTGCTATATATACCCGGTACCAAGCGGCTCGCTGTATTGAAGTCGAGATGCTAAAATACCCGTTCATTACTTTTGACGCATGTAATTTAATCGGGTGTTACACTTTCTGGCAAACTTTTAGCTTTGGGTGCGCGCCACTTGCATGACATACATGGTGCTACAAGGATGTGTTTGGTTTGTTCACCCCTTGCGCGATCGCCCCCAAGTGGCCGCATCGTTATTTATAGGTAATTCCAATGCGGGTTATGGAGCCGGTCGATGGCGCCCCAAAGAATGGCTCGTAGAGTAAGCATTTCTATTGTACACTACACGGGGCAGGCCCAAAATCCTGGAACTCCGTGGTAAGTACAATGATAATATGCAGTGTCAATTTATCACTTCAGTCGTGGGCCCAAGTTTATGACGTACTATATACTTATCCACACAGATATGTATGTCACCATGTACGCCGAATTTCCTGCCGACTCCCTCGGAAGTTCCGATACATACATACATACATATATATATATATATATATATATATATATATATATATATATATACATATATATATATATAATATATATATATGTATATATATATATATGTGTGTGTGTGTGTGTGCACGCTCGTCGGGCTTCCTAGAGCATACGGCTCCCGCACTTTTCCCTCTCTGGCCTCCATTTCTCAGCAAAAACTCAGCCGACACGCTCGTCTAGAGTTGTCGACGCCACTCACACGATCATGCCAACAAGCACGCTGCTTGCAGAAGAGAGGCCGCGCCAACCACGCTGAGGAAGTATGGCGGAAACGTTGCTGAAACGGCGAGGGCGATGGGCTGCAGCGAGAACTCCGTCCACCGGCGGTGGGCTCGGCGGCTCGGTGGGCTGCGCGAGGAGAAGGCTTTGGTAACCGTGCGTGGCACGGTAGGTCTTTGATCATCGCAATGTCGCCTTCGCATTGAGTGTCGTCGTTCTCCACCAAGATGATGGAGTCGGGGGTTTGAATGCGGGCTTTTTTGTGTGTGGCCTGTTGCCAGATCTTGCATTATGAGGATGGAAGCAAGCTGCAAAAATCACAGCCACAAAGTTATCAACCGCCCCGCCCACTTCTGTGATAAGGGCAAATAAAAATGTGACTGTACGGACATGTAAGCGCCGGGGATCACTTACCGTTGTAGTGCCGATGCCGCAAGTCACATCCACAATGACACTTCCCGGTTCAGTGGCAAAGTCCAAGATTCTCCGAATGAGCGCAATTGGTTTCTGCGCGATGTTGGTGGGCTTGCTCTGATCGGATGATTCTAGCCGGAACATGTGGAATGATGGGATGCGGGCGCAATAGGGGTTGGTAGAGTACCGCTCGGGCTCAGAGGGATCCTTGTAGTTGTCATGCTATTGCCTAGGTGGTCAACACATCAGGATGTGACCTCGCCGTCGGATGTGAAACGATCGCCGGCACAGTTCTCGCGAGTCTTGCTCCAAGAAAACAGCTTGAACTGCATGTCGCGCTCGAAGATGGCGTCCATGGTATGGGGAAGTGCCGGGTCCGTGAAGAACCAGATGAACTTGCAATTTTGCCTCACATCGTTGCAATGATCCACCAAGCTCAGTGTGTTCTTGAATTCCCAAGTCCAGACCACATCCCAAGGGCCCAAGTTGAGCCGGTAGTTGCTGTCTGCGATGAGAAGAGAGACGGGCTTCGCTGTGGATGCCACCATCTGCTTGATGTTGTCCTTGTGATTGTCGAAATTACCTACCCTTGATGATGGTGTGTCTGTAAACAAGAAACACGTCATTTAGTAAGGCGTGAATGTGAGTTGGCGTTGTCGCTGCTTGCATGAGAGCCGGGGGAGGGGGGCTTACTTTGAAATGACATCACGCTTATGATGAATCAAATTCCATTGCTGGCCATCTTTTAGCCAACGGCGCAGCCTCCACGCGCTTGCTGAAATAGCCGCTCTTGACCGTCCTAATCCAATCGTGCCACTTCAAGAAGAGTTTTTGCCGAATTGGAGAAAGCTTGCGCATTTGCCCCGCAACGATGTACGTTGTTGTAGCAAAGAAAGTCCTCATGGATGACTTTCAGTGAAGAGGGTCATTAGATGGTGTCCTGGATTTAACAGAGTATGTGCAGAGACAACACCTTAGATAGCCAAAAGTTTGCGGAATACAAATTCATATATCAAGCCCCAATAATTTGGGCAAAATACCCACCACTTCTCGGCCGGGATGGGCTGAAGATACGCCTGGATTTGATCCTCTTTTGACCGGAATACGGAGTGGAGCATGGCAGCAAATCCTTGAGAATCGGATTTCTCGAGGTCCGAGGAAATTGCTTTGGTCCAGGTTTCGGGAGAGCGCGCAAAGGTACCCCAATCCGCGTTTGGAAAACATGCTCGTACAAGCCATAGAGTACGCATGCCTATCGCATGGGAAGCTGTGCTTAACGTACTGCTTGACGTCGGGCACGTTCAAGCATTGCTCGGCGGAGTACCACGTATCGGGGAGGGCGCACTCCCGCCGCGGCAGCACAAGCCCCTCAACAACTTCAACAGCTTCTCAAATCCGCGGGTCTTCACGTTGTGGCACACCTCCCACTCCGCGAGATGTATAGCTATCGCCATCAGCGACGGCGAGTAGTCGGCGTCGGCATATAACGGGCCACGCCTGCTCGGGAGCGGCACGTGGATATCGAGCGTTTAAGCTATAAAGCAAGCCGCCGGGCAACAGACGTCGCGGGCAAGCCTACCTGTGGGGGAGGTGCATACCGTCTCGCGTTGCCAAACTTTCCCCGGTCAGTTGACTCGGTCTCGAAGAAGTAGGCGTCGTCGTCATCGTCGTCGTCCTCGGGCCCGCCCAAGTCCCGTCTCAGCAGGTGCTCTGCCTCCCATTCCTCGTTGCCCCGCCGTCCTCGGCAAGTAGCTCTTTAAGCCCATTGCATGAGCTAACTCCCGGCGTGAAGAGGTACACATAGAACGCAAATACGTGCGAAATCAAAAATAGTGCCTTCGTGACATTGGGTTATCAAATTCATTACTAACCCTGAACAATGACACACACACGTACGGCTTTTATTACAACGAGAGCACAACATACGCCACTTGGGGCTGCCCCCACGCATGATGTCATGTTCACGTATGGCACAAGGAAGGGCGCGGCCGGAAACGAAGGTGAGGGCTCATAATGGGCCAATATACAATTGATGTTTGACAAGGGGGCAAGAGTTTTGTGGGAAGGTGTTGTGTCGCTACGACCTAGTATATAGCAGTTTTGTCTTATTGTAATTCACACCAGCAGTATGTGCTTGTGTGAATTACAAAAAAAGGCGTAACAAATAATCCACCGCTCAAAGCATCAGTACTAAAAGGGCAATGCAGCGCAAGCAGCTGCTTATATACAAGCAGCCCAGCAGGAGCACAGGTACTTGCACCAGGGGTTACCCCTGCTTGTACAGGCACCGGTTGTAGTCAGCAAGCCGGAGCTTATCTCCTTGTGCTGCCAATGTATATTCTCTGTATTAATGGGTCATACATACGGCATGTATGTATGTGACATCATACCGTTAGCAAGCTCCCCGCAATCCTCATTGGGGTAATGCGTAGCCTGATACTCGACTACCAAATAATGGTCAATCCAGGGTCACGGCGCTGACGCGCAACGGTTTGCATGCACTAGTCGCTACCGGCTGTACAGGCCGGTACAAAAGCCACTCGCGCGAATACGGATTAGTCCCCAATCCACGGTCAGGGCCCGTACAACAGCTATCGAAAAGACATTTACGCGCTTATAGTCATTCGGCTTAACGCGCCGCGCGCGGGGGACATCCTGGATACTATATATATACTTACATGAGCTAGCAAGAGAAGCAGGCGATATCGGAGATCACCAAAATAAAAGGCAATCAGAAAGGTCCTCTACAGCGACTGCGGGGTGGACCTGGATACTGGTGCCGGAACTGTTTCAATCATGCATTCGAGTCTGGTTTTGCCAAACAGGGTGCGGAGGCTTTTTTACACGGAAAAGCGCCATTTTTTGGCTAGGAAGGTTCAGCGAAAAGGGAGGGAATGTCGGAGGAGGAGCCCGCAGGGCGGAGGCGGAAAACAGGAGGGCGCTGCCGAAGGCAGCGAGCTGCAAGATGGCAGACGAGCTGCTGGTGGCTGTCCTAAGTAGCTCCCCGGCCGGGAGCGCAAGGCTCGCGGGCGATGGGGCAGCCCGTACCAAAACCCATTGGACATCGCTTGAAACCACGAAAGACCGTACGGGTCGCACTAGGACAGCTTTAATCCGTTAGGAAACCCCATAAACACGTTTAGATCATTTCAATCATGCATTCGAGTCTGGTTTTGCCAGTTTACACGCGGTTCGTTTACGACTGCGAGCGCATGAAGTCGGCAGGAGTGCCGACCAGACGAAGGCGGAAGATGTCTCGAGTTGTAGAAGGGGTCTCGCGCCAAGAGGTCTTCGATCGAGGCGCAGGCGCATCAGACGCGGACGGGAGATGTTGACGCCGGCACGACATAGGCCGGACGTGTCGCGGAATTAAGGCGCCGTCTCCCGATGGCGCCCCATAGCATTGGCCGCGCGCCGCCATGGTGGCGTGCGGCACGAGCCGGAACTGCACGCCAGTAGAAGCAGGGGTAGAAGTGGCCAAGTTGGCGACGAGCGCCCAGCAAATCAGCGGCACATGCATGCACCAGTAGGACGAGTACAGCTGCGCGCACGAGCGCGCGAGCGCGCCGTGTACAGCTAGGTGAAGTACTTGTGCACTTTATCCGACGCGATGGTAACTCTGTACCTGTACAGGCGACGCACGTTACGAGGGGTGGACACGCAACAACGCGCGGTGACAGCGATGTAATGCTGCTGTCATCACCAGCGGTAGTTGTTTCGCCCCCTTGCGCAAAGAGCGACGGGAGAAGCGCACAACGCTGAGGGGCGCGGGAACGTGGGACCCTGTGTGGTCGTGTCGTACCGGCTCTTAGGTCGGCGACGTCGCAGAAGACCCGCCGACTCGGTAAGCTGTGGGTCTTTCTTCGCGGAGAGCGGTGAGCCGGACGCCGCTGTTGAACCAGCGATGGCTGCTGACCACCCCACAAAGCGCATGCTTAGGATGATGCCACGAAACGCACAAGTCGCGTTAGATGGCGGAGTTGTCCCCCGGCAGCTCGTGTTGTCATTGTTGCGTTGCCGTGACGTCGGAGGCGGGTTGGCCGGCGTAGAGGCCCTTGTAGCCCATGCCGGCCCGTAACGATGCCCGTGATGTCGGGGCGAGGGTGACGACGAGGCGGCCGTTTCTGCTGCACCAGCGACGGCCGCCGAAGTCCCAAACCCAGAGTTGGCCAGGGGTAGTTACGGACACCACGAGACGCCATGCACGCCAAGTGGTAGAGCTGCCCCCCGGCGGGCAGCTGCAGGTTGTCGTGGTCCTTGTGATGACAACGTTGCAGTAGGAGGCGTCGGAGACGCATCGGGACGAGCCGCACAAACGCCTCCCACTGCGACCACAGCAAACGTTGCTGAAGCATGATTGGGGCGAGGGCAACGAGTCCTCTCAAAACACCGGCGCATGAGCGGCGCCACCTCAGTAACATACCAATTACGCGAGTAGTTCCGGAAAACCACAGCATGTAACGACCGTTGATGCCACAGCGCCCTGCTGCGAGGACACGCGGACCGGGTTGCAGTGTCTTGCGGGACAACAAGTGGCCGCCCCGACGACACAGACGTCCTCCTCCGTCCGCGCCGATTTGTTGCGGTGGGCGTAGTTGTCGTCGTTGACAACCTTGACGAGCAGCGGCCATGGTGCCGAGCGTGTCCACCTCACCTAAACCTCAAGAGTTGACTACTGCGAGAGGGTGCTCCACTGCGAGAGCGCCGAAGGCCTGTATTGCGACTCGACTTCGGGTGTTGAGGTTTAACCCACCCCCCCCCCCCCCCCAGCCAACGGGGACCCCCAAGCTCCAATTCCTTGCCGTGCGCATCGCTACCCGAAACGTCCCAGCTGCAAGGCCGGGGCAAAATCGAAAAACGACCTCGGGCGCACGAGTAGGGAAAACCGCACTACCGAGGGGCTGTCTATCGCTACCTGATGTTGTAACGCATGTGCGCGGCACGACGACTCACTACCGGGTGGATGAACCTCGGTGCGGACTTGTTCAGCCTCAGTGACCCTCGCGCGCACAAGTACGCGAAGCCGCTGCCGAAGGCAGCGAGCTGGAAGATGGCAGACGAGCTGCTGGTGGCTGTCCTAAGTAGCTCCCCGGCCGGGAGCGCAGGGCTCGCCGGCGATGGGGCAGCCCGTACCAAAACCCGATGGTAACCGCTTGAAGCCACGAAAGACCGTACGGGTCGCACTAGGACAGCTTTAATCCGTTAGGAAACCCCATAAACACGTTTTTATCATACAGCGTAATAAATGAAAGCTTAAACACGCAATTTACTACGACTGTTGCATGAAAGACTACGCGCGGCGGGAATACTATAGGGGATACTGTACTCCTCCATCAAACCCTAGTACTGGGCTCATCGCTCATTGATGATATAGGCTGTATCTGCGATAGTTGGATGCGACAGTCAAGAACGTCAACAGCTACCTGCCCGGCGTTGGCGTTTCTCACGCCGCTCGGCAGGAGGCGACTTATCATGCCAACGAAAGGCATGCTCGCCTACAAGCTGCGTGGATGGAGAGCAACCATGGATGTGAGCTCCCGGGGACTCGGAAGGCAATCATGAAGTGTCTGGTGGCGGAATGCCCTCTTTTGTGGTGGACCAACTACATCAAGTGCTCCACTTATCCGAAGGATGTTGCTCTCCGTGTGCTCTCTTGCTCCCCCACTGCTTGCCCCGTGGAGCGCATTCACTCTATTCATAAGCGAGTGACCCCCAAAGGCCGTGCTTATCTTAAACATGACAATGTTGTCAAGCTTTTTCTCTACTGCTATGTCAATCTGCGCCTACTTGAGAATTATGATCATGATGTGTTGAACATGGTCGAGGATGCTCTGGTAGATGCCATTGAGGCTGATGACACGCTCGCTGAGCATGGCGCAGCACCCCCAGCACCCACAGCGATGACGCCATTGTTCTTACCTAGAGTGATGTTGGGATGCTACCTATCTAGAATTGCTGCTCGATGTAACCATTCCCGACCACCCTAGTTCACTCTGATGTGATTTGCAAGCTCCTTGATGCATTCTGCACACTGTAGCAAAATAATACTCAGCATTGGTCTTCAGACCCGGGAAATTTTAAACGGGGGGGGGGGGGGGGGGTTAGTTAAGGTAGTTATTAATAGTAAAATACTACTGGTAATACTATCTTTTTTTAAATTACAGTGATTTACTCCTATATCAGCAGCTGTTATAGCGGTACGTATTGCGCTAAACATATGATACCGTATTCATAGCAAGTTCCGCATAATCCTCATATAAAGACGAGGTAATGTTTAGGCTGATACTCTATGACTCAATCCAAGGTCACGGCGCTTAAGCGCGGTTTGCAGGCACCACGCTCTTCCTATCCAGTAGTGCGGCAAAACGCTGGAGAGCCACTACATGCTTTCCTGGTCGATGTACATTTCGGCAGTATTGGCCCGGCCTGACCCGGGTTACCCGGTTGATGCATAGGCCCTTTGGGGTTCTGATAAGGCAATGGTCTGATTGCTATGAAAAGACCTAATACCACTCAACTCGGCGCCATAAGAGGTCAAGTGCTGGGCGCCTTCGCCATAAGATGTCTCGGGGCGAACCTTACCGGTAATTTACTTCACATGCTGGGGTACATGATGGATACTGTTACCGGCACTTGTACAGCGTAAGTAAAAGTGCATGAAAAACGTACTTTTATACTACGACCGCTGCTGCAAACGAGGCGCGGGCGGGGTAATAGTGTGGCTTGCGCCGAGCAGCACGACTAACTCATCTAGACGGCCCGTCTCCCCTACGACGAGAGCTCACTGTGCTCGCCCTCCACCAAGGGCAAGCAGCAATCTACTTCAGACAGCCCGACGTCGCAATGGCGGCTGCCGAAACCATCTTCCCCAGGTTTCTGGAGCGGCCGTCCCTCAGCTGCAGCAGCGGCCACCCCAGAATGCTACTGAGGACGGCGGTGTATCAGCCAGAGGCGTACCACCGACACTCGGAGCACTGCAGCACGACCACAGGCGGCCGCGTCCACCAGCCTTCGCCGCGCCAGCCGAATTCGTACCGGCAGCCGATCACGATCCCAGGCTCAGCCGTAGAAAATAAAGCCCAAGCTCAGCAGCTGCATCTCCCCGACATCGTGTACCCGTCTCATCAACGGGGGGCGCAGCAGCCTTCACCGACGACCAAGAGAGACAACGGCGACGATAGAAGAAGCGCCAGCGGGGACTATCGCCGCGGACGCTTGTTGCTACCATATCTGGTCCACCCGGTGGATGTTGCAAAGGCGAGAAGCAGCATCAGGCACGTCCAGCGCTACACAGGCGTCCCCTTGCCAAGCGACAACGAGGACTCGGACGCCATGGTCGGCACCGCCGCTGCCACATTGGCGCGAGTATTAATACCTCACTCCAAGCAGATGAGAAGCCACAACGTAGAGTCGGCGGTGGGACGCTATCATCACGACATCCAGACATGCAAGGCGCACCGCGACTACCGCAACGACAACGTCAGATATGTGCTCCTTCACGGCGACATCCGGGTTTAATGACCCCTGATGGAACTGATAGCCGTACAATCACAGGGCTCGAATTCTTGACGCCTTCGCAAAGTATTTTAGCAGATAATAGATGGCAGACAGCATAAGCCACCTCGCAATTGCTGCACTGCGCGTTTCCTAATGGCTTTTTGAGTGATTTCCCGATCACCTTTTGCAGCTAGCCCATGTATTAAATAAATAGACAGCAGAATGTGCTAAAAGAATGCATAATGTGCTAAATATGGTCACGTAAATTAGAAAGCAATGTGCTATCCTGTACATCAGCGCGCCCCAATATTGTAACCTACGAGCTTGATATCCGATTGTTATCCACGGCATTCGATGCGCAGAGCAGAGGGTTATGGTTTCGTGATGCCGTGTGTGATGCCGTGCTCCGCTTTGCCGCACGCCATCCTGGCCTGCACTTGGAAGTAGTTGCAGTTCATGCCTTGCCGCGACAACAATCCGCAACTCAGCCTCTCCGCGCCCTGGATATTTGCCAGGAGCTGCATGCCGCAGCACGGCATTATACGTCGATGCCTGCATGACTGAGATTGCCCGCAAGAAGCTGCTGTACAGCCGTGCCCGCATGATGGCGGTCCTGCCGGTGGTGGCGCTCTCACGGGAGGCGCAATGCGCCGCTCAGCGCCCTCATCCGCGAGCCGAACAACCAGCCCAGCAGCACTATGTCACCTCATCCAACCCCGCCTCAGCTGACATGTGTCCTGGACTCTTCTGTGAACTGTGAGTTTGGGGGCGTGTATGGACGCTCACGGAGCTCGTGCTGTGCCGCGACTAGTGCAGTGAGAGGCAGAAGCACTGGCTGCCGGCCTGGCGGTGGAGGCATGACTATACTATACCTCCGTCCTGATGGGTATGCTGGCCCAGCTAGGTGTGACTATACTATTCTGATATTATCTGCTAGATAGCAATATGGCACAGCGGTTTACAGAGTATTCCGGCACCCGTTCCCAGCGGGACCATACAAGACACGCGGAGAGCGAGAGGGAGAGAGCTTGAACACGGAGTGCTGTCAGGCGGACTGCTGGGAATCACGGCAGATGACTGTAGGGCATGAAGGCGCGCCAGCTGGGTGGGCACAAGGAGCCGCTCCTCCACGGAGACTGTACTAGCTGATATGCAGACAGGAGCGCATTGTGAAAATACTTTCCTGACATGGTTCGATGCGAAGGAAATAAGTACAATACTTGTATGGCTGCGAGACTGTGCACAGGCGTCACGCGGCTTTTTATATACTATTTGCTGGTGGTTTGCGTGCGTTTGCATATTTCAGTGGGGGTCGTTGTCAGGCGTTGCGCTGCGCCAGCCTGGCGCGCGCATCCCGGGTGGCGGCGTCCAGGTCGTGCCCCATCTCCCGGGCCGTGGCCGCCCAGCTGCCGGTGGAGGAGTGCCCGCCGGAGGAGTACTGGAACGACAGCTCCTCCTCCTCCTCCGCGCTGGAACCACCGCGCCGCGCGGGGCGCAGGCCGGCCACCACCTCGCCCACCGCGCCGCGGTCCACCTCCACCCGCCGCTCGCGCAGCCGCCTCGCCGGGGCGGCGCCGGCAGCGGAGCGCTGCGCCTCCGCCGCCGCGGACAGCTCGCCCTCCGCGTGGCGCAGCTCCGCCTCCAGCCCCTCCAGCAACGCGGAGACCGGCTTGGCGTCCCAGCCGGCCGCCGGGGGGCGCGCCCCGCGGTTGGGGTCCGCGTTCTCCAGGTCATCCTCCGCCGCCATCCCTGCAAGGCGGCCAGGTAGTGCGGGCCTTCAGCCGCTGTGGGCAGCGCTGGAGCCTGGCTGAATCCCCCCTTGCCCCCTGCTTCGTTTCGTCGCCACCAATAGCAGCCGGCTGGGAAGAATGTAGAATCCCCCCCCCCCCCCCCCCCCATTGGCTATTGTTCGTGTATTCTATGTTTGAAGCATTGAGAGGATATGCTCTGACTAACACAGGAGTATCTCAGGTGCCATGCTCCGAAACCATTGCATCCCCGCTGAAACTTCAGCAGTTGAGGTGCGATGGGTATTAGATTGGGGGGTAGAAAGGAGGGGCGGATGGCAAGGTGGCCGCTCACCCTCCAGCGCGGCCTCCAGCTGTCGCAGCGCGTACGACACCTTGGCCAGGCTCTGCGCCTGCGGCGCCGGCCGCTGCGCCTGCGCCGACCCGGCGCCACGCCGCCGGCCGCCGCTGCGGTCGATGCCAAGCAGCTGCTGCACCTCGCCCGGCGTGATGCCCACCGCGCCCACCAGGCCCGCGATCTCCGACAACTCCGCGCCCAGCTCCCCCTCCCCCTCGCCAAAGGGCGAGGCAGGCCACGGCGCCGCCGCCGCCTCCGCCGCCGTGCCCACCGCTTCCGCGGCGGACCGCATCGAGGCGGAGGCACGCAGCGCCAGGCGCGACACCGCGCGCACGGCGGCGATGAGGTCCTCCGCAAACTTGGCCTGCCGTGCCGCGCGCTCATCGGCGCGCCGGAGCTGATGCGACTCCGAGATGGCGGCGGCCTCCGCGCTCTGTCATACAGAGGGTGGGACAGCCAAGGTGGCGGGGGGGGGGGGGGGGGGGGGGGGGGGGGTGGGTCAGACACCGCAGTGCACGTCTGCGTTCAAGTGCCACGCCGGCAGGGGCATGTCATGACTGAGCATTGGCATGCACTTTCAACGCCTGACAACCGGCCCCTGTGGGGCATGTTTGGGGCTCTGGGGAAGGCGTGCGATCATCGAGGGCGAGGGGGGGAGGGGCTGGACAGTGCCCGGCCTTTGCTCCAGGTGGGCAATGCAAGTTGGAGCGGAGCAACGATTGGAGTTGCAGTGCGTATGAGCGGCTTGCCGCCATGATAAGTGCAGGTTCTTCGATACTTGCTCCGAAACCACATACCCGTATTAGCTGCTGTAGGGCAGATGTCGCCACTGGTAGTAATCGCGCGAAAGGGGTGCCAAATAGTTCGAGCCTTTCGAGAGAGAGGGAATGAGAGAATTGGTTCGGCATCTGGTCAAGCTTGATACGAAGTTTAGTTCGATAATGATCAAGTGTAAAGAGCGACGGCATCCAAGGAGAGCATCACCACGGCGCGATGCCGCAGCAACAGGGAGGACACTGGCAACGGAGACAAGATGGGTGAATGACAGTCGGACAATGGAGCGAGCGGTCCGGCCTCACCTGCGCCGCCATCTCCAGCGCCTCGTGCGCCGCAGCCAGCTCCTGGCGCATGTTGCGCAGCTCCGTCTCCCTCCGCCGCAGCTCTGTCCGCAGACGCGCGGACGCCTTCTCCTCCGCCTCCGCCTCCGACGCGGCGCGGCGAGCCTCGGCGCGCCCCGCCTCCGCCAGCCGCTCCTGCAGGCTGCGGATCTGCGCCTCCTTGCGCGCCGCGCTGCTGGCCGTTGCCTTGAGCTTCGCCTGGTGGTCGTGCGAGACACATGGTCCCGTCAGCCCTCTGATGAGCCAGTGCCTCCATGCACGGCATGCGGACGCGACCCCAGGGCGCACCTCGGCGTTGACAGCGCGGTCAATGAGCTCAAAGCGGTCGTCCTGCTGCAGCTGCTGCTGCAGATTGGCCGCCTTGGCCTTGAGGTCGGCGATCATCGTCTGCGGGTAGCAGGACGAGGTCAGCCGCCATGCGTTTGGCCAGGCACTCAGGCACGCCACCCACCACCGGGACACCAAACCCGCCACCGACTGCCATAACTCACCTCCCGGCGCCCCAGTGACAACTTGGCGGCCTTGAGGTTGGACTCTGCCGTCTCGCGCGCTGTGCGCTCAGCGGTGAGCTCCGCGGACAGCTTGGGCATGGTGTCGCTCTTGGCGGATGCTTGCAGGGCCTGTAACAAACAAGGGCGGTTCAAGAGGCAGGTGGGTAAGGAGTTAGTTGTATCATAAGCACGACGAGGAGTGCCCGCAGAGAGGCCGTGTGCAGACTGTCCCACGCATTTGGTAGGACGAAACATAGGACGACGCCGCAACCTGACGATTATTAGGGGTATACGCATGTCAGTCATGACAGTTGGGGACGTGGCACGAGACTCGAGATGATGCGAATCTTGCATTGCCTCCGCGGTTGGTCACGCGCAAGTGAAGCCATAGGCTAGATGCGGAGGCAGTCGCGACCGTGACAGCGGGCGGTGGCATGTTGGTAGGCACTGCGACAGAGACTGCGCATCTCATACGCTTTCATTATCGCCAAGCATGCGCTCTCGCAACGAACCAATCCACTGCTGATGGCCATGATACCCGCAATGCTGCTTCACCGGGCGGGATGCCGAGCCGGGCAAAGCTGTTTGCTGTCATGTGGTGTTTGGGAGCTGAGCCCGCTAGGTAGGCGCGATAGTGGCTGATGTGAGCTGCACATGACCAAGGGCCATATCATATGGAGCAGCGCCGGCGGCCCTACGAAACGTATCCCCAACATGTGGTTCCTCCATGATAGTCCATGGCGGCTGGGTGCCGCCAAGGAGAGACATGCGGACAGATAGACGGCGACAGCCTGATGGCGATGGTCCTGCACTGGCGGGCGCTCACTGGCGTGCATCCCAGAGGCCGGGGAGGGGGGGGGGGGGGGGGGGGGGTGAGAACCTTGACGTGCTGCTTGAGCCGCGCGATGTCAGCCTTGGCGCTCTTGTGCGCCGTCTGCGCCTCCGCCAGGCGCGCCTCCAGCCCGCGCACCTCCTCCCCCGGGTGCATCTCCGCCAGCTGCGCCTGCTGCGCCGACAGCTGCGCCAGCACCTGCCGCTCCTTCACCCGCGCCGCGGCACGGTGGCTCTGCACCTTCTTCCTCATCTTGCCGATCACCTGCCAGGACGGGCACACCAGCGCGCCGCCCTCGGTCAGTACAGCCGCACACCGCACAGCTTCCGCCTCGTAGCACCGTTGCTTGATTGACTGCGCTGTACAGGTTGGCCATACACACCATCATGATGTTTTCGGCTGCTGGCGGGGTATACACGGGGTCCCCGCACTACGCTAGGCGGGCCTCGCTCAAGCGCTGCACGAGGCACAACCGGACACCTTGCAGGACCCAAACAAATAAAGGAACAAGCAGTGCTGCATCTGCGGCGTGGCGCCGGCATCACGAACAGCGAAAGAATGAGGTACGGAATGTGAGCACCATACTGCGGGGGCCGTGTGACAACTACGCAAAATTGCACGTGGGCGTTGTGGATGGCTGCGGTGGGTATTTCACAGCCAACGTCGCGGAGCCGCCACTTGACGCTGAAGCTGCGCATTCTTGCTGGGCTGCCGGGATTCCGCTCTTAAGTCCGTGTGATGTTTCGAACAAACGACACGCCGGGAGTCCGAAGCAAAGTCAGGCACAGCCAAAACGCCTCGGCAGCTTTTCCTGGTCCAGTACCATGTACGTTGGTATGTCATCGTGCACAAATGCCATACCGCGTGTTTTCCCTGAAGTTAACTACAGCCATTCTTCTCATTATCATGCCCCCTGCCATACTGCTTTTGTGGGGAAGTATAATCGCAGTGGCGCAATATTATCAATAATATATATATACATATATACAGATATCCATATATATATATATAGATATATATATATAGATATATAGATATATATATACGTTGGGAGTTGGCAGGCAGGCGGAGGCGGAGGCGGGGCGGCACCTTGTTCAGCCCGCTGATGACGCGCTGCAGCTTGCCCACCAGCGCCTTCTGCTCCAGGCGCTCCAGCTCCACCTGGCGCGCCACCGCGGCCCGCGCCTCTTGCTCGCGGAGCGCGCTGATGGCCGCGGCCGTCGCGTCCGTGGGCCCCTCCGCGGGGGGACGGTCGCCGGCGGGGGGCGGATCCTGCTGCTGCTGCTGCGGCTGCTGCCAGGACGAGCGGCAGCCGACACACCAGCCGACATGTCAGTCACTCGCTGCTGCCGCTATGTGGCCAACCAGGTGTGCGCAGTCCCACTGCTTCCAATTGCTGGACTTGCTTATAGCTGTCCTTGATTATTATCCCAAATTTGCGCCGTTTTGGTTATCAAGCGACTGTCAACCGGTCGATGGAAGCCATCGCTTCATGGCGCAAATAGCGAGAAACCCTTCTTACGGACAAGCTCAAGCAACAAGGGGCCAGTTTGGCGCCCAGAACAAATGTTTCTTTAGGGGGCTGGGAGTCCCATAGAAGTCCAATAGGTCGCCACGTAACAAGCACTCCTTGGCTGGTGACAAGAATTATGATTAACACTCCCTCCTTTATATGAGTAGGAGTCGCCGGCACCGCGAACAGTGCTCTGGCATTGCAGGGGCTCCCACCTCAGGGGCCGCTTCCTCCGCGCGCGGGGCCGGGCTGGCCCGCAGCTGGATGATGCGCTGGAAGCGCTGCGTCTGCCGGGCCGCGTCCGCCAGCAGCGCGTCCGTGCGGTCGCTGCTCCCGCTGGCGTCGCTCAGGTCGGAGGGGATCACCACGCGCTGCGGCACGCGCAGCACCGGCAACCGCGCGCCCTTCCCCTTGTTGTTCCCCTTGGCGCCGCTCCGCTTCTTGCCGCCCTTCTTTCGCCCACCACCGGCGCCTGACCCAGCCGGCAGCCCGGTCGGCCGCCACACCTCCGGCCGCCTCCTCGCCGGCGCTCTCCCGCTGCCCGCCAGCCCCACCCCGCCCACGGCCTCCTCCTCCTCCTCCTCATCGGCGGCCTCGCCGCCCTCCTCGCCTTCCGACTCCGCCTGCTCCGCCGCCTCCGCGGCTGAGGACGTCAGCAGCGCCCGCAGGCGAGAGTCCAGCGCCGCCACCTCTGACGCCTTTTGCCTCCGGTACGCCTCAAACTCCGCCTGCCGCCACATCACAACCACAAACATGCACCCGTCATGTTCAGTTGCCACGGAGGCCTGCCCTCGCACAGAGCACCACAGCCCGAGCAGCGGAGCTCGGCTGCGTGTACGACCTGCTTGCCACACGCCCCTCCAGCCGGATCCCCCCCCCCCCCCCCCCCCCCTCCCCCTTTGTGTCGCCTTGCAGCCGCAGACGCCCCCCATCTACATATATACAAGTGCTATTGAACGGGGCAACCGCCAAAAGCCCCTCCCACCCTCTCTGCTGTACACTCCGCGAGGCGGTATACGGAAGTCATCGCGCCTCCGTGACACCAGCGGCAGCGCAGACGCAACAAACTCCATATTAACGATCGAATCGCCATATACGTGGCGGACATTGCAACGTGGGCGAGGAACGCAAATGATCCATGCAGTTGTCCAGGGTGCTGCTGCCAACAAAGAGGAGGGGTCTGCTATGCGTAGGCACCAGCTTGATAGCATCGGGCCATGCCAGCTGCGGCACAATGCGCGCCCAGTATGGGAGATGTGGCACGCGGATAATGGGGGGGGGGGGGGGGGGGGGGGGGGGAAGGGCCGCCGCCACCTGCACGGTGCGGAGGGCCTCCTTGGCCACCTCCGCCGCCTGCTCTGCCGCCTGCCGGCCTGCCGCCAGGTCGTCCGACTCCGCCTGCCACTCGGCCTGCCACTGCGCCAGCCGCGCGTCCATCTCCGCCGCGCTGCGCTGCGCCACGTCGGCCTCCGCCTCCGCGACCGCCGCGTCGACGGCGCCCTGCATCTCCGCGCGCAGCGCCGTCACCTCCGCCTCATGCCCCTCCCGCTCGCGCGCCAGGCACGCCGCCGCGATCTCCTTTTCGCGCGCAAAGCGCGCCTCCATGGCCTTCAGCTCCTCCAGTGAGTGGGCCACCAGCGACTGCGAATGCGGGCACACTGTGGTTAGCCCCCGCCCTGCCTTACTTGAGGCCCGTTCGCAACAAGGCGGAACATCGCAGAGCATGCCCACCATCATTGGCCCATCATGGTCACCGGCTGTCAGCCTTCCAAGTCTCCTCCCCCCCCCCCCCCCAAGGCAAGTCTATACTATTGCCGCCCGGCCGTGCCCTCTGACGGCACACCGGTTTGCGTCAGCGCACCTGGCGCTCCTCCTCGCCGATGGTCTGCGAGGCCTGCAGCTTGGTGCGGAGCTCCTCGATCTGCGCCTCCGCGGCCTCCGCGCGCTTCATTGCCTCCGCCATCTGCGAGGCGGCGCGGGGAGAGGGGGGGGGGGGGGGGGGGGATAGGCTGGGCTAAGTACACAGCCCTGAGCCTACGGTGACATACCCCCAGGAGGGGGCGGACTCGGGAGGTGTGAGAGAGCGGGTAGGCTGGGCGCACCGCTGCCTCTGCGTCCACTGCCTTACGGCCCTCTGTCTCCCGAATGTCCTGCACCTCCGCCTCTGTGCGCTCCGCCAGCAGGCGGCTATTCTCAAGCAGCTCCTGGTTGAGCAGGCTCATCGCGGCCTTCTCGTCCTCGAGGCCCCGCCTCTCCATGGCGAGCACCTACACGCAGCCGCCGCAACACGGAGCCCACGTCTGTTTAGTACGAGCAACACCACCTCGGTCTCCACCCAGGCGAGACGCTGCCCAGCTACCTCGCACCCTCACAACCACCTCCACACCCCTCCCCCAGCCGCCGAGAGCCCGGGCGCACCTCGACGCGCTCCTCCATCTCCTTGCAGCGCGCGCTCAGACCTCGCAGCTCGCCGGTGACGCCATCCACGGCACTCTCCATGCGCGCCACCGGCCCCTCCCTCAGCTGCTCCTCCACTGAGGTCAGCGCCGCCGTCAGCTGGCCGCTAAACTTCGCGTGCAGCTCGTCCAGCGCCGCGCTGCCCTCCGACGCGCGCTCCTCGAGCTCCCGAAGCGAGGCCGCCAGCTCCGCGATGCGGGTGTCGCGCTGCGCGATCGCCTCGTTGGAATGCTGCTGCGCCTCTTCCAGGGCCACCTGCTGGAGGGGACGTGAGGGCAATAGAGTGACTTGTGGATGAATGTGGAACGGCACAGGGAGGTTATGTTGGATACGGGTGCGGATGCACCTAGTAGAACCCGTTATATAAGCCTCAGGTTGGGGTCGCATGCAAAGCTATTGCCGAAAGTCAGCTACCATGTCGTCTCTGTCTAGCCTCTCACAGCTAGGGAAGACTCTTGTTCACATTCTTCCTATCACTTTGTTGGCCCCATTCATGTTCAGTGCCAAGTGTGCTGCCACAGCAGCTGTACGGGGTAGACACGCGCCTTTGTGGAAGCGACCTCGGCGCGAGCCGCCTCCAGCTCCTGCAGCCGCTCTGCGGCCAGCGCCATGCCGGCCGCCTCGTTGGCCTCCGCCGCCTCCACCTGCCGCTCCAGCTTAGCCACCTGCTTCCGCATCTTGGCCTCCCGCGCGGCACCCTCTTTGCCCCCCGCCAGCGCCTCCGTCATCGCTACCATCAGCTTGGCACGCTCCGAGCGCTCGTGCTCCGCCTCCGAGCGCAACTTGCCCGCCTCTTCCTTCGCCGAGGCGCGCAGCGAGGCGAGCTTCTGCTTGGCGCCGGTCAGCTCGCGCTCCGCCTCGTCCGCGCGCCCCTCTGCCTGGGAGGCCCGCGCAAGGGTCGCCTTGATCTCCACCTGCAGCGCCGCCACGCGGGCGCCCTCCGCCGACACAGCGCCACCGGACTGCCGCAGCTGCGCATGCGCAGCGAACAGCAGCGTCACTTCTCTACGCCCCACCGCCCCATTCCACTGGATGCTGACTGCGGAGGATCGAGCATCGGGACAGACGCACAGGTGCTCGGAGTGCTTACCTTGAGAGGGGAGCGCTGCGGTGTAGAGCTGGGCGGGGTGCGCCAGCTCGCCGATTCCTCCGGCGACTGAAGCTCGGGCGGAATGCTCTCCAGAGCGCGCTCCCTGCCTCGCGCCGACGCCTCCAGCAGACTCACTCGGTCCTGCAGCCGCGACACGCTCCGCTCGGACTCGATGGCGCGCTGTTCATGCCGCGCTGCCGCCTCGCGCGCCTCGTGGAACAGCTCCTCTGTGGTGTCCAGGCGCTGCTGCGTGGACTGCGGGGACAGGGCGCGGGAGGGAAGAGGGGAGTCCATCCGTGAGAGCTGCTTGTTGGACATCAATAGATGTGCCATTGATTGACCCCGCCAACCAAACCTGGCGCGGACTCCCTAGCAAGACCAGCTACCTGCCTCCCTGCTCACCTTGAGTTTGTCCCTGAGCCGAGCGGCCTCCGAGCTGGCCTTCTTCGATGAGCCCCTCACGCGCTCGTCCGCTGCCGCCAGCCGCTCCTGCAACGCAGCTTCAGCCGCTGCGGCCTCGGCGCGCACCAGCGACAGCTCCGCGCGTAGGTCCTCGCACCGCTGCTTCCACTTGTCCTGGTGGTGGGCACGCGGCGACGCGGGGAGTGTGTCACCTTGTGCTTGTGCGCAACAACCACCCCTCTTTGGCAATCCACCATTCAACGTATATAGCTAGCGATGGATCCCCACCCCCACATGGATCAAAAGTATATCCCTGCTTAGTCGGGTCCGACGGTCAGCGTGGCCGCACCTTGCGCGCTCTCAACACGGCATGATCCTCCGCGGAATCACCGTCCTCCGCCTGGCAAGACCATCACAGCCGGATGGTCAGTGGGAGGGGGGGGGGGGGGGGGGCAGGGAGAGACCGTTGTAATTCACGGTCGTGGCACGTTCCTGGCTCATGGCAGGGCGTACCTGCTTGGAGGGTGTGGGCTGCGGGGAGGGCGGCCAGCTGGTCAGAGCAGCTGTGGGGCTGCCTGGCGACGTCTGCGCTGCTGCGTGACGGACAATCTGCGCTCGCGGGGAGCTCGGAGGCACGGAGAATCCCGCAAAGGTCGGCACCTCCTCTCTGCAGCCACAACCAGGAGCGCCCGCGCATTAACTTTCATGACGAGGAATCAAATGGGTGCAAGGAAGCCAGAGAGGCCACCAACCTGTTGCGCGCTGCCGGTGATTGGGTGTCAGGTGATAAAGTTGCTTCCAGTTGGTCTCCGGGTTCGCTGAGCTCTACATTGCGAAAAAACATGCCACCAATAAAGAGGCGTCAAAGCACATCGGATGGAAAATCCAAAAGGGTGGTGGGCGGAACAGGATACTGACAGCAGTACCCTACTGCAATTAAGCTGTGAGGGATTTACTTCCATGCGTCAAACGGCGACTGATGTCGCACCAAACGGGCTTAACATGCATCGCAGGCAAGAGCTCACCGTCCACGCGTCTCTGCAGTGCCCCAACCTGCGCCTGCACCTGCGCCTGCTTCCCCTGAGCATCTGACAACTCCGCCCGCAGTGCAGCCTCCCGCGCTGCAGCGGCCTCCACATCTCCGCGCCATCTCTGTAGCGCAGCGTTGTCTTCCGCTGCCATTGCGGCCGCCTGCTGGCGGAGCTGTGCCAACTCTGACCTTGCGGATGCCACATCAGCAGCTACTGCAAAAAAATGAGGGAGTACTTTCAGAACCACAAACATGTTCGATAAACATGTATGAGCAGCAATTTGCGAAATAGCTATAGCGCGATGATGTGGGTAACTTCTCAGGTAGCAGCAAGCGCCACAGAGGGGGAGACCTGATGCATCCTTGCTGACCTCAGCCGGTGTCTCCACCAGGACTTCCACCTCCGACCAAAGCACCTCCAGCGTGGCAGCCATTGCCGTCAGTTCCGATCGTGCTGAATCTACAGCACCCCCCACTCCAGACTCCAGTGCCGCTTGCACTGCCATCATGCTGTGGCGCAACAGTTCGAGCATGCCAAGCGCTGACGCGCGGTGGCTGCCATCTTGGGTGGCAGGTTGGGTGGAGCGATGGCGGGGTGGAGCGTGGTCCACGTGGTCGTCGGCTGCAGCCTCCGCTTCGATGAGGAGATGTTCCAGTCCAGGTGGAAGCCCCCCTGCCTCGCCAATGGAGGCACGCAGGACGGCGAGCCGCCCAGCGAGACGGTCGCGCTCTGCACGGAGCGCCGCTGCGTGTGCGCTGGCCGCGCCGCACCGCGAGCTCAGGCTGCGGATCACTGTTCGCTGGCTGGCCTCCATGGAGGCGCCCGGTGGGGCAGCAGCTGCGCGTGCCGCTGCTGCTTGCGACGCGGCTAGCGTGGAGCGCGCTGCTGCGGCGTCTGCTTCTAGCTCCTGAAGCCGCAGCGCCAGCTCGTTGATTGCAAGCTGAATGGTGGCGGGCGGCCGGCGGAGAGGCTTAGCACCACTGCTAGTCCTCTCGCCGGAGGACTGCGCTGCCGAGCTGCCTCCACCAGCCGGTTGGTGAAGCTCCAGGATTGCAGCTGCACCAGTAGCACAAGGCTGTGGGATAAGCAAGGGCCCACCACCTAATCTAGGGTAGACACACAGTATCCTTGACTGACCATAAAGTACGACATCCCGCATTCTTGCCACTGCTATTGAGGGCGATTGCCGATAGTAGTGCTGATACCTGTGTGGGCATACCCTGGTGCCTGCTGCCGATGGATATCCATCTGTAGTTCAACAATTGGCCAGAAAATGTTGCTCGTAGAATGGTCATTATCGTCAGTATACCACTATGCCGTTCTAAACTTCCTCACATTCCTCCACAGAAGAGGATTTAGGGCTTGTTAGTAATGCTTGTAAATGTACGGACGAGTACTCTGGAATTGAGATAGATGATATGGAGAAAATGGTCGCACCTGCAACACCCAATGCTGTGGCCATTTCCCGGCGTAGGGCACGGAGCTCCTCGCGCTCTGCCGTGCCAGTTTCTTCGCTAGCAGGCTCCGCCACCCGGCGTAGCGGGGCTGGTGGAGTGGGGGCGGGTGACTCCTGTTCGGGCGCCGATATCGCCTCCAGTAGCTTAGCCTCCAAACGTTGGATCGTCGCCTCCCTCCGAGCGAGCTCCATTCGAAGCTGAGACAAGGCGCGCTGGTCGGCAGGCTCGCCGCGACTGCTAAGTTCAGCGTACAGTTCCGAACCTTCTGGTTCGAGTCCCCACACATCACCAAGCTCGACAGCCCATTTTGGGTCCGCCTCCTCTCGCGAGGGTTGCGCCGATAATTCGATCTTGGACGACGTCTTCTTCCGCGACGACGGAGGCGTGACCGACACGCGGGTCGAAGCTGAGCCGGGGGAGCGGCCCTTCGCAGCCGAATTTCCACCACCTGTCAGGGAATATCGGCGCGCCCACGGTAAGTGCAGTCTTCATGTGGTGGCACGACGATAACCCATGCCTAAGCTCATTTCCTTCGGGCGGGGAGAGGGGACACAATGCAGACGATGACATCCTGTCGCGGTCTGGATTTTCATCGTTATTTTTCTGGTCGACACGTCCTCCTCGGCGGCGGGTCCGACGCCCGTTGTCGCCACGGTCGTACTCGTAGAGGTGGAGCAGTTTTTTGTTGGGGAGTGTGATCTTGGTTTCGGAGCCACGATTGTCTTTTGCTTATTATTGATCGTCCAAAATTGGGGTTTCGGAGCCTACACTCGCTCAGCAATGATCAATGCCCGGTGTGTGGTTTCGGAGCACTGTCGCGCCTACCCGTAGTAGCGGTCCGAGACGCGCGCCAAGTAAATTGGCTGGTGAAATAAGGGTTTCGGAGCTGTCCGCACCCGGGCCTGTATGGTTTCGGAACCCATATGGAGTTCCGGCTACTTGCACGCACGCGGAGTCGGACTGGTTGCAAAAAAAGGCACTGGCGGCGAGGCCGGTGATGCCTGGCCGGCATCCTCCCGTTCTTCGTCGAGCAACATCCTATACCGAAACAAGGGAACTGCGCAAGAGTCCTAGCAGAGGCTTCCTACGTGCTTTGAAAAGGTTCGTTGGTTGTCGAGGGCGTCGGGCAGGTCCGAGGGCGATAGGGTCGAACCTTGGAAGGGGCGTTCCGTACCTCGCGATGACGTCGTCGCTGCTCCACTGCCGCGCGCCTCCAGCTTCCGGCGGAGCTCGGCAATGGTGCGATTCTTCGCCTCCAGCGCGTCCTTCAGCTCCGATACTCTCGCGTTACGCGCATTCAGTTGCTGTCTCAGCCCCAATGCCTCACGAGCCGACACCTTCAGCTTGCGCTGCAAGTCCGCCTCTGCGAGACGCACGTGCACGAGCTCGCGCGACACTGACGGCGATGACGCGCGCGTGCCACAAGGAGTCGTCGACGGGGAGCGGCCGCGTCCGCCCGCTCCCGATGACTGACGCGCCTCTGCGGAGCGCTCCAGCCTATTGAATGAGGCCTCCAGGTCTTCAATGGCAGCAGTCTGCGTCTCCTGCGCCTCGCGCGCCTCTGACAGCTCAGTCTCCCTTGTTGCGAGCTCGCGTTGTAGCTCCTCCACCGCCGCGTTCGCCGCATGGAGCTCCCGCTGCAGCCGGGCTGCGCGCTGCTCTGCGGCCGATCGGCGCGCCGTCTCGTCCGCCAGATCCTCTTCGCCTGCCGCAGCAAGGAATGGCTTCCCGATGATCAATGCCACTGCCGCATGTTCTAGTACGTGCCAACTAGCGCACTCGTGGAAAGAAAATGAAAACTTGCAACTGCCTCATCATGTCAGTGCAGCATTACAGGATGAATATGTTTGGCTCTGTTTCCCACGCCATTAATACTCCACATTGTTAGCGGTATAAGTGTACGAGTATATTGTCTACTGATAATCCTCAACTGGGTGTATCAACTATATATCAACGCAGAATGCATGCAGCCCGCTGACTGTGTGTCATGTAGCGCGTGTGCCCCTGAAGTGTTGATTATGTATTGGTCTTGACAGCATACGCCCCAATTCACTAGCTTTGGCTGAGGGAACAGCAACACAGATCACACTGATTGAACACCGCGGCAGTACCTACCTGGCTGCCCAGCCACTGCCTTTGCAACTGCCCTCTCAAGCTCTGCAGCATGTGCCTCCTGAAGCTCGTGCACTTCTTGCCGAAGCTCCTGCACCATGTCGGGGTCAGGCCAAACCTCTTCCGCATCACTTTATCACAGTGATACAGTCCCTCCCTCAGTCTCTCATTCAATGACTGGTAGGCAAGGCACACCACCTGCAGCGCGCTGGCCTGTTGCTGCGTCGTACGTCGGTGCTGTGACTGCACGGCTTCCATCTCTTTCGCGTGCTCCGTCGCGAGCGCTTCTCTAAGACGGTCCAACCCAGCACGTCGCTCTTCCTCCGAGGATACTGCACGGCTGCGCACTGCGGCCTCGGCTGCCTTGGCCTCGCGCACCTCCTCCTCAGCCGCGGACAGGGCGTCCTGGCAATCCGCAAGCCTGGCTTCCAAGCGCACACGGTCGGCAGCTGCCTCAGCACGGCCGACCGCTTCCGCTGCAGCACCGTTGCCGCCGCTTTTGAGGCGCTCTTCCAGTCGTGTGCTCAGCTCCTCTGAAAGCTGCGCCACTTGCTCCTCTGCAGAGGCTGCCGCGCGGCGCAGTGAGCCATTGGAGGCCGCCAGGGAGCTGGCATGCAGGCGCGCCGCCTCCAGCTGCATCCCAAGCTGACTCTCCACCACCTTGAGCGCGCAGAGCTCGCGCGTAAGGCTCAGCACCGTGTCTTCTGACTCGCCCGGCCGGTCTTTCAGCAGACGCACAACTGTCTTTTCTACATATGCGTGAATGGCGCTATCTCTCTGCGCCAGTGCCCCCTCGCTCGCCAGTGCTGCAGTTTGCGCCGCTGCTGCGGCATCTTTTGCGTCGCTCTGGGCGGCCGCCTCTCGCCGGCGGAGCGTGGTGGCCTCGTGTCTCAGCTGGATGAGAAATGGGGAATTGTGCAGCGCACATACAGGCGGATTCAGATAGCGTGCATCAATAGAATCATCAAGATGGCAGCATCCACGCAGCGCTCAAAGATTTATGTTGATAGCCGAAATGGGATTAAAGACATCAGTATCCACCTTGAGAGCTTCAGCCACCGCAGCATTTCGCTCTGCCTCCAGGGCTGCCAGTTGTGAACACATATCCTGCGGGCCAGACATGGCAGCAAGTATTTGCATAAGCACTGAGGCGGCAATCAAGGAGAAGAAAAGATCGAAAGCTGGGGTAAAGCACCCACTCACAGGCACCAATTTGTCTCCATTGTATCCTGGAAGCGGGAAGAAATAAGCGGGTGGTGCACGGTGCGTGTCCTACCTTCAGCTCGCGCTGCAGTGCCTGCACGTGTTGCTCATGGAGCTGAGCACGTGCCGTTGCCTGACGCGAGCGCTGCTGCAATTCTCGATGCGTCAAGCGCTCCGCTGCCGCTCGCGCAGCCACCGCTGTCTCCCATTCGCTGGTGCGGGACTCGAAGGCGGCCTTGGCGAGAGCAAGCGCAGCGTCAGTAATCGTTCGGATTGAATTTATCACTTGTCAGACCACTACACAGTATCTCGACGAGTGCTGATTCAGGCATGCTGGAACCACCCCTGGCAGGACCTGATATTTAGAGAGCGTGTCCACAGATTCAAACACAAAAAACTCACCTCTAGCGCGCGTAGGCGTGACCGCAGGGCAAGTAGCTCGCCAGTGGCAATGCGTTTATCCGTCTCAGCTCCGCTCCGGCCACGCTCAGCGTTGACCACCAGGCCCTGCATTCGCTCCATCACATCCACTACAGGGTCCGTTTCGCTACCTGGCCCTGCTGTTGCCTGGCTGCGATGCTGCTGTACCCAGGCCAGCAGCTGCTGCAGTCCTCGCAGGAGCGAAGGGCTGACATCTGGATAAACAAGGCGACAGCATACGGTCAGCCTTCCAGCATCTCGCCAGTGCTGGTTGCATGGCTTCCTACTCCTACTCCCAATGATAGCCCGTGTACTGTAGTTTGTACCACTGGCAGTCAGGGCTCTGATATGTTTGTCTGTACCCGTTCCGAAGTACATATGTCTGCGCTGGGACTAGTAGGGAGTAAGGCTTCAAGCTGTTACGCATCGATGGTATGCACTAAATGCCTTCAAATACGCGCACATAAAGCCACCGACTAAAATCATTCTAGCAATAGAGTGCGGGCAGGTGGGCTTTGCGAACCTGGGGAGAAGTTTGGTGACGAGTGCTGCTGCTGGTCGCCAAGGGCAGACCGCAGATGGGCAGCCTTGACCTCTCGCAGCGACATTGCCATGTCGGCGCGTTCCTTGGCTAGCTGCTCGACGTGGCGCGCATTGGCGGACGATAGCGCCTCGCGGCTCCCCTCCAGTTCAGCTTCGCACTGGCGCAGGGCCTGAATGGGGAGCACGCATTACAGCGTTGAGATTGTGGCCTGCGGCAATGCTCAATGGACACACTAGCCGCATTCAGGGTTCACAAGGGGATAATGCTGCATGTGACAGCTGCGGATGACACCGCACACCTCCTTCATGGTGTCATGCTGCTCGGTCGCCGCAGCCGTCTGCTGCTCTGCCTCTCGCAAGCGCTCTTGCAGGCTGCTGCTGTCCTTCTCCTTCGCTTGGATCGCCTGTTTTAGCCGGCCGATCTCTGCCGCCTGCCTTCGCGCCTCCTCCTGGGCCATCTGAGGTGTCGGAAATAAGAGAGAGAGTCAGAGTGGATTTCTTCCACTCCCCAAATGGCTGCCTGGACAGGGCTTGACTGACTTGCATCCCTGCGCTATATACAATATTTGCAAATGCTGTCCAGTCACGAAGATATGGCTACCTCCAGCTCCCTACGCAAGCCGGCGGCTTCATCCGCGCGCGCTTCCGCAGAGGCTACCAGCTCTTGGGCACGCTTCTCGCGGCTTGCATCTTGCGTGCGTGCAGACACCAGCTGCGCAGTGAGGCTGACCACGCGCTGCTCGCGCTCGCCAGGATTGCCGGCCTGAACATCAGGGACAGCAAATGCGTGTTAGTCGCCTCCAACCCCACTCACTGCTACCCACACTACAAACGTACAGAAAGTTGTCAACAGGACTGGTATGCGTTGCACAAGCAGGCCCGCCCATGCTGTGGTGCCTGCTGTGCATGAGCGCACAGTGCGCTCCAGATGTGCGCACTGCATCTATCGACATGCCCTCGAACACACCTGCAATGTCTCAATGGTATCCATCAGCACGGCAATCTGGGCATGCCGCTCCGCTGCCTCTGCCTCCGCACGCTGCTGCGCCGCGCGCGTGGCGTCACACTCAGCGGCCTTCTCCGCGATGCTACGTGAGTGGAGGTCGCGCATCATGCGGAACTCGCGCTCCGTGGACTCTGCTTCGGAGCGGAGCCGGCTGAGCTCCGCCTCCGCTGCTGCAAGGCGCTCCTCCGCCTACATAACCACACCACTGCTTATCAGTATTGCATCCGGTGAGGGGTGGCTCACTCTGAACATGACCTGGCCGCTTCTCAGGGTAAGGATGATGCCCATACGGTAACATGCATGAGACAACGCCCGTACCCAGGCCTTGGCAGCCTTGTTTGCCTGCGCACTGCGCTGTGCTTCCGCAGCCTGTGCGCTTAGCTCAGACGTGTGCGATGCCAGTTTGGCAGCAGCTGCCATCTCGCGGCGCGCTGCCGCCTCGTTGGCATCGTGAGCCTCACGCTCAACCTCCCCTAGGCGCGCCTGCGCTGCTGCGACCTCCCTCTCTGAATCGGATAGCTGAGCCCTCAGCCCAGCAACCTCCGCCTGCGCCTCGACTCGGGCTGCCTCTGCCGCGCTCAGGCGGGAACCAAGCGCCGCTTTCGTACTTGGGACATCAGAATCCTCGTGCCGCCGCTTGGCAGGGAGCGGCGAGGGCGTCCCACTGCCGCTGACCTCCAACTTTGACACCTTTGCCCGCAGCTGCTCCAGAGCTGCCTCCGCAGCCTCAGCGCGGTCAGCCAGCTGGCGCACCAAGTTGTCGCCACCGTCACCGCTGGACTCAGCCTCGCCACGGCTCTCATACTCCCTGAGCCTTTGGCGCAGCCGGTCCCTCTCCTCCTCTAGCAGCACGCGGCCCGCCCGGGCCTCAGCCTCCGCGGCGCGGAGTGACGACAAATTTGCCTCGAGCCGTGCAACACGGTCCTCATTGTCCTCCCTTTCTGCTGATGGCAGCAGCTGGAGCCCGCCCTCCTGCCGTTCAGACAGCTCCCTCTGCAATTGGGAGATGGTGGCGGTGGAGGCCGCCTGCAACCGCACCATTCGTGCTTGTCAACAACAGCCACAATTGTGAAAGATGGCAACATTGCAATCAATGTTTCTGCTTGAGTTGAATTATCACTGCGCTCAGCACAGCAAGCCCGAGCGTGTTCAAGCAAGGGACAGGGGACTGTGCGGAGCGCCCCACCTGCACCTCCTCCAGCTGCATCAGTGCGTGCTGCTGCTGCTCCCTCGCCTCTGCCAGCTGCAACCGCATGCTCTCCGCCGCCTCCTCCGCGTCCGCAGCTGCCTGCCGCAGCCCCTCCTCCTGCCCCGCGGAGGCTGCGGCGTTTCGCTGACCGCCTGGGGAGCTGGTTGGCAGCGGCGGCTTTCCTCCGGGTGACTGCCTGGAAGAGATGCCTTCCACTGCGGAGCGCATCTGCTGCTGCCGGTGCTCAAACTCCTGTCCAGGGGCACAGGGAGCGGCAATCATATGCTAGCTGGTGAGTGGCATGACTCAGCTGGCGATGGCCATGTCCGCCCACCGCATCGTAACAATCTAGGGAGAGCGTAAGTCCCCAAAATAGCATTTGCCATACCGTTTATAAATGCGAAGAGCGATCGATTCGATAAGGTGATGCTCCTTAGTCCCTAGCCTTAGTAAGACCTGGCTTGGCTTAGCTCTCCAGGCCTGGTTCGTGGAATCCTTACATAACCTACAGCTTTATGGCTTGTACAAAGGCTCGCGCATCAGGGGAAAGTAAACACGGATGTGGCTGCCATCACACACGGCGGGGGCAGGAAGGCCAAACCTCCAGGTCCCGCAGGTGCTGCTCACGGACTGCCCGGACTTCTGCACGCAGCGCCTCAGCCTCCGCACGCGCCTGCTGCTCCTGTGTCGCCGCAAGGCTTAGCAGGTGTCTGTGCCGATATGTGGCAAAGAGGTTCCACCTCTGCATGGGACCATCAAAGATGGCATAAAGCACTCCAACCCAGAGATGGCAGTAGCAATGGATCGACGTGCTAAAGCCCTCTACCTGCAGGGTGACCTCGCTGACTCGCGCACTGAGACGAGCAGCGGTGGCGCGTGCGGCCTTCAACTCGGCCGCATCAGCCGGCGCTGCTGGTGCCGCTTCAATGACTGCCGTCGGTGTCCTGTCGCCCTCCCAGCTCTGCCGCTGAAATACATCAACGCATCAGTTCAACGCTACAGCCTTGTTTTTTTTTCAATTTCCGGGCATGCACATGTCATACACCGCACAGTGGCGTGGGGCTGGTGGAACATTGGGTGAAGATGTTCCCCAGCTTCGCTTTATCCTCAGCTCTTATACCCCCTCCGCAACACATACAGTACTGTATGAGGTTGTAAACATGACACGCCGTGATAGGAAGGGCTTGCACCTGCCGCGGTGAAACAGCCCTTGCACTGCCAGGGTGTGGGGCGGGCGTTGCGAGCTGCATGGACTCCACCTCGGCAAGGCGCTCGTGCGCCGCAGCCAGCGAGGCTTCCCTCTGCCCCAGCTGGGCCCGCACGACCGCCAGCTCCCGCCGCTGCTCCGCCTCACTGGCCTCGGCGTCACGCAGAGCGCCATCCGCACTGCCCTCCGCCAGCGCCAGACGAGCCGCCAACTCACCCAGCTGGTGCTCCCTCTCCATCAACAGCTCCTGCATCGTTTCTGGCTGCACGGGCGCGGACCCGAGCCGCCCCGGACTCGCGCTGCCACCTCCCACCTCCAACAGCGCGGCTTCCATTTGTTGGTTTGCCGCCTCCAGCCGCTCCACCTTGTCTGCCAGAACCCTGTTGGCGTCCCCAGCCGGCACCATGGCTTCCACTTCAGCCTCCTCCCGCGCCAGTAGCTCGCGCTCCAGTTCCTCCAGCTGCTTGCGCAGCACCAGCATCTCGGCATCGTGGGCGGTAACCACGGACGGCATGAACTCGTCGGTCGAGCCTGCAGTCAGCGCCTCAACCTGCGCCGTCAGCGTCGAAGTGCGGGCCTCCAGCGCCTCAACCTGTGCGCGGCGGTAAGCGGCGTCCCGCTCCGCCCGCTGCAACGCAGGGCCAGGCGTTTATGTTAGCTAAATTATCACCGCCCATCTTCTGTGTTATGTCAATAATCTCTGCACACAGGACCCCCCCCTCCCCCCCCCCCCCGGGGCGCCGTCCCCCTCCACGCTGCAGCCGTCAATGCCATCTCGCACACTGGTGCCGGCGCAGTAAAAAAAAGACTAACGAATAATGCCTTGTCCTACCTGTCAGACATAACGTGTCGACGAAAGTACAGTAAGACGGTTGCAAACGTTCCTATAGAGGAGCTCAAGGCTACAAAAAATCGGGTGAATTTTGGTTTCCGGATCAACAATTTGGTTCATCCACCAGGTTTTTCCCAGTGTATTTTTGTTATGCCAGCTCTTAACCGCAAAAACGGGATTATTGTCTCACCGCACGAGCGCACAACGCCCAACCCAAAAAAGCTTTAAGCTGTGCGCAACGCTTTACCCGAACTCGGATTTCCTAGCATGGAACTCCTCTACATACGTAGGTCGCATGCAACCTCAACGTGAGGCTTACAATACGAGTTATTGTAGATATGCCGGCACCCTTAACTGAAATCGTCATTTACAATCCCGAAGCCTTGCTGTCCGTTGCCCCCCCCCCCCCCCCCCAAAAAAAATATATATATATATAATAATAAGCACTGCAACGTCGGCAGGGTTTGTTGTCGCTGAAAAGTGTTCAGTAATACCCACTCCCTGCATCGCAGGACACCAAACAGCAACCCGCAGCACTGCACCGGGGAGGGGAGATGCAGCCCATGCTCCACACCTTGCAGGCCGTCTGTGCCGAATCCCGCTCCGCACACACTTTGGCCAGCTCCTCCGCCAGCGAGGCAGCGCTCCTGGGCGCGCCCGCAAGCGCTTGCTCCAGCTCAGCCACCCTGGCCTGCAGAACCGCCGTCTCGCTCTCCCGGGCGTGGGATGCCTGCCCGACACGCTCCAGCATCGCCTCCCTCTCCTGCAGAGAAGCACGGAGCCCGCCCAATGAGCCCCTCATACCCGGCCGCAAAGCGGTGCCCAGGTGGGCCCACAGAGCAGAGTCAGGGGTACTCGCCGTCTCCAGGTCCCGGATGTGTGTCTCTCTGGCGCGTAGCTCCGCCTCAAGCGACGCCAGCTGCTCCTTCAGCCCCGCCGCGTCGGCCTCCAGTGACGCATACCGCGCCTCCATCAGCTGGATGCTCTCATCCTTTTGCCCCAGCAGCTCCAGCACCTACCAGGCGCCGCGTATCTCTCAGTCCATCAGCATGCCCCCCCTGCAAAGGCGCCTCCATCCCCCCTCCCTCTGCGCCGCCTCCGCCGCCGTGGGCCTCACCTTGCGGTTGCGGACCTCCTGCGCGGCGCGCTCTCCTGCCAGCGCCTCGCCGACAGCGCGCTTCACGTCGGGGTGGCGCGCCTGCAGCTCGTCCGCCAGCCGCATGGCCGCCTCCAGCTGCACGCCCAGCCCACACGCCTCGCGCTCCCGCTCCATCAGTGCCGCATGCAGCTCCTGCACCTCACCTTCGCCCGCTGCCGCGCGCGGCTGCTCAATCGCCTGCAGCTCCGTATCCCTGCCCGCTTCAGCGGCAGCCAACTTGGCCTCCAGCGTCCGGATGTGCGCTGAGGCCGCCACCAGCGCATCTGCCTGCTGCTGCACCGTGTCTTGCAGCGCCTCCAGGTCCCGCTGCGCCGCGCCCTCTGCAGCAAAGCTGAATTCTCCCTCCGAAGCAGCGGAACTGCGGCTATCCTCCAGCGCTTTCACTGGCCGCTGCGGCCGAGATGGGCTGCTGGTGGCGCTCCGCGCACCTCGGGCCCCCCTGTGCTTTGACATGGGGCTGCTACTGCCAGCCCTGCCGGGTGTCCGGCCCTGCTGGCGCATGGCATAGAGGCAGCACCCGAAGGAAGAAGGGCATAAGTACCATGGGCGGCGGCTGGTGCTGGTTAACCTTTGGTACAGCCAATGGCGTGATCTATCGCGGCATCATACAGGTTGGGACCGCCGCGTCAGGATGTCACTGTAAATTCGCTGCCTGATATGTGTGTCTGTGTCTATGTCTGTGTCTGTGTCTATGTGTTTTCTGGGGGGGGGGGGGGGGGGGGGGGGGGGGGGGGGGGAGGGGGTGACCTGCGAGGATGATGCGATGTTGTCCCCGTCGCCGGCGTCCCCGGCAAAGTGGAAGGTGGCATAGAACTTCTGGTCGAAGAATGCCGACTGCGAGCAGTGCAAGTCGTAAGCAAGGGGGCGACGAGGCGGGAGGCGTGCAAGGGGGAGGGCGGAGGGTAGGGTAGGTCGGGTAGCTGCGCGCCACCTTGATGTGGAAGATGTCGCGCTGGCCGTGCTCATCACTCTTGCGGGTGCGCGCAAACCGCAAAACGCGCAGAGTGATTGCCACGCGGCCACTCTCCCCTGGCTGCAGCCGCAGGCTGGCCGGGCTGACGCTGTAGCGCTCCGCACTCCCTGGCCGAATGCTGAACTCCGTGGTGGCGGCCAGGTTGTTGGTGACGGTCACCGTCTGGGTGTAGCTCTGAGCTCACGCGGAAACACGGCACACCAGGCCTCAGGACCGTGGTGCACCATGCTTCTCTCGCAGTCCCTGTGCCAGCCCCCCCCCCCCCCCCCCCATGCCCTCTTATCTCTCCCGTGTTTGAATACTGATGCGCCTTTCCGTCCGCTATGCACCTCGCAGCGGCCATCTGTCTTTGGCGGCAATGCGACGTGGGGCCAGCCATCCGCTCTCTAACTGCTGGATCCAGAGATCACCTTTTCAATGCCACCCATGGCACGGAAAGACCACCGCGGAGCCCTCCCCCCCCCCCCCCCCCCCCCCCCGCGCCCCGTGTCGCTCTTCCGTCCGGCCCCCACAGCACTCCTCACCTGCCGGAAACGGACATCCTCGAAAGTGAGGCTCTCCGGCTCGAGCTGCAGAAAGGCCGCCGCCATGGCTGCGCGCCCTCCCCGAGGTGACACACCTGCGTTGGATTCCGTCAGTACCATGCCACCGACCCGAATTCCCGAGCAGTTTCGGTTTCGACAGGGACCCCGAAGGCGCTGCCTGCCAGATATCAGGCCAGGTGAGCGGATGCCGGATCAGCTTACGAGAGAACATTGGCGATGGCTGTGGCTGGGAGCAGAGTGACGTTGGCCCAGCTATTCAGTGCCTGGCCATATTCCCGCCACTAGCACAGAGCAGGGTTGCGAAGCACGACGGTGGCCCCACCTGGTCTGAGTGACCGTGTGAGTCCACCTGGGCTGGCCGCTGACAATACCGTCTCGCGGCGGTTGACGACGACGGCGAACCGCGGTCAATAACGTGTGGTCAACCGCGCGAATTAGCGCCGAGGTGACCAGGCGGTTGGCGAGGCCGCGCCAGGCTGCTGTCGGGGCTGTCACCACAACAAGTGCGCCAGCGCTTGAAGTCCCCAGTCTCCCGGCGTGGGCCCATCCGGCTGTTCAGCCTCGTGTTGTCGATGCGCCGAGGCCCAGCTCGACGACTGCGCGCACCCCGCGCCACGGCGGCAAGGACCGACTGTTACGGTACGGCGGGTCAACTCACATCACCGCGCCGCCCGCCCCCGCCGGCCCGCCGAGGCGGCAGCCCGCGCGGCGCGCTCTCTCTGTACATGTGCATATGTATTTATATGTATTTATCATATTTATAAACTGTGCATACATATAGGTATTAATAATATAGGTATAAATGTTGATCTAGTGGATGTTTCCTATTGCCTATTCGGGTGGTTTCGTGATCGCCTTCTATTGCGGCTAGCGGCTCATGTAACTATAAATAATGTTGATGCGCTTTTATTTCGTACAGCAGGCCACAAACATCTCTGCATGTTTTAAAGGGTGTGATTTCGCTTGGGTCGCTTCTACCCGTTGATTGAGTCGATAAAGGTACTCCCAGGCAAAATATACGCGGCAATGCCGTTGCGCTCGACGTAATTGCGGGGAAACTTATTAAAGGGCGTACCGTCCCGGGTAGTGCACATGGTGTGCTAGGGTCAATGCGACGGTGTGTGGTGCGCGCGCGGCACCTGTCACGTGGCGCTATCAGTGTCAAAAATATGGGTGATACAAAACGGGGTATGTAGTTATGGCCGGTTTGAGCGCACTACTAGAATACGCCCGCCGGCACTGCAATAACATAAAGTGTTATTTACTCTTCTCCCATGATGATGATCCTCGAGATACATGTGTAAGCCACCTACCCCATATGTTAATTGTCGGAGCGTGGCTTGGCGTATGTGGTCAGCTAGCAGGACGGGTGCGGGATTCGCAAGTTGGTTGTTCGCCATGCAAAGAGCAGTAGACCTGCAATCACGCGGAAAGTCATACAACAGTACGATGTTTATCAGAATTTTGATATGAATAGCGTACTAGAGAGCCTCCCAGCAACGCTCTAAATTCTAGATCACTCAATGACACCTCAATCCAATAAAACGGCGATATCATATGGCATCATGTCATATACACCCATACTCTGGTATACCTGCCAGCCAACTCATTGTGGGTGGGGGCGCATGATGGGGGCATGGATTGAGTTATTCCGCGCAAGCTGCCAGGCGCGAGGACCTATTGGATGGGTCCCCACGTCGCGTCGACCCCATCGTCATTTCGGCTCTTTTCCTTTGCGACGGATGGACGGTAGCTGCACTGCCAATTACATGTTACTCGCGCCTCTGCGTTGACCGTGATGCTTCGGTGTTCCTAGCCTTGGGCCAACCAATCTCATCGCCGAAAAACTTTTTACAAACTGCGATAGCCGGACGAAACGGCTGCCTCCTTTCATACACTGAAAGGAAGGCTACATGGACCCGTAGCCCAACCCATGGCTAGGGCACCGGGGCGAGGATACGCGCGGATGTCTATGTGCAAATACTTATGTAGACTGGTGTAAATTTGAAATTTGTTCGAAGTATACTAGTGAATAAAGTCTTCGTCGTCTTGACAAGCTGTCTTTACCTAGCATCAGTCCGTGAATTGCCCGCCTCTAACCAACCCGCATAGATAGGGTCCGCTACTCAAAGCGCGTAGGTCGGGGCCTCTAGGCACGTGGCTATGTTGCAGTATAGGTACTAATCTGCATCAGTGGTACAGTACACTACAAGTGAGTCATTCGGGGGTTTGTCACGCTCGTACGCATAGCCGGGAGGTTGTATTGCAGCATGTGGTTTTGTGAAATATTTTGGATACCCAGTGGTCGTCCGAGAGGACGCCCGTGTCTAAGTTTGCTCACGGGAGAGTGAGGAAGGACCGGGATTGGATGAGGATGCCGGTTTGGAGGGCCACGACTGTGCCTCCCGTTCTCCGGGGGCTGTTTTTGTGAGCACCCAAGGGGGCGGACTGTGGCGGTGATGGTGGAGGCTAGTTGTCGGGGTGCTGCGTGATAAACCGTACCGAGGCTGTCTGCCTGTGTATGTGGTGGTGAAGGACGGGGGTGGTGAAGGAGAGTGAGAGGGTTGCGCGGGGTGGCTTTTGTTGTCCTAAACGGTCTGAGGGGCTGGAGGGCGTCGGCTAGATCAATCAGTGCTGCCACAGCCTCCGGCATACATGTCCGAGGCTTTTGCCGCTCCGGCTAGTGCGTTGCTGTGTTCCGGGAGGCCGATATCTTGCACCATCAGCGTGGCCAGCAAAACAAGGCGGGCACATGAGCGCCAGCCGGTACTCGCTAGCCCGGCAGCTTCCCGCCGTTTATTCTCCCCCGAAAGTCGCAGTCTGCTCCAGCGCTGCGCTCCACCGGCCACAGCCAAGCGGCGAGGCCACTCGGCCGTCGCGCTGCTGAGATCAGCCCCCGCCTTGAGCTATTTTTATCGAGCAAGCGTATTTTATTTTATCGTTATGTAATTAAGAGTATCGGCGACCCACCCACCTCCGCCCACCTTGGCCCACCTTTATTTGACCGACCTGTGGGGACGGCCACTGCGGCCAGATTGCTTGAAAAGTGTATGTGCTTCCCAAAAAGCCATGCGAGTCTAGTTTCCAGCCGTGCCATGCATACGGTTGCATATGCATTCTCACATGTACATACGCGCGTGTGGTCAAGGGAGGTGTGCAGAAAATCCTAGTTAGGCAGCACTCTGAGGTGGCATAATCCCCATACGTCCATTAAGAAAATACCTGATGCACTCGCCGAGATCATCATGTACAATACTACCCTCACTTTCCGACCAAATTATCGGGCAATATCCCCCCAACGTGCCGGTCCTTAGATTTAACACGCCACATTTAACTCGAGTTTTCAGAAAACCCCCTCGGACTCAACCCCTCATACGAGAGAGGTCATAGGAGAGGTATATCATATGTTGTAGTGCGCTTTTGTGAAAGCCCTGATGTAATTTACATATTTTATATATGTGCCAACCGAGCCCAATAACACTAGGATAGACTCATACGGAGGGGCGACGCGCTTGGGCGGTCGCGCGTTGCGGTCAATATCGGTCAATGCCGGCCCGGTAAGCCCCACCGACCCGGATTTTCACCATCTCGACACGCCTCGCTTAAAAATCCCCCACCAACCTCCTCCTATTATCCAGCCAGCCTCACCCCCTAGTAGTTGCCGCTTTGCTCATGTGGACGTGGGCTAGCCAAAAATCTACCTCTGAGGTGGTCTGTATTGGGTGCCCCATCGTGCCTCCCATTTCCAGGCCGAAAAAGAAAAATGTGCAAAACCGGACCACGGTCAACCATTACCCGTAGATGCGCGGTCGACGCGCCACCCACCGCACCACACACGCAGATTGTGCATACACCCATCTTCTCTCGACACAGACCCGATACCGGTAGGTGTGGTGGCATGTAAGTGTGCTGGGAGCCGATGGGACGATGGGGAGCTGTGATAATCGCGGAAATGCGGTTTACGGGCGGGGGTTGGACACGGGCAAAATCGCAGGATTCTTGAGCCGTGATTCACCAAATCCCACCCGGCACCAAATCCCATATTCTACCCCTAGCCCCTCAGGGGCCATGGATGATGGTCTAGAGGCTCTCGTTCGCGTCGTGTGCACCGCTTGTGGCCGATTCAGCACGATTCAAGGGTGGGATGGAGGTGGTCTATTTACTGGTACACGAGACATCGTATGCATGGTATTGTGTTTATTGCTAGCAAGTAGTTGGGGTTTCCTCTGATTCCCTTGTCTATTTAGCAGGCGCGGTACGGCAGTCATGTTCGGTGCTAATATGCCCACGTGGCGCGCCTGTGCCGCCTGAGGAGCTGCATCGACCCAGGAGCCCCTCACCAATTCATCGTCCGGCGGAAATTGCCGTACGCCTATACGGCACCCCCACGCGCGGTTCCCGACGCAGCCATCCCGGGTATCGCCGCTGCCGCAGGGCGCTTTGTCGTGTGCTTAAGAAAGCACAAGAGGGCTTGTCTATCCCCATCTTTCTTTGTCGCGGCGCGCCTACCACGGTGGGTGCGCCGCGACCGGGCTCGTGTCTTCGTGACGTGCAAGGTCTTTGATGTGCGTACAATAAGCCACTTGGAAGTGATGCCCCGCGCCGAGCTCGAGGGCATGTCTCGCTAGCCGGGAAGCGGTCGACGATCGTTTAGAGGACACCGCGCGCCGGCCCCTCGAGCCGACAATCAATGTCCCACACGGACAACCGTTTGATTGATTCGGGGGGGGGGGGGGGGGGGGGACGCTCTTCACGCCTCGCGACACAATAAGAGTTCCCCATGCCGCCGGCCTTTGGCTCGCCGGTGAAGAAGACCGTCATTTCCGGGCAAGAACGATCCATGCGCCGGTGGGACCTGCAGCTTCAACGCACTACTCCGCGCCACAACCATGCTACCCCTCGCAGCCCCATGTACGCAGCTGGTCGGCGATAACCGGCCACCACTGTATGCCGCCTCCGGGACACGCACACAGTCGGCTGGCGCCATTGGGCCGCCACTACGAGCAGTTGCGCTTGTTCAGCACCATCAAGCTGCCGTTGCACCGAGTGCTCAGTCCGCTTGCGTGGTCTGGGCACGCAGCTGATCGGCGCCATCGGGCCGCGAATGCACCATATGTGCTCCGGTCGCTTCCGCGGCCCGGGCACGCGGCTGGTCGACAACATCATCGGGCCGCCGTTGCACGTTGTGCCCCATAGTCGCTTCCACAGCCCGGGCACGCTGTGGGTCGGCGGCAACATGCCGACGCTTCCATGCGCCGCGGCTGCTTCCGCAGCCCAATTACAAAATTGGTCGGCGTCATCGGGCCGCCACCGTACCTTGTGCCCCCGGTCGCTTCCATGGCCCGGGCACGCAGCTGGCCGGCGCCAACGGGCCGCCGCTGCACCATGTGCCACGGTTGCTTCCGCACCCCGGGTACGCAGCTTGTCGGAGCCATCGGGCTGCCACTACACCATGTGCCTTCGATCGCTTCCGCGGCCCGGGTACGCAGCTGGTCGGCGCGAACGGGCCGCCTTTGCCGCCTTATAATCGCATCGTATAGGCTAGTCGCTATCAGAAAATTGGCAAACCTCGGAAGTTGTGTTGTGTCGTCCCGATTCCGAGAGTTGTAAGATACTCTTTGCTCCACTGGAGGGCCTTCGCGCGTTTCGCAGTCGTTATAATGTATCCTCAAACTTCAATGTCGAGCGCTGCGATATAGACAATTGTACTCACGCGCTGCCCGCACAACGTCGGAGGAGCCACTACGGAATAATCGGACGGACCAGTTGCTTCCTCGCTTTGGCCTCCGCATTCCCATCTTCATCCCCGACCCCAGCAATTGTCGCCGGCGCTTTCGCTCCGGCAGCGGTTCGAGCGAGAACCCGTCCCACGTCGTCGTGCCGATTGGAATATCCACCCTAGTAGAGGTCATCATCGCCATAGTGTCGCGCCGTGGGTGCCGCAGTCTTTAGCCCAAATGGCGCAACACCTGGATGGAGCAAGAGAAACTACAAGCGGGCTACATATAAATCAGTCTCAGTTGTCACACGGCTATGTCACATATAAAATGCTGAGTTGAGCCCTCTGCTTGCATCAGCATACAACAGTGTCGTAATGGTAACGCCGTTGTACGTTTCTATGTAAGCTGCTGTATGCGACAGTTGGGAATATATGCAAGGATTGAGTCATACAATTCTGAGGCACACGTATAACGATGCAACTGATGAGAGACATCAAAGGCGTTGCCAATATAATGTAGTCGCAATAGACACGAGTAGCCGTACCATGGACAAAGTAAGGGACGTAGCCTGCTGTTGGACGCATTAAGCATGTAGCAGCCGGAGTTTTTTGCCGAGCGAGGGCACGCAGCACGCAAGCAAACAACAGTTGGCTAGGCAGCGCGCTCTAGCGATGGTGGTTGTGTCTACTCGCTACTGACGGTGTGACACTATGCACGAAGGTTTTGAAAAGCAAAGCACCGCCGTAGACGAGGCACCGCGGCGGTCGCGAGCTCAAAAATAATAACTGGCATAAAATCGACCGTATAGCCGGGACAGGGGATTGTTAAGATTACGGGTATTTAAGTAGGATGGTACTCGTAGTTATTTCGTAATTCGTACTGGCTACTTGGCTAGTAGTCTCGGTGTGTAGTCGCCATTATCATCACTTGTACTGGCGCGGACGACGACGACGATGACGACTACTACAGCCGGGCTACAATCCGGGCGAGTAGTCAATCCGGGCTACAATCCGGGCTACAATAGCCGGGCTACAGCCGGCCTAAATGTACGTGTGTGTGTGCAGATAGACATGCGTGGCAGGTATATAAAGTCGCTATATAACTATAATGCCACGCAACCTCGTACGACGGCGTACGTAGAAATGGTGAACCTGCTGGTCCCTACCTATGGACACTGACTACTATGCAAGAGATTACATCATTTTAAAACATCGGTGCTGGTAGAGACTGATGCTAGCACGGCGTGCACATGACTAACGATGGGCTGCTCATGAGCAATAGCGGTAATGCATCGTCCTGGCTCGGGAGGGGAAGGGTGCATGCTCGAACAGGTCGCCATCTTTGTTTCGGTGTGCACAATAATTTGGCTCTCTCGGAGAGTGCACTCTAATCCTATGAGATTTGAGCCTGTGATTTACCCGCTGGACGGCGGCTGTGCGAACTTGCTAGAAAGCATACCCTGGCAGGATGAGTCCTTTGATTGGGACACCTGGTACGCCGTGAACTTGGTGGGCCTCGTCAAACGCTTGATAGGTGGGAATAATGGTGGCTTCAATAGCGTGCCGACCTTGGCATGCGTGCCTGCCGTCAGCTGCACACCAGCACCACCCTCACACTGGGTGCGGCGGAGCGGAATGCGGTCAAGCCAGCTGCGGTCCAGTTCCCACATCCCCATAGGTTGTTCATTTTGTCCGCTAGTACCTGCAATGCATGAGCGACATCCGTGACGCAGTGGCCTCCTCATCATATCAGCAGGCAGCTCGGGATGTGGTGGTCTTACCAGGGTTTCCAAGGAAGCGCTGTGGCGAGCCAGTGTCAGTAGCCCCTCATCCGAAACAGGACAAAATGCGAGGTTGAGCCTCTCCACATTCTGTCCGGAAAACATTCCTAAGGAAGGTTAGTTCTGTTGCCGGCACTGCCGTGGCGACACAGAGCCCCTCTGCCAAGCCAGGCAGGCCCCCACCTTGAGCATGGAACAGATGCTGTCATTGACCAGCTCACACCCCAGGAGATTCAGATCCTTGAGGCCTAGTAGGGATTCCTTCAAAGGGGGAGGGGGGGGGGGGTCAGCCTAGTGTAACATGCACAATAGGCCCTATCCCGTGCTACCAGCTTCATGCATGACGGTAGCTCACGGCACCACAGCCAGGCCCAGATGGAAAGGAGTCCATACAGGCAAGTAGAGGAACGCTCGGCAACCTGCGGCAGTGCTTGTGGCTCAATGGCACGACACCAGGATAGATCCAGTGAAGTCAATGCTGGACTCTGGTGCAGCATGATCGAACACCACAAAGGGAGTAGATTTCAGATGTTCTGCCGCTTGGATTTCAGGCACTGGCATCTTGCACATGAAGCAAACAGCAGAGGCATGCCAACCTGGATCAACATGGCTTGCAAGCAACTGCCATCTCCAACCGCCGAGGTTCCGCCCTGCATCGTCGCACTGTAAGTCAGCTACCGGTCAGATTGCACAGGGATTGCATAGGAATCACATGGAATGCCATATCCACAGGGAATGCACGGAAACAGAGTAATCGTTGGACTGCATGTGCGCTTGGTCATTGAGACCTGGAAAGACAGCTCCTGCACAACGCGACAAACGCTCAGTTCATCTCATCAAACCTTCAGGAGTTGGTGTCCAGACTATGAAATCCAATGACCTCTGAACCAGCTTTGACTGCGTGTCGAGACCTACCTGAAGGCACGGCAGATTCCAATGGACAGCCTGTTATGCCATGTATCTGCAACTCAGTATCCGAGCTCCCAGTCATGCCCAGGATGGCAGACCCAAAGTCAAACATGGGCGGATGCGTGCTAATGCCTCACCTCTATATCTTCCGGCCATACGCGATCGCACATCCCCAGGTCCAGCTTCCTCAGGGTGGTGTTACGCTACCCAATGGCAAACGTCGGCATTTGAGATTCAGTATGCTTATTTCCAGGGGGGGGGGGGGGGGGGGGGGCTGATGCACCAGGCTGCAGTCGGCAAGAACCAAGGCGTCTTCTGCAGAGGGCGAGTCTAAGCACTCACCGCCACAGCTCTGAGACCTGAAATATCGACTGCACAACCTGCATAATATAACCGAATTCCCCGTTCTCAGTATTTTCTGTGGACTGAAAGGAATGTAAGGGTTCATCTCACACAGGCAGCTTTCAATAGCATCGATAGTCTACAGCGCCTTATGCCTGGTATGTGTACCTTTCAAGCACAGCTCGTGCAGTGTTTGCGTCTTTTTAAGTAGCCGCTCGAGCCGCCGGTCCCCATCCCTCTCGATCATTTGTCTCATGCTATATTTCTGACAGTCCAGCCTGGACAGGGGCGCGAGGAAATCAATTGTCATGCTGCGTGATCACGACAAAGCAGGAGATGGAACAGCTTCGAGACATCCGATGACGACGATGCGTGCTGCCCTGTACCCTGGAAGCACAAAATTCTCACCTCTTACACAGATTGATGGCGTCTCTGCAGGCCTCCCGCATTGTGCCACTCACGCACGCCAGCTCACTCGCAAGCAATGTCTCCACATTCCCGCCAGACACGAAGCCGGCTATGGAGGATAGGATCCCCTTCGGCATGCCACTAAGGTCAGCGGCCGTGCCGGTTTCTTGAGTAGAGTTTAGACTGCCCAAGTCGTCGCTACCCGCGTCACACATTAGCCTCCAAGCGGTAGCCCGCTCGACCCGCCGGATTACCGGATAAATTACGCAGTTCGATGGCGCGGTGATGAGGCCAGTAATCCGTTGGTACTCGGTACACCAGTGTAGAAGACACACGAGGCTGCAAGTTTAGCTGGTGGTGAGGTGGCATCGCTGTTGCGTGCTCCTTCTTGCCGGTGCAACTTCCAAACTTAGCAGTAGCGAAGTGCAGTAGCGAAATCCTAGCTGAGTGCACTCGTACTCAGCACCAGGAAGATCAGGCAGGCTGAAGCAGCTGCTTACGATGCAGCAGCCTCGACGAACGATGATGGCTGGACGACCCGTTGTTGGGTCGTCGATGAAAGAGGACCCTAAAAGTACCCTACTTTTACAAACCCTTATTGCATGTCATGACATCCGGTCCGGGGACTACAGGGTACGGCCCGTGGGGTATGGGACTCGCCAACCCTAACTCGCAATAAATAAATAGCTGTACCCCGTACTCGAATAAGCGGCCGACGCTCAAGCGGGTAGGGCCCTGGTAGGGCCTCAGACTACCTTTCATGGTGGTCAGTGCCGGGTATTTTTACTGCTTGGCATGTAGTGTGTTTACACTGTGATCCAACAGTGTATGTTGGAGTTCCCGTCACTGGCCTTCAATCAAGCAAATTGCGGAATGCTTCAGCAACTTGCTTGACGAAAACGGAGCGTCCCCCACCCATGGCTTTCCGTTACCGGATCGCTAGGTAAACGGCCCTCGTAAAGGCGCTGCAAGGGTTTCACTGATGCTTGTTCTGCCCCGGGGGCGGGAAAAATGAGTACAGGTATACAGGACAAGGCACGTGCCATGGTAGTAAGCGGGTACTTGGATGGTACTCGCGGTACATGTTTTTTTTTGGTTGCACATGTACTGCGCTGCTTTGCTCCGCGGGATGGGGTTTGCCCCGACTCGCATGACTCGCATTTTACGAGGGGTTATTGGGCTAGCACTCGCAGTTCATGATAATTAAACACAATACATTGTCATGTTTGCTCGAAGTGGCCCCTGCCGCACAATAATAGTCTTAGCAAGTCTGAGGTGCCGGATATCAGTATTCCAAAATATCGATGAGCAGCAAATACCTCAGATCTGACTCCTACTCCCCACGCTAATCGCGTAAGGCGAGGTGGGCGGAATCCATTAAAATGCCGGAACTAACGCGGATCGTGAAGACCTCCTAACTATTGTAGTAGTGCAATAGCCGAGGCTCCTACGACCCCCGAGGCCCACTAAACCATGATCTAGCGTCGCTTGCTCTTCCTCCTTTGGTGTTGTTGCGGTTGTTGCCTATTGGTGCGCAACGATTCTTCACATGCTTCAATTGTAGCAACATATGTCAGAACGTGTGGATATATTCATACGCCGATTGCAAGCAAAGAGCGCGCGTTGCGCGCGACCGCGCCGCCCCTTCCAAAAACATCATTTCGTCGCCACCATCACCACAGCTCCGAAGTCCCCGAAATGGACCTTTTGGAGGGGTTGGGCCATCACTCGCATTTGATATGTAAACACAATGCATTACCGTGTTTCTCGAAGTGGCCTTTGCCGCACAATAATTTTAGCCGGTCTGAGGTGCCTGCAATCGCTTCATCAACATTTCGAATATCGATGAGCAGTTGCTACATACCTTAAGATATGACTGCACCGAACAAACTCCACTAAGATATTTTATTATAGGTTATGCCGTAGACAACATCAGTAGTGAGCAAACCTATTTTGCCCCGCACATTTCATTTTGCACCATAGGCTTTAGTTATACTCTAGTGCCCGGGGCTACTATCAGTACTCGCGACTCGCGGGTATTGTTGCTTGGGTTGGAGAGCTAGGGTTTGGGGCGTTAGTTAGCAGCGTGCACACTAGCCGCGACGCTACTACTTCAATGACGGTTTTGGTGATGGATTTCGAGCAGTTTGTCCAAAGCGGGACAAAGTTGAGGGGGGTCAATAACTATGATTACATCCATCGCCTAGTTAGTGAGATGAAGGTGTTGCTATCAATTTACTCGTTGAGCATCCGTAACTCAAGCAAGTCCGTCTTCGTGGCGGCGTTGAACATGACGACGCTGCCAAGTTTGTGTTGCGTTGGGGTGGTTGACATGACGTGGACGCAGTAGTTGCTTCGTGGCTGGCTGATTTGCCACCATGTGTGCGCGTATATATCTTCACGACCTGGGCGCTTTTACCGTTGCAGATCTTTCTGACCATCGATCGTGTCGTCCGCGTTGAACACCTCGCAACTTCTCAACACGTCGTGGATGGCCTTACCGTACGATAGAGGGACAGCTTCAACAAGCATCCAAGGAATTGCTTGTGAGGCACTTCTCCAAGCTTGTGCCAACCGTCTTCTTTCCTCCTTTTGTCTGCTGGTAGAGGCACAAGGGCACATTGGTCTGCCGGACCACCTCGTAATTAACGTGTAATACCCTATAATCTTGCTAGTATTATGACACTCGTTTGTAGTCGTTCCGTGACATACTCGTAATAAACTACATCAGGCGCATATCACACGTCATCGCGACGCTGTATCCGCGGTGGAATACTTTGTTTTTGGCTCTAGAAGCCCGACAATCTCGCGCCTTGATGATGTATATATCGCTGCGCAATAATAGCGCGATAGCGCGCGGCAATGGGCGGCGAGGCGCGGCAGTTGGCGGCGGGCGGAATAAAATATTTGAATCCGGTTTCGGCCGGGACCGCCACGACTAGTCGTGCCACGGCGGGCATTCTGATCATCGCGGGTGGCAGCAACGGCTACTGCCACGGCGGCCTGGCGGCTGGCCCGCGGCCCGAGCAGCCTACCGCCCGCCATGGCCCCAGCACCGCCCCGGCCGCCCGGGCGGCCGGCACTCAAGCCGCCGGCTTGGCGGGCTGCTTGGTCTTCTTGGCCAGGGGCTCCGGGAAACTACCCTCGTCGACGCTGTCGCCGGGGAAGGCTTGCGTGGCGGCCATGTTCTTGACCGCGTTGGTGTTGTGCTTGATGATGCCGCCCGCTTTCTTCTGATGCTGCTTCAGCCTGGCCAGCGTGGCGTTGAGCTCTAGCGACGCAGTGGTGCCCGCCGGCCGCCAGCGGCAGCGGCACGACCCGGTTCACCGCGGCCGGACATGTCGTAGCCGATGAGCGCTGAACACTCGATGCTATCGGCTTACCGCCAAACGTAGGGACTGGGCGGGGTTCTGACACAACAACAACGAAAGTTATTATGCGTGTTGATTGCTTGTCGCGGCGGGGGTTGTGATGTAATCGAGCAAGTGCGAAAACAAACGCGACTCACCTGCGGCTTCCGAGTGCGGCGTCACCTCGCAGACCTCCTCCTCGTCCTTGAACACCAAGTTAGAAGGGGGCACTTGCCAGCTTTGAAATACTTCCCGAGCTCGCTCTGCTGCCGGGCCTCTGCAAGGTCGCGGGCCTTTGCGAGTCGGTCCTGGCTCGGCAATGGTCCCTTCTTCCTACCCTGGGCGTCCTTGCCCTCATCCCGGAAGTAGCGCCTAGAGGTTGTTCCTCACGTTCGCATGCTTCCTGGATAGCACAAGGTGCACCGTGCGTCAGCACAACCCACAAGGATATTGGTCGCAGTGGGGTTGGGAGGAAGGGGGAGGGGGTATTCTCTCGGAACGCGGCAATGGGGGTCTCCTTGTCGTAGCGGTGGGTTTCGGCCGTGTAGCCGGCACGGGCGAAGCTAAATGTAGCGTAACGGATCCGCTCGACGTACGGGGGCGTGGCGATGAGAAACCTCGGCGTCTTCTTTAGAGAGTAAGGGATCCCCGTCTGAGTATTACGCGGCCAACATTCGTCAAAGACAACCGACAACGGCGCCTTGTCCTGAGCTGCACGAGCCCCATCAAACAAAAACGCATCACGGGGCGGTCAACGTCCGTGAATAATTTCAAATCCTCTACGCAGCACTCATGTCAGCCATCCGCCGACTCACTGAACCTTTCAGTTGAGACAACAGCCTCCCGCTCGTGCGAATGTGGCATGGACCGTCGACGGAAGCGTTCTTAACGCGAGCGCCCATGTCAGATCCCGTGGGGGAGGGGGGGGGGGGGCTCGCAAGATCTGGACACACAACGCGTCGGGTGCGGAAAAATACAACGAGACGACATCATCATCGGACACTTGAAAACTTGCAGCACGCATGTTGTCCTTCCCGGCTCAGCCAAGTTGTCCAATATGTCCCCAACAGCATAGCCGAAAGCGTCACGGCCTTGGAGTTACGTTGGGTGAACGCGGATATCGCAGTTGGTCGCCTGGCCCGGGAACAATCCATGCAGCACGTCCCCATGGATGCGGTTCGTCCTGCACATACCACCGAGTGCAAGGGCATGCCTCCATGCCGCACAGCTCTACCCATGGGGGGTGCATGGAAAGTAGCTTGGCTTGCTTGGCCATGATGGAGGGTGTTGGAGGACGAGCAGCTACGGTACGGTCTAGCGGGTGTACGAGTGTGTGTGAGGTAGGCGCGGCTGCTTTCAAAAACAACTAAGTCTGGCGCCGCGCATGCTTGACGACTCACGCTCCGCTATTATACAGCGCGTGCATTATATAGCAGTACGGGTACCTTGTTTGCTGCGTATCCATCCCGTAATTATAGCTCCGCAATTGTGTTAAGTACTGAGCCATATCCAATATGGCGCCCGCATTTAGCATGTAAATGAGGACACAAGTGTCCCAAGACGACACAAACGTGCTCCAGGGTCGTAATTAGCCCGTAGCTACCCCATAACGGGGAGGGGTCCCGTAATGAGCTTGTTGCAATTCGACGGCGGGACGCGTCTGCACAAGCCAGAAGACTGAGACAGCTAACCGACTATGTCGGGTCTGCCGACTCTAGGGAAGGTCACAACATAAGTACTGCTGAAGTGCGCGCGATGGATGCGGCCCCGGGCGTGAAGCCACCGCCCGTGGCGAAACGGGCAGCCCCCGGACCCGAATCCGACGAGCCGGTAGGGGAACGCCAGCCCCCGCGCCCGTACCCGATGAGGTGTTGCACTGCCCGTGGGAAGGTCTACCTGAGGACGTGTGGGCGAACATTCGAGAAAAGGCCGCCAACATACGCCCGGTACGTAGTGTTTGGTGCCCTAAAGGGATGGCTCCCTCGAAGGACTTGCCGTGGGCCGCGCATGGCCCAAGGCTTGGCTGCCCCTCCAAGAGCACACAACCTTCAAAAGCATGTTACGGGTTCATGACACAATATGGCACCGGCGACCAAATATGTGCCTAAGTACAAACGGGGCTATCTTGTGACACCTCATGTTGCCTTGCCCCCCCCCCCCCCCCCCCCCGGGCGCGTTCTACATTGACTAGCTGTCCATATTAGCCAGTAAAGTAGCGAGTAGCAGCACGAAGAAGTGTTGGGGTTTTAGCATGGTGTATCGTTACATGCCTTACCCCTATATGAATGTCCCAACTATTGTGTCACCTCCCCTGGCAGTCCCACATACCTAGCAGACAGCCAACATGGGCGGATACAAGCCGCCGTCGATTCAGATGGTGGAGACCTCACAGCCGCCGCTGATCAAAACCGCAAGGGGGCTAGGTTTTTGGCGGTGGGTGCCGGGTGCGCATGGCCGCGGCGCCGGGGCGCTGCGCGGAATTGCTGGTCAGTTTAACTTTGATCGATTACATTTATCAGCTTTACGGAAATTTAGCTAGTAGTGCAGGGTCATTGTGTTATATACTTATATGTGTACCACACATATTGCCCCACATCCTGTGAGGAAAGGCCAAACCGGGATAAGTGTTGGTCTGTCACTATGCCCGGATCAGCATAGAAGCATCACAATTTCTCCTGAATGTGTTTCATCGCGAGGGAAGGCGTGTTCCCCCCTGCGAATGTTTGGTCGAAGGGGTGCCTTGCTCTGCCACACAACAGTGCCCAGGGGGGGACCCTGTCACCATGCGCTCAGCTGAGTGCAATCGGCGCACATAGCGAGAGTGAGGTCCAGCACCGAAGGGCTGGTGTGGGTCACCTCCAATAGGTACTGCACTTCCCCAAGAGACACGTGGTTGTCATATACTGCTCAACCTCGGCACGCTTGTCTCGCGGTATGGCCTGCTTGCCGTACTCATCAATGGGCATCCATTGCTCGTCCCATATATTGTGCCTGAACACCACATGCCTCCGTTTATCGGCACAACCTGCATATGTGTGTATACCGAAACTCAACAACAAGGCAACACTACGTATGCAGTTGGAAGTAGGGCGGGGGGGGGGGGGGATGGTGTGCCTTTATTTATAAGTTGCGCTTCCGTTTTTGTGCCCTAGTGTACGATAGAGAGGCAGCCATAAATGAGCCCCCCTCCCCTATCTTGGTGATAGAGGTTGTACATGCAGGGTAGTGCAACAACCTCATTAATCATAATCAACGACCATAACAAATCGTTTTCGACCGCAAATAAGAGTTGAATCGACTCAACTCGATTCAACTCGATGCTATGCCGGACCCCATTAGACATCAAAACCTCAGACAAATCCACAAGCTGGAATTAGTATGGAGAACGCACTCCAGCTAAGTGAGACACAAAGGCCAGCCGTCCTTTAGATGCGGGAAATGCAGAGAACACCTCAGCAACGGCCACATGGCAGGCAATTGCCCCTCAGTGGCCGGCCTTAAGACAGATCGACACAACAACACGCTTAAACTTCTTATCTTAAAACTGGAAGTCATGAACGGCGGACGTTGGCACGTACTGTCAACAGACGCGGGCAATAAGCATGTGACCGACTTCTCCTCCCCAACGGACCGAGATACCCTCTTGTCCGACCTTACTGACCGAGTCAACCACACTACCGTCCCGTGCGTCAACAAACGCAATGAACCGTCTAGCGGACACCCACAAAGGGGAAACCGAAGATCCCAACGCCAACCAAGCTCCCGTTCTGCTCCCCACAACTATGCTACCTCCTCTCCCCTCCCCCACCTCCGCCCAAAACACTGCTCACTTCTATAAGCTCCCCACCCATCCGCGCGGAGCTGATTATGTGCAATGTACCGACTCGGCGTGACCAATCCCTAGACTACTTGTGTGATATTGGCGAATGTCAATCCGCCTCAGACATAATTTGCTTTGTCCCGCCTAGTGAATGTAATGAGTATTTGGCGGCACGGAGGGTGGTACACGGATACTGCACGGTCTTCTACACATGTTGTGGTACCCCACGCCCCTCGCTCGATGTTCCCATGTGGCACCCGCAAATACTTGCATCCCTCCCGCCGCCCTGGTCAATGCCATCACCCCGGGCAGCAACATCGACCTCCACTTTCTTAATGGCGCCAACCAAGGCGGCACACTCGAGGCATACACCAAGTCCACACTCACCAAAGCCGAACACAGCAGCGAATTCATGAAAGCGGTGATGTCCCAGCTCGCGCAGGCTGGGCCACCGTCGAATATACTCGCGAAACGCAGAGGTCCGCGAATCCTAGAAGCTCTCAACTCGGCCGCCTTCCCTCGCGCCCCGCAGCTCGCACCAACCGCGTCCGAGGCCGCGGTCTGGCCGACGGCTCCGGCCGCGCCCCCGGCCTCGGCAGAGGCCGCGGCAAAGGTCATGTCCGAGTCGTGCCCGTACACACCGCCTCCGAATCCGAGGCACAACAAAGCCCACCCCGCGAAGAGGAACCGGACGTGGCCATGCACCCATCCCTCTATCCCTCTCTCCACATGCCGTTGCGGTGTTATACCTCCTCCATCTGGACTTCTCCCCCGCCCGCGCAGGATGGAGGCGTATCCCACCGTGAGCATCCGCCCGCACTGCAAGTATCCACTCGCATCCACACCCAGCCAACCCGCCCGGTCATCGCCAAGAGCGTGGCCAACTGGCCATCGGCGGCGGCATGCAACCCGCCGAGAGCCACGGCCCCGGCCCCAGGAGAAAGGCGTGGCGCACAAACACAAACCTGCTCTCTCCGCCCGGTGAACCCCGGTACTTTATACCCCCCCCCCCCCCCCCCCCCCCCACCCTCGCCCCGGAAGCTCACCGCGGGCATGAACCCGCCTCCCGGACGACCTCACCTCCCGCGACACCTCCATGGAGGCCGCTCGCCGCGAACTCTTCATCCAGGAAACTGTCGCCCAAATGTACCGCAACTCCCCCGCTAAAAGAATTGTCTCCCTCAACACGGATGGCCCGCTCCACTCTCTCACTCCTTCCCCCTGCCCACCCGCTCTCCTAAGCGACGATGAGCGAATGGCCGACGACGACCACGACTCAGGCGATATGTAAGACGAAGAAGACTACATGGATGCGTATGTAAAGGGCCTCTGAGCCCCTTGCCCGCGCAAATCACCCACGCCCCGGCGGCACACCTTTCTCAAGCCGCATTTGGCCTCAGTCCACACCACTCCTCCCCCAATTGCAACCACCACTACCACAGGTTTGAGACGGCACCTCATCTCTTGGCGGAGACCCATGTTCGGGCCGCAGTAGGACAGGGCGGGATGCTTCGGCCGCCTCAGTCCGCTGAGCTCCTCTGCGGGACATACTTCACCAATGCGAACGGACGGCAATAACATGGCGCCGCCCTAGCTAGATGCCTACCTGAGCAACGGGTTGAAGTAGCACATAGCGGACAAAACACCCAAAGGTCGCCTGGGGCTCTATATTGAACTGGGCGCGGAAGACGAAGATGCCGCGAAGTCAGAGATAGCACACATGAGGGGCAGCCCAAAGCATCGACGGAAGGAGGTGGGGATGGAAACGGAACAGGATACCCGGTAGCCGGAGCTGTAATACACGTATGTGTCCCTACTATGGTCAGAGATGACAATAAGAGCGACACGGTCCGGGCGGCGGATAGCAACGGACTAGCAACTATTCAATTTCATTCCAATTTCAAAAATCTCGTTTTCGTACTTCCGTGCGATCCGCCTGGTACGGGGGGCGTTACAACACTCGGCACATCCTTGCACGGCGGCAGCCGATATAAATTCAACCGCGCACGGGCCCCGGGAAGCCGCCTTCGGCCGGCGATCTCGAGCAGGAGCGTGGGCATGTGGCTTACGCGCGTCGGGCGATCCGGCATTGGTGAGCTGCACAAGATCCGAGAGCATACAGCCTGCGGTGCATGGCTGTGTTTTCCCTGCCTTCACCTCCGAACTCCGAGGACGTCCGGGAACACCCTGCCTCTTGCAACATCTCAACGCATGCATGGGTTGATCTTAGTAGCGCGACTGCCGAGCGGCCTCGCTACTTGGCCGTGATGGCACCGGTGGAGCGCAGAGCTGGTGCATGCTGCGACTTCCGGGGTATGGTAGAATCAACGGCGGGAACATGCGCATATACGGCGCGGTCACGTGATCACGGGCTTCCGCTGCCGGGCTATCTAGCGCACAACATGCTATCAACGGTAACGCGACATGGGGGTCATAAATTTGCAATTAAACTGCCCGGGGGGCGGGTATTAAACATGATGTACTATGTTTGTCCGTATAGTATTGTTTACCAAAGTTTCATAGATGTGAAGCGTTATGTACTGTGAGACTGTGTTTCCGGGGGCATCATCACGGTGTTAAGCCGTACAGCCGTAAGTACGTGTAAGCCGGTTTGATACAAGTACTGTGTTATATATGGAGCGGGCCTCCCGGCCTGACGACGCCGCTAGCTGCGGCTGGCCGCATGCTTCACGGCGCCCTGCGTCTGCTGGCGCAGCTGCTAGCTGGAGTCGGAGCCGTCGATGGTGCACGACTCCCTGGCCTGGTCGTGGTCATCTGAGCCGGCGGAGGGCGCCAAGGCCAACATGATGCATGGCGCCTTGTGTTATGTACTCTACACTGCTGTACTTTGTACTGCGGGAGGCGACGAAGGAGCGAAGAACTGGCGACTGAGGCGGACGAGAACGAGTACAAGCCAAGCGAAGTACGAGTATGAGCATTGCGAGTGCGAGTACAAGTGAAGGCGAAGTACTGGGACGAGGACGACGAGGCGACAGTACGAGCGACTATAAGGCGACTAGTAGTGCAGGACAGTATTACGAGTACCCACATGGGGTGCGAGTAACCTGTACTTACGCCTGCGTACCAGCAGGAGCGCGATTGTCGTACGCTATGGTGTCACCTGCTAGAGGATGATGATACCAAGCGTGAGATGGAGCGCTGCCTTAGTGGAGTGTTAATAGTAGGTACTAGAGCCTACTATAACCATCTAGAACGCTACATATAGCATTTGCTACAGCAATAGTAGACAAATATAATAACGGCTGTGCTGCGGACAGGCGAAGGTGCTAGGAACCGTACTTAGTAGTATATGACTAAAATAGCGACGGGCCGCGGGTTAGGATAACACAGGTGACACCATAGCGTACGACAATCGCGCTCCTGCTGGTACGCAGGCGTAAGTACAGGTTACTCGCACCCTATGTGGGTACTCGTAATACTGTTGTATTTACATAGGTACTGTTGTATTTACTCGTAATACTGTCCTGCACTACTAGTCGCCTTATTTATAGTCGCTCGTACTGTCGCCTCGTCGTCCTCGTCCCAGTACTTCGCCTTCCCTTGTACTCGCACTCGCAATGCTCATACTCGTACTTTGCTTGGCTTGTACTCGTTCTCGTCCGCCTCAGTCGCCAGTTCTTCGCTCCTTCGTCGCCTCCCGCAGTACAAAGTACAGCAGTGTAGAGTACATAACACCTTGCCCCGATGCGAGACCATCACAAGCACTGCCACGTCGTACCGCACCCGTATGATGATGACATGCATATCAGTGCTAGAGTCCCGCGGCTGATAAATCAGCGGAGACACTTGGTTGTTTTGGAAAGCTTGTTTTTCATTACATATGCCTTTTTCACCGCCGGTATCGCGCTATACAACTATGGAGTGGTACTGCTACGTGTATTGTTGACCCCCATATCGCGCTGCCGCTGATAGCAGGTCGTGTGAACACATGCATTCGCCCTTGTGCATGCTTAATAACCCCCGTTGCGCGCATGCCCCACGTGCAGTTTACCGTACCGCTGATGCAAAATTAGTTCATGTACTGGCACACAGCCACGTGGCTTACGGACGCCCATCCGTGCGCGCTTTAATCAATTAATAAGCGGACCCTACGCGGATTGGTCACGGGCGGGCCCTTCCTGGATGATGTGTAAAGACAACTTGTCAAGACGACAACTTGATTCAGTTGTAACAAATTTCAAATTCAAATTTCGATTCTACTGTATTTTATTGTATTTTATTGTTTTCGATTGTGTTCTAATGTACTATATTCTATTATATTCTACCGCTTTGAAAAATCTGTGGGCTTCTGTGGCGATTGAACCGGATGCGGTGCTCGACCGGGACCGCTCGCTCGCTCGGGACGGCGACTTGACCCTTGAGACGAGTGGGTTGCGCCCAGCGGACCGCTCGCGGCCGTCATATTTGACGCTGGCAGGGTGGGGGAGGGAGAAGGGGCGGGGGGCGATTCCATGATCGATTTCGCGTGTGTGTCCTCCACGACCCCCACTTGGGGGAAGGACCCCCACGGGTGCACCCCGGGGATCGCGGCGACCGCGGCGGAGCACAACAAGCTGGCGGCGCACCGGGAGTCTTCCGCCCCGGTGCAGGGTGTTCACCGGTACTACCCTTTTGTGGTTGAGGACCGTGGCCGCCTCGGAAAATCCGCTTTGACGGTGGTTTACATCTTCGCAGTGTTGCTTCACTGTGAGATTCAGATGTGACATACAGGTGACGAAGCACTACTACTAGCGACTATTATTTATCCGTGAAGGCTGCTGCTGGTGGCGGCACGTCCATCCAGTTACGTGCGAGTACATCCGGCGTTATTGCCGGCGGGCGATAAATCCTTTTTGTCATCATTGAGGAAGTCGTACCAGCCCGGTGGAGCGTTACATGGCACTGACGTACAAGGTACAAGGTTGTCCGTGTAGTACCGGGTAGTACGCGATATATTTATTACGCCGGTACCGGGTATCGAGTACCCGGTACCCGGTACCCGGGCACGATGGAGAGTGGTCCTGTGGATAACTACGACTATTAGTACATGGGAGCGCAAATCTCAGCCGTACTATTCGGCCAAAGTGGGGATTTTTGTGTACATTATAGCTAGTACTGCTGAACGGGCCTGCCAGCCGTCCGATCAAAGGTCATCAGATGGGCGGTTTGGCTGCCATGTTTTGCCAAACAGTGCTCACGTTACATAAATATTCGCGAGGGGGAGGGCGGGGGCAGGCAGCGGTTTGCCGAAGAATGTTTGAATTACAATATTCGCGACAGCTGCCATCGGGGGATGTGGCCCGGGGGGGGGGGGGGGGGGGTGCGGGGGCGGGGGGACCACGCCCGCCCCGCCCCCCCCGCCCCCCCTCGCCGCCAGCCGCTCCCGCCTGGGGGGGGGGGGGGGGTAAGGGGGGGGGGGCTACTGCTTGTTCTTGTTCTTGCGTGCCCGCGGGACCCTCCGCTTCGACGATCTCGCTGCCTCCGCCTCCGCCTCCGCCTCCGCCTCCGCCTGCGCCTCCGACTCCGCCTCCGACTCCGCGACCGTCAGTTTCTTACCTCGGCGTTTCTTCACTGGCCTCTTCCGCTTCTTGTCATCCGTCAGCGTCTTCACCACCCCGGGAGGCTGTGCCGTCGACGACGCCGCCATGAGCTTCCTTACCTTCGCGTCGGGACGCCCCCTGTGCCCAGACACCCACAACAAGCCACAATCGTTTCGCCTTTAAGCGGCTGAGGATGCGGCCTCCTCGGCCACCACGAGTTGCGCCGCTGGCACTGTGGAAGCCTTGGCGTTGAGGTGGGCCTTAACGGCGCTCCCGGACGAACCTGCGCGCGGCACAAGTTAGCCACGAGTGGGTGCGTGCTAATGTGGAGGATGGAGTGTTTTGTTGCGCGCCCACCTTGTCACGCGTTTCCTCATGTCTTTCTCGTCCTCCTCGATGCCGGCGGCGCGGACACGCGAGACAACAAGGCTCGCCGCCCACGTTTGCCCGGGGGGGCGAGGTCGGCCATGGCGCTGTGAGCGGTGAAGGGGGGGGGGGGGGCGGGGGGGGGGGGGGGGGGGGGGGGGCGGCCGAGGTGGAGAAACTAACACCCAGTCGACGACCGCCTTCCGCAGCAGTCAACGACACATCGGAGGCGAGGAGCAGCGCGCCACTACTATTTATATGCACGTATTGTCAAGAGCTAGTCGGTGCGGCATTGTGTCGGTGTAATTTCGCAATGTTTATTGTTGAAGTAGCACGGCGTAATGGATACGGCGAGTGAATCCGGGATAATGTGTGCGACGAATGTGCGCGCGCAGCGGTGTGCGGCGGTGTGCGGCGGTGTGCGGCGGTGTGCACCGATGTTAATTTAGTGTGAATATTATATCGGCCGTAGACGATCAGGTCTGGCAGCACCGCCCGTGCTTGTAAATAAGCGACAATGGATCTAGTCTCCCGCTAGTCTGTGCACCGCCAGTGCACTCCGCAAGCCTCGCCTCCATCCGCGTCGGAACCGGTAGTAAGTGTTGTTGTGTGCGCACATCGTGACAACATTACACGGTGGCAATTGCAATTATTAGCGGTGGATAATGTGAAGGCGTTTTCGAAATCGACAAAGAATGAGGCGGTGCTGGCGGAGTGCATTGGCGGTGCATAGAATAGCGTGTCCCTGGGGTTTTGGCTGCATCGGACGCCGTATTCCCACCCATCCGGCACGGAATGTCCGGTTTTTACACATTTGTGTGTTAATAAAGTGTGAATATTACGCGTCTTTTACGCCGGGTGGATGGGCATCCGGCGTCCGATGCACCCCAATTATTTGCAGCACGCTACTCTACGCACCCCCAACGCACTCCGCAAGCCTCGCCTCCATCCGCGTCGGAACCGGTAGTAAGTGTTGTTGTGTGCGCACATCGTGACAACATATTACACGGTGGCAATTGCAATTAGCGGTGGATAATGTGAAGGCGTTTTCGAAATCGACAGAGAATGAGGCGGTGCTGGCGGAGTGCATTGGCGGTGCATAGAATAGCGTGGTGCTGGGGTTTTGGCTGCATCGGACGCCGTATTCCCACCCATCCGGCACGGAATGTCCGGTTTTTACACATTTGTGTGTTAATAAAGTGTGAATATTACGCGTCTTTTACGCCGGGTGGATGGGCATCCGGCGTCCGATGCACCCCAATTATTTGCAGCACGCTACTCTACGCACCCCCAACGCACTCCGCAAGCCTCGCCTCCATCCGCGTCGGAACCGGTAGTAAGTGTTGTTGTGTGCGCACATCGTGACAACATTACACGGTGGCAATTGCAATTAGCGGTGGATAATGTGAAGGCGTTTTCGAAATCGACAGAGAATGAGGCGGTGCTGGCGGAGTGCATTGGCGGTGCATAGAATAGCGTGTCCCTGGGGTTTTGGCTGCATCGGACGCCGTATTCCCACCCATCCGGCACGGTATGTCCGGTTTTCACACATTTGCGTGTGAATATATATAGTGTGAATATTACGTACGCGTCTTTTACGCTGGGTGGATGGGCATCCGGCGTCCGATGCACCCCGAATCTCACCAACACGCTACTCTACGCACCCCCAACGCACTCCGCCAGCCCCGCCTCTTTCCGCGCAGGTCCTACGTTCCATTGTATGTATATACATACGTACATGTACTGCTCCGAAACCAGCCCAAACTTAATGAGTGCACAAGTGTAAATGGGGGGGGGGGGGGGGGGGTGGGGGGGGGGGTGTGTGGCGGCGGGGCATCCACTCACACATACCCCGGCGATGCATGACAGATATTACATGCCGTGGCGGGTCGGCGGGCCGACCCGGCGGGCCGACCCGGCGGGGGGGGGGGGGGGGGGGCGTCTATTCAACTACACGTGCGACAGTGTCGTTTCGTGGAGCAGTATATGTGCCCGGCCTCATTTATACCGCCCCCTACCTGCGCTGCATGGTCCACCCCTACGAATTACTTAGCACAAACCGCCATTACTTAATAGGAACCTAGCACAGCCAGGCTTATATGCCCGCTTTGCCGATCAACTTCTACGCACTTTCCGTCCCTTAACCGCCGGACATGGGGGTTAAGCCGCCAGCCTCGGCAGTTGCTTAGCCAAACTTGGCATCCCGTACCGTGTCCATGGCTTCGCAGCTCTGCCGCCGGCACACGCCGAGTCCGGCGCTTGCTGCCGCGGGGTTGCGCACGCATGCACGCACGGTAATACGCCGCCGACGCCGCCACGCTTATTTCCACCACCTTCGCCAGCCGCAGCTTCGCACGCCTGTCCGCCGACATACGAAACGCACGAATCCCCCCCCCCCCCCCCCCCCCCCCCCCCCGTCCCCGCGTCATGTATATTATATTCGAGGCGACTATGCGGGGCGCAGCACACGCCGCGGCTTGGGTCGGCGGAGCGGCAGGCGGCGGGAGCCCTAATGGCCGGGCAGTATTCACACCCACACAGGCACCGCCGCTCACCTCCGACGCGGATGAACCGCCTCCCAAAGGAAACATGCCGGTTGGTGGTAATCCCAGCAGGCGTGGGGTGCCGGCGCCGGTACTGGTGCGACGGAGCTGTCGCGTCAGGAACCGCACCGCATGTGGAGCAACACATGGCGGTGCCGGCCCCACCTATGTCTAGGGCCACGTCCTCACAACACCCCGCCACGACGGCGTCGGCCACCGCCGACGGCGCCGTTGCGGGGGGGGACGCCCTGCCAGGCGACGATGATGCGCCTGGTGCGCCGCGTCAGGAGGCGGAGGAGGTCGTGGTCGAGGCGACTGATCGGGCTGAGGGGGTTGTCGAGGCGAGCGAGGCTGCGCTCGCGCCACCCGCCCCGCAGCCACCTGCGGGACATGCCGACTTGCTCGTCGCCATGTTGACCGGAGCACTACGAGCAGTGGCGGGAGGCGGCCACATGCACTATCATGTGCGTGTCCTGGCCGGACGCCCGTCATGCGTGGACTGCGGCCAACGGACGGACTGGGAGTGTTGCTGCGACGGCACCCCGGCTTTGTGCGGCCCCAAGTACCCATGCATGGCGACCCATCAGCGGGCAGTCCTCTGCCCGACCACGGCCACGGTGAGGGCGGAGTTCCGCCATGTCAGGGACGCGTTCCACGACGCGACTCGCGCCGCCGTGTGTGAGGCTTCCGAGAAGGCACGCGCGGCTGGTAGGGTGCGCAGGGTGAGGCGGCGGACGGCCCAGGAGCTGAAGGAGAGCGAGACATGCCGTCAGTGAGGTCGGGCGAAATGTCATTGGGTGGGGCACACGGACGTGTAACACTTGCACTTTGCGCGTACTGCTGGGTTACATCCAAGCGGTGTCACACTATGCAACCGGAAAGGCTGCGTTGCTACTGCAAACGATGCTACGCCTCACTCGGTAGCAACCGCTGCCCCGCCTATCCCACAGCCGCTGCCCCCCCCCCCCCCCCCCCCCCCCCCGCGCGCGGGATCCCCGCCATCAGCAGCTTGCACTTGCACTTTGCGCGTACTGCTGGGTTACATCCAGGCGGCGTCACACCGGAAAGGCTGCGTTGCTACTGCAAACGATGCTACGCCTCACTCGGTAGCAACCGCTGCCCCGCCCATCCCACTCGGGATGCTGAGAGCAGCTAAAGGGCACCGGGGGCGGGGCAAGAGGGAGCAGGGCCAATGATTGTGGAAGAGCGGGGACCCGCTTGCATGCCATCGTATTATATCTTGCACAATATCTGTTGCTGCACTCATATCTCACATCACTAGCTTAGCTATAGTGATTCCCCCCCCCCCCCCCCCCCCCCCCCCGCACCGCGTACGCACAAGCCTGGGTATACGCATCAACTGCCCGCCGGGATGAGAAACTGGTATTGGTAGTGTGTCTGTGGGGTGGAGGGGGGGCAAAAGAGCTGCCAATTGCTGCCAAGCTGGTGCGTTACATTGGGGCAGGCGCTGGGCAGACAATTGGGGCTCGCTTCAGAGCATTGTCTAGTGCCTATGCGGCTGCGCCGCCTCCGCCGCATGCAGACTGTCCGGGCTCACCAGCACCGCCACCTCAGTCATGCGGCCCTGCATCCCGCAGCCCGCCGCCGCCAGCCAGATCAGAGGTATCCAGAAGCCAGTGCTGGGGTTGTTGCGGCATGACCGCATAGTTTTCAGCGCCTGCCGTCCACAACTTGTAATGCATCCCTTTCCGCCGATTCCGCTGTATGCGTTGCCTTGGCGCCGCGCTGCCCCGGCCGCCGCGCCTTGGCGCCGTGCTGCCCCGGCCGCCGCGCGTTGGCGCCGCGCTGCCCCGGCCGCCGCGCCTTGGCGCCGCGCTGCCCCGGCCGCCGCGCCTTGGCGCCGCGCTGCCCCGGCCGCCGCGCCTTGGCGCCGCGCTGCCCCGGCCGCCGCGCCTTGGCGCCGCGCTGCCCCGCCCATCCCACTCGCGTTGGCGCCGCGCTGCCCCGGCCGCCGCGCCTTGGCGCCGCGCTGCCCCGGCCATCCCACTCGCGTTGGCGCCGCGCTGCCCCGGCCGCCGCGCCTTGGCGCCGTGCTGCCCCGGCCGCCGCGCCTTGGCGCCGCGCTGCCCCGGCCGCCGCGCCTTGGCGCCGCGCTGCCCCGGCCGCCGCGCCTTGGCGCCGCGCTGCCCCGGCCGCCGCGCCTTGGCGCCGCGCTGCCCCGGCCGCCGCGCCTTGGCGCCGCGCTGCCCCGGCCGCCGCGCCTTGGCGCCGCGCTGCCCCGGCCATCCCACTCGCGTTGGCGCCGCGCTGCCCCGGCCGCCGCGCCTTGGCGCCGCGCTGCCCCGGCCATCCCACTCGCGTTGGCGCCGCGCTGCCCCGGCCGCCGCGCCTTGGCGCCGTGCTGCCCCGGCCGCCGCGCCTTGGCGCCGCGCTGCCCCGGCCGCCGCGCCTTGGCGCCGCGCTGCCCCGGCCGCCGCGCCTTGGCGCCGCGCTGCCCCGCCCATCCCACTCGCGTTGGCGCCGCGCTGCCCCGGCCGCCGCGCCTTGGCGCCGCGCTGCCCCGCCCATCCCACTCGCGTTGGCGCCGCGCTGCCCCGGCCGCCGCGCCTTGGCGCCGCGCTGCCCCGGCCGCCGCGCCTTGGCGCCGCGCTGCCCCGGCCGCCGCGCCTTGGCGCCGCGCTGCCCCGGCCGCCGCGCCTTGGCGCCGCGCTGCCCCGGCCGCCGCGCCTTGGCGCCGCGCTGCCCCGGCCGCCGCGCCTTGGCGCCGCGCTGGGTATCGAGTCCTCCCCTCCCTAGTGAGCGCGTCCACCTGCGCCTTGCGCTCGGGGCCGTCCTCCTCCGTCACCACATTCTGCAACCCCCACCGCGTGACGAACCACGCAGCTCCTTGCAGGCGCTTGTACATGTGCCCAAGCACCGCCAGTCGTGACACCGAACGCACCACCGCTGGGGGCGCGAGCTCCTTTTCGGGCATGATCGCCTTCACCCGGGCCTCCTCGAGCAGCGGACCGGCGTTAAGAATGGAAAACGTTTCCATGTGGTGCAAGCAGTCCTCCATGACCCAGCCGGGCTGCACCGTCACCTTGCCTGACCCTGCAGTCATGGAGGGGAATGCCGTCACGCCCACGCCCACGCCCACGCCCGGGGGGGGGGGGGGGGGGGGGAGGGGTTTACCTTTCGATTCTTGGACACTGCAAACGAAGGGCGCAACCCGCGTTCAAAGTTGCTGGGTATCGGGACTAAAGCCTGGCGCCGGTCTTCCTGCTTCATAGCTCGGAATCCAATGTGGCCCTGCACGGTGACAAATTTCCTCCAGAAGTCCCTTCCCAAGCCAAAAAAAAACAGGTGGAACGGCGCGAGGGGGAAGAGGTTGACCATGCTGACATAGCCCCGGACCACATGCACATGGCACACGCCATGGCAGCCAGTGTTCTGCTTGGCCTCCGCCAGCCGGGTTGTGTTGACCGCACGCCGGGCAAGGTGCGTGATTCACTGGACAAGTCATCGCCTTCATGGACGGTTACCAAGCGAGCCTCCCCGTCCGCATCCACAGGGGGGTGCTCCTGGGCAGCCGCCATAGCCTCCACAACCTGCCACGCCGACCGGGCGGGTGCGTGTGATTCCATACAACCGCAGTTGAGTGGTGCCACCAGCACGCAGGCCGGGCCCACTCACCTCTGAACGCACAAGGCCCACAATGCCCCCGTCCTCGAAAACAGCGCGCCACTGGGTCGCCCCGCCGTAGTCCTCCAACACCCACTCGGTAACGACGCCGGTTATCACGCCGTAGTGCCATACCCCCCGGAACTTCTTGGCGATGACCTTCATGTAGAAGTCGCCGGAATCGCCTTTCCATATCACGCCCTCATCGCGGGTTCCACGCCCGCCGGCGGCCACGCAGGCGCGTCGATGTCCATACCGTCTTCGCCAACGGGGTCCTCCCCCACGCCCATCACATCGTCCACCTTCGAGCCGCCGTCGTCCGAGACCGGCGCCGGCGGGCCGTTTCCGACGGCTGCAGCTACTCCTGCTGCCGCGCTTGTTGCTGCTGCTGCTGCTGCTGCCGCCCCTGCTGCTGCTGCTTGTGATAAGGCGGCCTTGCGGCGCAACTTAGCCGCACGCTTCAACGAGTGGCTACAGTTCGGGAATTTTAGGAAGTGCCGCTCTCGCGCCATCTTATCACAAGTGCCCGTCACGTTGCCCTGGCAGTGCTTGCATGAGTACACGCCATCCTTCGACACACTCGCTATCCATCCCTTTCCCGGCATGCCTGCTGCCGCGCGCGAGGGGCGGGGGGGGGGGGGGGGGGGGTTGAGAGTTGGGGTGGATGTAACCCACCACCGGCAGGCAACACAGATGCGAGTGCGCGGCTGTCCGCGCTTGATTCAACGGTGAGCGGCGGTGACCGTGAGGCGACCCCATACTTCATGCGCGTGCTGGGGCGTTACACAATCATCAGCAGTTAGGGCGGCTGCATTAAAACGCGCACCTACGAACACCACCTACCGCCTACCACCTACCGTACCACCTACATCCGCCCACACCTCCGCCCGTCGTGCCGCACATCGCGGCACACCGCGGGGTCAGTGGTCAGCGATGTGCGGTCAGCGATGTGCGGCGATGTGCAATGAGTGCGTACATCCGCCTGTACTTAGCCCGGGTGCTCCGCGTCGGCGGGCGACACGCGAGCCCGCGTGCGCATATCAATTTGATGAAATTATGGAAACGAGAAATTCATATAGTACTTTACAGGTCGCGCGCGATAGTCGTCGCTACTGGGTATGAAATCCACGTCCCTCGTCCGTCCCGTATCGTCCCCGTATGTCGTCGTTCGTCACCAGTAGGGCACATTTACGTCACATCTGAATCTCACAGTGCTTGCTGTGCGCAACTTCCATGGCGACCCTTCCGCCCCGACTTCATGCTTCATTCGTGGTCAGTCCGTGCAAGCTCTTCGGAACTTTGTCGCCAGCCAACCCGCCGAGTTTCGCCATCACTTGTCGCGCACGCGGCGGGGGTTAGTTGTTGCAGCGGGTCTCTGCTTGTGTGCATGGTACCTTGGGCGGCATTCTCTCTGCCGGAGTGCAGACGGCCAAGTCTGATGCGTCTGCCCGTGCGTGCTCATTCCGCACCCTCTTCTGTTGATGCTTCCACCTCGCAGTTAATGTAGTGGACGTTTCCTTTTGCCTTTTCGGGTGATTTCCTGATCGCCTATATTATGTTTATATATTCTATTCGATTGGATTGTATTCTATTGTATGGGAGTTCAGCAAACCCTACACTCCCCCAATTCTATTTTATTCTGATCTCCTTTTCTGTTCTAATTCACGAACCTGTATACTATAGACTGGAGAGTCGTCTAGATCTAGAGCGACTATTCCTAGCCATCATTTAAAATACAGCAAGCTACAGGTAGTACTCATCCTATAGCGTACTTAATATGTTTAGTATCAGTACCTCGTAGCTGAGAAAGTTTGGTTCGACAGCTCATCGACGCGCCAGACTGGCAGCACATATTCGTCGCACAATATCGCGTCGAAACGACTGGTCGAAATGAAATAATGTACTATATAATACAGTAGAAACAAATTACACTACATTGCCAGTATTATTAATAATACGGGCAATAAGAATTGATATCATAGATGAATATAATTCTGGAAGTCGCTTATTGGTATACATCTAACTAAAGCAGTAACCGGTAGCATGCATATACCAGGGGCTACGCGCCGGTTTCTTTTGCGTTCGCCGATATCTGGTCGATCCCAAGATCTGCTCCGCGCGCTGTGCTGGCACACCGCCTGTCGGCTGTCGCTTTCGGGCCGTGTTCATCAGGTTCCGCGGTTGACGAGCACGCGGGGACCGTTGCTTTGAAATGATTGCTGCGCGCGCAGGGCCGGTGCCCAGCCAGGCAGCAAGCCGGAGTACTGAAGTCGTATAGATTCGAGATCTCGGCTCCTCACGTGACGGAGAGTTCAGAAGACCGCGCCATCATCGCAGTCATCAGCTCCCTCCGCGGACTGGAGATTACCCTCGCGCTGCCCCTGCTGCCTAGAGCAGCCAGCTCGTGATCCGCGGGGAACGCTGTGCCAGTGCGTAGGGAATACAGGTGTGAATACTACTAGACCACTGGACTTCGCCCGTCGGTCGTCTGTTGTTGGCTGGCTGGCTGTCCCGCAGTGCGACGGGCACGGCTGATCCTGCACTTCGGGTGGTTGGGGGGAGGGGGCAGGAGGGGCGCGCAACCCCGCTTTTCGCTTTATTGTGTTCGCCCAGCCCATACCCCTCGGCGTCTCTCGTTAATACCCTTCTCGCCCATCGAAACAAGGTTACCCCTAGTAATTCCCTCGCTTGCACCTCGTCGCTGCTATCTGTCCTCCCTCGTTGCCGCTGTTTGCTTGCCAGCGCCGCCGTCCTGCGCAGCGGCAAAGCCTGCCGCCTGTTGAGCTGTTTTAAGGCGCGCCCCGTTTAAGCGCCGGGCGGGACGATTTGCTGTCAGTATATCACGGCTGTACATTCCCGGCTGGCGTTGCTGCTAGCGCCGCGACAGGTAGGAGTTGACGGGACAACGGTAGCGGGTCCCCACCTACAGTGGCACCGACTGACCCAGTAGCTGCCTGTGCGAACCGACGCAGAGGTTGCCTGAACCACTCGCTGGACGTCGGCGTCGGTCGTCGCTTCATGGCGACAGCTGCGGTTGCGCACCCGCCCGCGCCTGGCGGGCTGGCCAGGCACGCTCGCCAAGCAAGGGCCGCTTTCCACACACGCGCCACTGGTCCGCCACAGCTGCTTCTCTCGTGCTGCCCGCTTCGAGGCGGCCTCCACTCGACCAGCGCCCTCGACATCACCCAGCCGCAAAATCCCACAGGCAAGCGCGCACGGCGCCTTTGCTGCCCGCGCGCGGTCGGAAGGCTTGCGGGCGAACTGTCCACCCACCCTGTCCCCTGCTGACTGGATCCCCCCATCTCTCCTCTCTTGTTCCGCCTACAGAGTCACGGGGTACAAGCACCATATGCGCGGCTGGTAGACGCGAGACCATGGGTGGCATGGCGCTGGCGACGTTCCTGCCGCAGCTCCCGGCGGAGAGCCCCCCCGAAGAGGGGGACTGCCCCACCTGTGAGTCACCCGCGCCATTGTGGCTGCTCACATACACCCAGAAAAAGGATGCGCACCGTCCTGCTAGCACCCTCGCTGCGTCGACTGACGCGCTTGCCTCACCTGCAGGTGTTGGAGGCCTGAATGACACGCTGGGGAGCTGCGGCAGCTCCCGCGCGTGCAAGTCGTCGTACGATGACAGGTGAGACGCCGCGGCGGCTTTCGTGTTTGCTCAGTCGCAGCCGGCGGTCCAACCCTGAACCCGAGCTGGGGGCTGCGGACGTACGCATGCGCTCGGCCAGCGCCACGTGCATCCCGCACACCACGCACAGATGCGCACCTGGCCCCTGGGACACAAGCGGGGTGCACCCGGCAACGCCCTCTCCTCCCCTAAGGCATACACCGATGCACCTACGGGAACTATGCTTGCCTCTGACGGTTTCATCATGCCAGTCACATCAGCTGCATCTCATATACAAAGGGGGGGGGGGTTAAGTGCACGATGCCCGCCCCTAAGCGCCCAGCCTGTGCAGCATGGCTCGCTCTCCCCCTCAGCCGCCTGTGGCTGTTCCACCAGTGGGATCCGCGGGAAGCGGATGCGGCTCTCCGCCACCTCGCCCTCCAGCTCCGCGTGCGCCAACCCGTCTCGGAGCCACTTTGTAGATGCTAGAGCTGCGGTGCGGAAAACGGCGCGCCGGAGGTCGGTGGGGCCGCTGGCGGCGATGGCGCCGGAGACGCCGTCCGACCCCGCGCGCGTGCCCGACAAGAACTTTAGCCTTTCCGGTGAGGGGCAGCGTGCTGCGCGGGCACCCCCTGGGCTTACATGCCGCATTCGGCTGGGAACGCTACCCTCCCCATACCCATCCCCTCACCGCGGAACTCGTTCACACAGGCTCGATCTACGACACCCTGGAGCAGGCTGACTACACGGATCTGTGCCTTGATCCGTACGGCGAGGTGTGTCTCGGCTTGAGGCGGGCCGCCCGGTGTTTCATTCCCATTACTACGTCTGCGCAGGGGTTTAGGGTCCCACTCTCACCGCGCTCGATGGGTGGGACCCCCCCCATGCGCAGGACTGCCAGCAAGGGGCGATGCCTTACCCGCTCTGCAGCGTGCCGCCGCTGGACCCCGACGCGTGCACGCTGCGGATATTTGCGATCAACGACGTCTATATCCTCGATCACTACCCCCACATGAAAGCGTGCATCGACGCACACGCGAACGGGGACAACACGATAGTCACGCTCGCCGGCGACTTCTTGGCCCCCAGCCTGTTGTCAGGTGGGGCTGCCGCCCGCGCCCCCCTGTCTGCAGGATCAGGGCGGTAGCGATATCAACCGCGATACCGGCCGATCTTACTTACTGTATGCGTATTGCCGGCGGCAGGCCTTGATCAGGGGCACGGCTGCGTTGACGTCATGAACGCCACCGGCTTGACTCACGTCTGCTTCGGCAACCACGAGTGCGACGTTCCGTTCCCGGACATGCTCAACCGCATCAAGGAGAGCAGGTTTAAGTGGATTAGCACCAACATGGCGCTCCCGACCGACAGCATTCCCCCGCTCCCGGAGTGGGATGTGATCACCGTGCGTGGCGGCGGCCAGGTGACCGACTTTCCCCTCACAGACACTCCCGCCGATATCCTCCGACACACCTTTCCACCCGAGCGCGTGGTGCTGATTCCTAGCGCCTGGGTGCCCTGCTAGGAGCGCCGCGTAGGCTTGCTGGGCCTGCTCACAGAGGATCCGGGGCTCTACCGTCAAGGATCCTATGGGGACGCCGTTATCGAGCCAGTAGCCGCGGCGTTTGAGCGGGCATGGGGCGTTATGTCGGACATGGGGGTTGATGCCGTCATTCCCATGACGCACCAGGTGCCGCCCCGCCTCCCCCGCGTTCCATGCTCGCCGGCCCATGCGCACAGGCCTCTCTGGGACTCAGCATGCAGCCGCCAGGCCCCTCACGCGCCGCTTGCACATGCACGCACGTGATAGGACATGCCGCTGGATGTCGAGCTGGCAAAGCAGTGGGGGCCGGCGGGGGCACGCTGGCAGCAGCAGGAGCACAGAGCGGGCAAGCTGTCCCCGTTGAGGGTTATCCTGGGTGGGCACGACCACGAAGTCATGTACGAGCGGCACGCGGGGTGCAAGATAATCAAGGTGTGTGCGGCTCCTGTCCGCCGCTGTCGCGCGCGCCGTGCGCATATTTTTTGTTGTTGTTCTTTAGTCAGGGCTCGCCGTCCTCATTGCAATGCCGCGTCGGGGCGTCCTCCCGTAGGCCGGGGCGGAGGCGGAGTATATCGCGGTCGTGGACGTGATTTGGGAGACCCCGGAGACAACCATCCCCCAAGTGCGGGCAGCACTGGTGGATGCCATGGACTTCCCGGCCGACCCGCAAGTGAGCGAGCGGGTGGCTGGCCACTACCAGCGGGTGGACGAGGTAACCACCTCCACGTGCAACGCGCCGAACGCCCCTCGCTTTCCCGCCGCCGGGCATTCCACGGGTTCCACGCTCGTGTATTCAGAGCTCTGCTCGGCGCTATGCTGGGTACCACGTCCTCATGGCGTCTCTCCCCGCCGCCCAGGTCAAGCGCGCGCCGCTGTGCCCGGTGCCCGCGGGCGTGAAGCTCAGCAGCAAGAACTCGCGGTTCCAGCAGACCACCGTCGGCTCGCTCTTATGCTCCGCCATGCGCGATGGCTTCCTCTGCGATGGCTGCCTGTTCAACGGTGGGACGGGCCCCATCCCCTCGCGCGACTCTGTCTGTGTGTCTGTCTAGCGGCGCATCGTAGCGGCGGCGTCTGAGCCGGTCGGTCCCCCGGGTCCCCGGCAGGCGGCGGCATCCGCTCGAACCGCGACTACCCCGACGACACGGAATTCTTCTTCCTGTCGGACCTGGAGGCAGAGATGCCCTTCAACAACGAGCTTGTGTGCGTAGAGATGCCGGGGCGCGTGGTGTCGGACATCGTGGCCTATACGCGCTCGGGCGCCTTCAAGAGCCCGGCGGTCGAGTACGGGGGGTTCATGCAGGTGCGGCCTCCGCGGCCTGCCCTGCCCAGCACAGCCCAGCATGGCACGCTGCTTGTGTCAGGCGTAGCCCCTCCCGGTCCATGACACCGTCGGTCATCTTACCCGTCCCCCCCACACCCCGCGAATGGTCCAGATGGACGACGAAATGCGGTTCTGCGAAGAGACCATGCAGGTGACGCACATTAGGAACGAACCCATCGACATGGACGCGACGTACTCGATCGTCGTCACGCTCATCCACCTGCAGGTGGGGTAACCCTTTCCTCCTCACCCTGTCATCTCGAGCGGCTCAGCCGTCGACCCGTTCCGGAGCGGCATAGCCATTGACTGCCGGCGACTGGCACCGCTTATACCTCTAGGGCATCGACAACATCAAGCCGATGAAGGAGTTTGCAAAGACGCTGCCGTTCCTGCCAAACGACGGCATTCCGTGCAAAATGGTGATTGTGAACTACTTTTCGCGGCTTATGTGGCTGATGATGGGTGGCTGGAGCGAGCTGAACAGCGGCTCGGAGTATGTCACGCGCGACGACTTCATAAATGCGGCCAAGGCCAAGTTTGACCCGGAGTTTGTGGTAGACCAGGTGCGCGGAGCGCAACGTACCGCTTGGTTGTCTGCATGCATGGCGGCGCGCTGGGATCGGCATGTCCTTGGCGTGTGCGTTTGTCCCGGCCACCGACACCGATCCGCCGCCCCTGGCCAGGTTTTCAACAAGTGTGATTTAGACGGCGACGGCCGCGTGAGCAAGGTGGACATGGTCGCCTCGGTGCTGTTCACCGGGTACCTGTATGACATCGAGCACAACGGCGTGCTCAACCGGCAGCAAGTGCACGACTTTGCCGAGCGCGTGCTCGGCTGCCCGGTGGAGGACGAGCTGGTGGACCAGATCATGTCGTCGTATGACCTCGACGGCAGCGGATTGATAAATGTGCACGAGATGCGGCGGGCGTCGCACCCGGGTGTCATTGCTGAGCAGGTCGTGGTGTAGCGCTTAGTTCCGATAGGCCGCTCTGGCGGGTAGGCAGTTACATTATCCATGCATGGGCAGATTGGAACCATCAGGAATAAGCGCAGGCGCAGGCCCGTGGCAGGCACCGCCGCCTCCAGGTACCGGCCGCAGTAGCCCACAGCCATGTAGCATATTGCAGCTTCACGACCCTCCGCGGCAGTAGCGGTGTGTACCATTAAGTTCGCCATAGCCACCAGGATCATAGCTACTAGGCATTTCAAATCCCTCTGTAACGCAACTAATTTAGCGCATCAGCAGGGACCATGCGCGCTATTCATCGCTTCCGGGCAGTTGTGTCCCACTACACCATCCGGGATGCACCGTTGGAAAGGGTGGGTGGGGGGCTCAGCTGCGGGAGCCTGCGCCCACCGGCTGATCCCGGCGCCTGCTTGCTTGGCGCATGGCATGCGCCAGGACAGTCATGCAACAAGCTGGTACGTTTTTGAAGTTTGAAATACGTCACAACATAAATTAGGGCATCGCTGCATAATTTGCGCTCTCATGGCTCGGGTTCGTGAAACTGCATAGAATCCGCTATACCCGCCGCATGTGGCCCTTTGAAGGCCAGGTCCCTCAGCGGCAGGAACAGCCGTCGCATTAAGGTGGTACTGGCGCCTACAACGACGCCAGCCTGTGCGCGCCGACACCGGTGTGCACGATCCACGTCCGTAGAGGCGCATAGAATCTTGTTGTTTGTAGCTGGTACGTATTGTGCAGAAATTTACACTGCCGATTCAGTGTCCGGCGACCATCGCATGTGTGAGGCCGCACCACTACCTCCACGCGCATCAGACGCACAGCCGCCGTGTTGGGACAGTACCTCGTACAGTCCTGTGGTGTGGTCCTCGTTCCGGTTCAGACGGGTATACAAGCTCTACAATATTGGATGATGACACCCAAGTCTGATCGGCACCTTTTTCGAGCTTGATATCTCAACATGGTTTTGGAGACATGTTGAGATACCATGTTCTCCGAGGAGAGGGAGGACCGGAAAGTCTGGGTAGAGATCCAAGGACCTGAGCCATAGGAGCCATAATCATCCGCACTTGAGCCTTGATGTAGGAGAATCTTGGGAATTGATGATGGCATCACCGTAAGATGCGAATCGGACTTCCGCCGGATATAGCGGAGGATAGAGAACCCTTGAAGTCTTGAAATGCGTCAAGCGGGAATTGAACCCCGGTCTTTTGCCGTACAGGCTCGCCACCTTAGCTCCGAAACCATATTGAGATATCAAGCTTGGAAAAGGTCCCGATTGCGGACTTGGATGTCATCATCCGATATTTTAGAGCTTGTATACCGATCTGAACCGGGCCGAGGGCCACACCACAGGACTGTACGAGATACTGTCCCAACACCCCTCCTGGTTCCGAGAGGGAAGACCGGAAGGTTTGGGTAGAGATCCAAGGACCTGAGCCATAGGAGCCATAATCATCCGCACTTGAGCCTTGATGTAGGAGAATCTTGGGAATTGATGATCGCACCACCGTAAGATGCGAATCGGACTTCCGTCGGATATAGCGGAGGATAGAGAACCCATGAAATCTTGAAATGCGTCAAGCGGGAATTGAACCCCGGTCTTTTGCCGCACAGGCTCGCCACCTTAGCTCCGAAACCATGTTGAGGTATCAAGCTCGGAAAAGGTGCCGATCGGATGTGGATGTCATCATCCGATGTTGTAGAGCTTGTATACCGGTCTGAACCGGACCGAGGACCACACCACAGGCGTGTACGAGGTACTGTCCCAACGCGCCGGTTCGGCCCGGGGCAATGGCAGCTCGCGCTGATCGCTCTACGTACTGCGCATGGGGTTGCGCCCCACTGCTGAGCCTTCTTGTTCTGCCAGACCCGCGTACTTCTACAACCCCTGGGAGTTTGACTGCGCCGG